>JAWQEG010000432.1:0-352500 GCA_033782935.1 Petrolisthes cinctipes | reverse complement strand
TCCCGTAGCTGTTCCTGCGGAGAGGGTGGTGTGGCAGGGCGTGGTAGTCTTTGCGGTGCGCGGTCAGGGCTAACGGGATGAGGAGGCGTGGCTGGTAATGGCTGTGTGACAGGTAGTGGGTCCTGAGGGAGACTAGAGGGGATTAAAGGTGTCACAAGAGAATAGGGGCAGGGTCAGAGAAGGTCGGTGTGGGCTCAGGCGGGGTGTGTTGGTTGGGAGGTAGATGGCTGGGTGGGAGAGGTGGAAGAGGGATAGGTAGGGGTGGGGTAGGAAAAGTGGAGCAGGAACAGGGAGGGGGTGTAGGAGAGCGGAAAGGAGGTGGAGGTGTTGATGGGTAACTATGGGTGGATAGGGGTGAGCACAGGGGTGAGGCATGATGGGGTAGGGGCAAGGTGGGGAGTGAATGGGAATGAGGTGATGAGTGTGGGTGAGGATGGGTTAAGGTAAGTAGAGGCGGTGTAGGGGAAGGTGAGCGAGGGAGTGGTGGGGCAGAAGGTTGGAGTGGTGGTGGTGGGGTGATTGGGTAGGTGAGATGAAGTGGATGGTGTAGGGTGTGTTTGTGTCTGTAGCGCAGGTGGCGTGGGGAGTTGTGGTTTGGGGTGTGTGTGTGGGCGAAGCATGACAGAGTGTTGAGGTTGTGGGGTGGGTAGAAGTGGTGGTTGGTAGTGAGAGGCTGATGTGGTTGGGTAAGGAGTGGTGAGGATGGTTGTTGCAGGACGCACGGATGCGTGTGTGGTTAGAGGTGAGTGTGGAGGTGTGGTGATGTGAGCTGGCTCGACCCGTTCTCAGGACGTGACATACGGTTTACCCGCTACCTGGATTGTAACGGTAGCATCCGTCCTGGAGTTAACAGGGTATGGGCCAGTGTAGGGTTCTTGCAGTGGTGTTCTGTGGGCATCCGTGCAGAGGAAGAGTTGTGTGGCAGTGTGCAGGCCAGGAGGTGTGTAGGTCGGTCTGATGGTGTTGTTGCGAGTAGGAGTAGGGCGGGCACTTGAGATGGCTGTTTTCAGAGCTGGGAGGAACGAGAGGTTGGAGGTATCCAGGCTTGGAGATGTGACTTGACCGGGTAGGCGTAGGTCTTCTCCAAACACGAGTTCTGCCGGGGAGTGGTGTAGGTCTTCCTTCACGGGGGTGCGGATGGTCAGGAGGATGAGTGGTAGAGCATCAGACCACTGATCAGGCTGCAGCGCCCTGAAGGTATCTTTTAGCATCCAGTGCAGTCGTTACACCATGCCGTTGTGGCCAGGGTGGTATGTTGTAGTTCGTTGCCTCCTGGTACCGAGAAGTGTCAGCATCTCCTGCCACGCCGCGGCCAGGGTGGTATGTTGTAGTTCGTTGCCTCCTGGTACCGAGAAGTGTCAGCATCTCCTGCCACGCCGCGGCCTGGGTGGTATGTTGTAGTTCGTTGCCTCCTGGTACCGAGAAGTGTCAGCATCTCCTGCCACGCCTTGGACTCAAACTGAGTTCCCTGGTCTGTCACGATCACGGCAGGAGGTCCGAAGTTGGCAACCCAGTTGGTGAGGAAGTGGCGAGCTGTCCCTTCGGCGTTGATGTCAGACATAAGAGTGGCGGTACACCAGCGTGTCATTCTGTCCACACAGGTGAGGAGGTAACGTGAGCCGCGAGAAGGTAGAGAGGTCCAACAATGTCGACATGTACCGTATGGAACCTGCTGGTGGGTACGGGGAAGTCGTGTAGTGGTGGTTGAGTGTCACGTCCCACTTTCGCCCTCTGACACGGTACGCAGGAGGTGACCCACTCCTTAATTAGCTTCCTCATCCTCGGCCAGACTGCACGGCGGCTGATGAGACGTAGGGTACCTGCGACACGTTCTCTCTGAAAGGGGTGGGGATGTATGGTCAAGGCGTGCCGCATGAAGTGTCGCACCATAACATCATAATACCGTCAGGAGCCAGAATGTACTCCAGCCGGAGGCCTGTGTCGCCCATGAGGAGGTCGTTGAGGTGACCGTCAGTTGCTTGGGCTGCTGCGATGGCTGGGAAGTCCAGTAAGGGCATCTGCTGGAATGTGGAAACATTATGTATAACAGGGAGTGCCCTAGACAGGGCGTCGGCAACTGCATTATCCTCACCTTTTATGTGGCAGATGTCGGTGGTGAATTCGGAGACAAATGCAGGTGTCGTGTTACCCTCGGGGACCAGTTAGTTCCCAACTGTTGCATCGCGGTTGCGAGTGGTTTGTGGTTGGTGCGGATGTGGAAGCTCCTACCTTCCAGGAAGTGATTTAGAGTAGTTCAGAGGTCCTTCTTTACCACACAGATAAGCTATTATATTAATAATTCTCCTTATAATATTATGCTTGAAAATCACATGTTGCCACAGGTGTGAGGTCTTCAAGCTCGAGTTGATAATGTTTGACAGATTGCCATTCTCGATAAAAAAACAGGCAGGATCTGGCGGTAATATCCAAAAAGTATTGTAGGAATACCTCCCATGGGGATATGGACTCGTTTTACGAGTGTAGTCTAAGGCTTCATAGACAGTCTAATGAGCCATTGGAGCCTCATCGACGATAATAGCAACAGCAACTAAGATTACATTAGTCAATGCTGTTCCACGCTTGATGCTGCATGTTGGCTGTTCTTTGAAATGTGTGTCAAGTGGGATTTTTAAGGTGTTGTGTGGTGTTCACCCTCCCTGTAGCAATGTTGCAGCAGTATTGGTCAGTTTGTCAGTATTGTGTTGATTACAAAACTTTTACTTATTCGTCCTGGCGCATCTAGGAAGATAATGTTGATATTTTTGTTGACGTCCTTGTTCTTGCCTTATTGCACCAGGTAAAGAATTGCTGATCATCCGTCAGACATTCTTCAAAAGTTTCAGCTTGGACAGCCAATTGTTCTCGATCATAGGCCACCTCTCTAAAATATACTCTCTTGAAAGCCTCTGATCTGTGTCCCTCTATGGTGTTGGTGGTCGTATAAACAAAGATGATGGCCCCCCATCATGATCACCCCTCTTCGAGAGAACAAAGTGGATATCATTGTTGATAGCAGTATCTGGCCTGCCAACATTTTTACGATGCTGTAGCGGGAAATCCTTAAATATCATGTCACGGAACTGCTGCCATAGTGTGTGTGGATTACTTAGGAAGCACGTGGTGAGATGATAGCTAAGATTTGGTTCAAACTGACTAACGCCAGCCTCTTCAATAGCAAGGTGGAGGTGCCCGTCATTTTCCAAAGGTCCCATTGCGAGACTCAGGCCCCCAGAATGCCAGTGTTTGGTTGTCCACAGTTCGTAGTGCAATGAAGGAAGTCGGACCACATACTTCGGTCAGCAGCAGTCAGACATAATAACAGTCTTCCTGCCTTGGACTGATACTGTAAATCTTCACCTTCTATCACTCATCCTTGCTTTCTCCAGTTCCACTTTTTACTCAACGTATTCCACATGAAGTATTCAGGCATGCCGTAGTATTTGAGTGTTTTTCCACAATCATTCTGAATGCCTAAGTCAAAGAAAGCAGTTGGCGTTGTAGCTGGTGGAGGTCTCCGTGCTCTTTCATGGGCGTTCTCTTTGTTAAAGTAGACTTGCTGTCCATTTTCACGGCGAACTGAGGAGCCAACGATTGTTGAAAAATGTGAAGAAAATGGTTGTTAAAAATTTCTAATCTGCCTCACAGCTGCCCACGTAACGTTCGTTCTGAAGTAGGGCAATTTCATCAACTTGATATCTTCTGACCTCCCCATTAACTCTTGTCTCATCTGTTGGAGTTCGAACATGGCTTGATCGGCACCCTTAGTACCAGTAATGTACGTACTTAAAACGATAAGGAAGCCCTTCTGTTTCTACCTGGGTGAACAGACTCCAGAATACACGGTACAGATTATTGGTAATATACAGTAATGCAGTACATATAGATATAGGGAAGGTCAGCCTGTCATGCAGCGTCGTGGAGAGTTGGTAGTTGCAGTGGCGAGTCTGTAGTGGTGTAGAGCTGGAGAACCACGTGTGATCGAAGCGGGAACACGTGGGTATGTTGGAGTATGACGACGGCAGGGGCGGGGTTGGTCCTTCTTCTACAGTAGCTCGTAGGATAGTCTGTCGTCTTGGCGAAGCGCGCCCCCTTATATTCGGTGTCCCCAAGCTCCCGGATGTAGCGTTGTCACGTGACCTAGCGCGTCCACCTGGTGTGCTGCACCCCTATGAATCATACCTGGGTGAAGGGAATGAGGCTGGCGAGGGTGTCCCAGGAGGGGATTAAGCTGCGACAGGGGATAGGATTAGTGTACCTGCCAGACTTTGGCTGTCTGAGGCCGGGGAAAGTACAAAGAGAATAAGGAGTGGTGCACAAGCACATGGAATGTACAAAAGAATAAGGAGTGGTGCACAGGGCGACACTACATACTTAAATACGTATTTGAGGTTGCTTTAGCTGAAACAGATTTCTGGGTTGATCAATATCTCCTCAATACCTTCTCTATACCCACTACACATCACTATCTACACTTCACACATTTTCAATACCCACTACACATCACCACTATCCTAACTTATCACACCAGCATCTCTGCAACACCTTCACTACCCAGTATATATCATCATTACCCCCATTTCACCTCATACATTTTCAATACCCACTACACATTACCACACTTTCGTGATTTTCCTAATGCTGTTGAGAGGGAAAGCACTGAGTCTGCAAGGAAAGCATTGATTGACTGATGTGGCGGCGCAACAGCTAGGGTCAATTACCACCCAATAATATTAAGTTCTAAGGATTTTGAAATATGGTCATCTATATCAGTAATAAAATATGTACATACATTAGGTAGGCTTCATTACCCCGAAAGGGATAGGCAGCATGATTAAAAGGTCATATCAACTAAAAAGCAATTTTTTACTAAAATAACCTGATTAACTTACGTAAAATATATAAAAGAATCAAAATGAAAAATATTGAACTATCTAAGAAGCCATAAATATCATAAAATTCACAATTTGTGGAAGGGGTCAGCCTCCTCCACATAGGAGAGGGTGTTCGCTCCCACACTACAAACCCTGAGCACCTGTGAGAGATTGTAAGAACTGTCCCCCACCCGGTACTTGGAGAGGTGCCTACGACGAAGGTCCCCAAGGCTGGGACACTCAACAAGAACACTGTCAAAAGGACCAGACAATCATCACAGTAGAGAGGGGAAACCCTCTCCATTAAGAATCTATGAGTCAAACATGAGTGGCCAATTCTGAGATGGGCAAGAGCCGTTTCCCACCGGTGGGACAGATCACTGTAGCTCCACAAACCCAGGCGCTGGCTGATGCTGCGGAGCTTTTCAGCCCTGATGGTGTACCATCTGTCCTGTAAACAGGAACGAAAGGCAGCATCTATGTAGGGTCAATGGCCGAAAGCAGGTACGGGAGGACGCCTGGCAGGAGGCTGAGCACTAGAGGCCACAGCTTTTACCAGGGCATCAGCCCGATCATTCTCATCGACACCCACATAGGCCGGGACCCAACAAAAGCAACTCAAGGATATCCAACACTAGGGATGAGAAGAATTAAAATTGCCCAAGGCCTTCAAGGCACTACAGGAATCGCTAAAAAAAAAATCACGGAGGGCATATAAAATAGCCCAGAGCTCAACAGTAAAAATGGACATGACAGGAGGGAGCCTGCCGCTACGACAAAGGTCAGGAAAGACAGCCCCAAAACCAACTCCAGCATCAGACTTTGACCCATCAGTGTACACAGGGAGGGACTCCCTGTGAGAGGAGGCATGTTCTTAAAAGAGGGAACGAGCCACTGGAGGAGGAATAAATTCCTTCTTGTCTGAAAAGCAGCAGGTGTAAACCTCTGGAAGAAGCCATGGAGCCACCCTGTGGACCCGCACAGGACAAATCTGGAAGTCATCAATGCCCATCTCCTCCATAGCCTTCCTGACCCGGAAGCCAAAGGGCCATGGTGTGCGAGGATGTGAAAGGTAGTACTGAGACATGATATCAGATGACACCGCCAAGCAGGGAAGGGAGTCAGGAAGTCGATGTAATCGATGCCAACAACGAACCATCAAGGCCTGGCGACGGAGATCAAGAGGTGGCTCATCATCGTCCACCAGGAGACTGGGGATTGGGGACGACCTGAAGGCTCCGGTCGCCAGACACCTCACACCCATAGTCGAGTTTTGACCTTATAAGAGCATGGTATAGGCGGAGGAGGGTGACCCGATCAGGTCCCCAGGACATATGGCCCAGGACCCTCAACCGGTTGAGAGCCTGGAGGCAAGAGACCTTAAGTGAAAGTAAATAGGGAACCCAAGTCAAACGTCTGTCAAAAAGAAGACCCCAAAAGCGAGTCTCCTCGACGCAACATATCCGATGACCATACATGAATAAGTCTGGATCGGGGTGGACGCCTCGGATGTGGCAGAAGTGCATGGCAACCATCTTGGCAGGAGAGAAGCGAAACCCAATCAATCCCGATCAAGCAATCCCGATGCCGTGACTCAGACATCTACGTCAGAGAAGTTTGGACCACCTCAACAATAAGACCATTATGGGTAAAAAGATAGAAATAATAAATAAAAGGCTGTCTTAATACCCCAAAAATGGGTGATAGGCATTAAGCCAAACAACAAACACAAACTCCAATAAATCGGATTGTAACTCACCACAACAGACTTTACTTCCTGCCTTCCTTAAACTTGAAAAGAGAATGAGACAACCCTTTGATAAGAGAATTGACTATTTCAAGGGAAAATAGACTAGACTCTACTAGAAGGTATAGATAGGAAGAAAGTCTGCTTTTGTTAGCAGTCACTACAAGGGCGAGTTGACTAAAATTGTTCACCCTTTAGTACTCCAAAAAACTACAGCCCTTATCCATAACCCCTGAAAGGTTCTACCAACTTCAAAACTCCTGCCCATAATTAGAAGAGATATGATCGAAGGTTGCTTCTGGTGAAATGGAGCTACTTTCATGTTTCTGTATAAATATGGTCTCCTGTATCGTAAGTATCTTACCTCTAACTGCCCCAAAAATGCGGGAAATCAAACTTTGGTTGTTCCCAAGGAGTGTTGCTCTTTTATACTGAGTGTTACTCATGAAAGTCCACTGGCAGGTCATTTCTCGCATCGTAAAATTCAGATGGTCTCTCGAGATTTTTATTGGCCAGGGATGTGTGCTGATATATGAGGCTACTATCGATTCTGACATAAGTGCCAGCACATGTCTGCCTTGAGAAGAGTACAACCAGCTCCATTTCAACCCCTTCCCATCGTTACTGAGCCCTTCCTGAGAGTTGTCATTGACCTGGTAGGTCCACCATCTCCACCTTCCTCGGAGGTTGAATTTTCCTGAAGCCATGCCTTTCAATTAAGAATATTTATATCATCCACCTATCTGATGCTTTGTTAACCATCGTTTCTAGAGTAGGCATAAGAAGGCTCTGCTGCATATCTGTATGCTTAATGCATACCTCCTCTTTCAGACACAGGTCGGTGGATGGCAGCAACCTTCCATGAGAAAATTCAGACTCACTGTCGTCACCCAGCTGCTGCAGAAATTCGGCTCTGATTTACACCCTGACCGGCTAGAGGAATGAGCGTACATGGAGAGGCATTCATCGAGCCATTTCCTCCCACAGATATCAGAAATGTTGGTCTGGCACGCTGCCACGTGTGTAGCCACAACACTCGGCCCCCAAAGGCGAGGAAGAACACTAGCTACGGGTGTCAATGCCTATGTACCGTCAATTGTGCTTCATGTAATTCCACACTCTTATGAAATACTGATAGTGACAGTGAAAAGTGTTTGTGAGTTCAAGAAATGACATTTGGTGATGTGTTTTGTGTGCTAGAGTAAAGCTTTTTTTAGTTTATGTGAAAGAGACGCTAAAAATTTTTAGAGTTCAGTGAAGGTTAATATGCAGCGAAAGGAACGTTAAAGATGTTCAGTAAAGAGTATATGCTGCAAAGGTAAAGCTAAAGTAACGCATATGGAGCCAGAAAGAAGTGGCTTCACGAGCCGTTCTTGGTTGGCCCAGCAGCAGTGTCGTCATTAGCTTAATTAATAGCGCTATCTGCTATATTCTGTGTTAGTAATGCTGTATGTGGACAGGTAAGTGAAAGTCATGTTCCACTACTTTGTGTTGAAATCCCTTAGTGATATGCGATACGACAGTGCGTACATGATGCCCGCTAGTTGAACGCTAATTTAATGCTTAGCGTTAATTGTGAAATACCTACGTAAAAACTAGAGGAACGTTACGTTAATAATTCTAGTGTTGAAAAATGTTATTCTGAAATTTAATATGTCCATATAAGAATGTGGAAGCATCTGTGGAGTAGCTAGAGGAGTGTAAATGAGTGCCTTGAGTTGTCGTCCTATTGCACTAGTTACCCGTCCACCAGAAGTCCACATAGTCTTCACACGTACATCAAAAAACAGCTAAAGGTTTGTACTTCCATATCATGTATCATGTATTCGTGTAGGTTTAGTAGTTTACACTCTATAAGCCGCCAAAGTTTGTTTATGTTTTGCAAAATATACCCGCAGCACAGAGTTGACGCACTCAAATATGCCCACGGTTAGAGGGTTAATAATATTCTGATACTAAAACCAGTCCGGCCTTGACACACAATAATGAATATAGTATGGTGAAGTAACAGATGAAGAAATAGATGATATATTATAGACTTGGCGTTAATGTTGACTGTTCTGACAGACAGTTTTTGTCCCAATAAATTGGGACCGGCGTCAACGTGTCGAGTATCATTCAAACTCATATACCTCTTTTAAATATTATTCTACTTTTCATAAGAAGTTAACCTTGATTGAGATGGTTACTGTTCTCTACACATTCCCTTGCATTTTTATAAAAGACAGTCAAACAACTTAAGAAACTGCATGGTATATAAAAGTTACTGTACAACGGAGGCTGACTCACGTTAAATAATAATAATATTTTCATAATGAAGTGAAAAAAATAAATGATAGATTAAACAGAAGTAAAACACAAAATATTTCATTACCACAAGGAACGAAGTGGTGAGAGTGGCGCCCAGTTGACATGCCAGTATAAGTAAGCGGGTCAGCTGATCTTCATGTTTGCTAAAATCTATGGCGTCTGTTGAGATATCACTCGTACATTTCTCTTCAAACGTTTTTTCTGCCTTGATACTTCTGTCCTCAACCTCTTGTTGGCCAAGTGGTTGACTTGTTTCAGGTCTGTCTTCACTGAACCTATTCGTTGCATGTTTACTTCCACTTTGGACCAATGGCCATGAAGCAAGCCAAGGATGCTTGCCACGCAGATCATCCAACAGGTGCATAATACCGTCTGTAAAACTTCGGAGGACGTTGGTGGCTTGTGTACCTTCCAAGTAAGCAAGGGATTTCTCATATTCTAGCCTGTGTACAATCACCTGTGTGTTGAAAGGAGATAGGACATTAATTATTCATCAGAATTATTGTGCTGCCAACTATTCTACAGTATACAAGCCATAAGTTATAACTGTTCTACCTTCATTCACATTTCTAGTTTGCTTCTATGTAAAAAGTTATTTTATTTGTCTAAAGAGTTATAAACAATTATTCAAAATAGTGATGTGAACAAAGATTCCGTGTCGCCAGTGTAACGCCACATTCCCACAGAAACTAGATACAAAGTAGTTTTCTATTACACATGCCATATGTCGCCAGTCAAGTAATCACCTTAGAAGGAAATTCAAGGAATCTTGCCTGTATGTGTGTCAGACCCATCTCGTATCTCGTAGAGAACAGACACATAGCTCTCTACTCTTCTCATTTATTAGTCTAATAGTACCCCAAGTAAAGAAACAGAGAGTCTAAACTTAGTCACAGAGCAAGAGTTGGAACTTGTACATAAACTGTATACTACCTGTACATAATAAAGGAAAAGAAGAGGACCGAAGAAAGTAACATAAAAAAAAAACTCTGGTGACTGCAGGTCACAGTTTAATACTGCACAGCACTGGTGGAGTACCTAGCGCAGTGGTAAGTCGGTCTGTACTAGGCTACAACCCAACTACATCTACTACAACTAGAGAAATGTTTGGTGACAACAGCAATAAGACCACTAAACAATAACCACTAACACATTGGTGGTTAGCTGTAATACAGTCTTTGAATTGACCAGGTGGGCTGTTTTTATTCTATGTGAATACTAACCATCCCCCACAGGGCTAGAATAAAAATTGTTGTAGGATCTGGTCACTTTCTAGTGGATATGACAATATCTGCGTGATCCACGTGAGGTGTACTGCAACCTGAGGCTCTTCTTTTTTTCACTGTTGTGTGGACCGCCATCACACGGGGGTGCATGGTCCCTTTGCATGAAGGTGTGGCCCCACTTGTAGCTCTTATGGCAACGTGGACCTGGACCCATAGCACTGGCTATGGGATTAATGACCTTTTCCCCAATCTCCCCAGCGGTCGGAGGCTCCCAGACTCCCTGGTAGACTATGCTCTGATCCCATCTTCCTGGAAAGTGCTTTGGTAGCCCTGGCATATATGGCCAGCCCCTCCTTTATTTCATTTTATTTTATTTTTTTCTCACTGCAACTAGAACGTACCGGGGATCTCTAGGGCAGAAGGCCATTCTGCCCCGGGAGAACATCAACAACAACAAAAACAGTCTTTGTACTGAACATATAACGATAATAGAGAAATTTATGTTTTTTTTCTGTAGCCCCAGGGCTCATGCGTGATTACATCATGCAACAGGGTTATCTGCTCTCGCCTCCAAATTAAATACTTCCTCTTTACTCAAGCTATTCCCGTTATCACCCGTCTCCCAACATATTACAACAGAATAAAAAATTGGTAGATACCGACTAGACATACTAATTTAACCTGCTTACAAGCAAATTAAGTAAATATATATATATATATATATATATATATATATATATATATATATATATATATATATATATATATATATATATATATATATATATATATATATATATATATATATATATATATATATATATATATATATATATATATATATACAGGGTGTCCCAGAAGTGCGTGCCGAAAATCAAGGGGTGTATTCCTGACACATAACTGAATGTAAATTACTAAATTACCGATCTGGCAATTCTCATTAGTTTTCGAGTTATAACACCTTAAAGATCTGCCAGGATTGTACCATAATATTACATTACAGAGACATGTGAAATTACATAACGACCATAAACTCATACGATAGGCAACAAAGTTGAGAGGTTAGTTAGGAATGTGACAAAAGTTGTAGATTGTACAGTTGCAGAAAATAGTCCTGGAACAGAGTCTAAGGGAAACCCTGATCAAGGACTATTTGCCACGACTGTACAGCATAATTATGATAGCCGGTACATAAGTTCGCAGTAATATTCGTAAATGAAACATTTACAAACGACAACTTGATGTATTAACGAAGACAACATTATTATTAGTATGATGGCAATAACATTCACAAAAAGTATTCGTTAATGAAACATTTACAAAGGACAACTTGTTGTATTAACAAATAAAACATGTTTCCACTATTATGATATTAACATTTACAATAAATGTTCAAAGTTACGTCCTCCTTGCTCGCTACATGCTGCAGCCCGCCTCAGAAGTGACTGTCACACACGTTCCATGACACCAGGATTGTTTTGTACACGTGCCACGCTGACCTCCACACAGCGCCACAATTCCTCTCGGTTTGGGATGTCTGTAGCATACACCTCGCCTTTAATGTGTCTCCACAGGTAGAAGTCCAGGGGATTAATGCAGGAGATCGAGGTGGCCATGACACTGGGCCTCCTCGCCCAATCCAATGACCAGGAGCTGTGGATCGTGGCAGTACAATCCCTAGATTTAAACACATTCCTGGCAGACCTTTAAGGTGATATAACTCGAAAACTATTGAGAATTCCTAAAATTATCATTTAGTAATATACATTCAATTATGTCCCAGGAATACACCCCCTTATATTCAGCACGCACTTCTGGGACACCTTATATATATATATATATATATATATATATATATATATATATATATATATATATATATATAACCCCCAACTTATTATCCTCCCTTCCCACTTGGGCACGTATGCATAGTCGACCATGGGAAACAGCTAACAGACTACAGACACGCGAAATTCAAATATCCGTGAAACACGACCCTCACTCACCCTAGTGATGGAGACAGCAATGTTGGTGGTGACGTCTGGTGATAGCCAGGCCTGTTGCAGTATCCCAAGTCCCTCTGTTGTGCTTGTCAAAGGAGCCCCAACACTCAGTAACAGCGGCACTATGTCAGTACAATTAAAACTGACGGCTAAATGGAGTGGGTAAACTGTATGCCCTCTGACAGGTTCCAAAGGTGCACCCATTGTCACTAGTCGAGTAACTTCTTGCACAGCTTCCAGGCGACGTATAGCCTCCCCTTTGCCATCTTTACAACCATCGTTTATCACCTCCACTCGAACGATGACCTGCAGGAGTTGCTCGTACAGCTTTACGCGCTCATTCGACGTCTGAAGAGTGAAAAATAAATGAATGCGCAGCATAATGCGCCACGACACAATCCAATATTTCATTCAATATGTATGTGCGAAACAAAAGGAAATAAAGGTCACAGCACAGTGATGCTAAATCTGGAGAAACTGATTCCTCCAAACTCTTCCAAGTAACATCCAGTACCAGCAGTGAGATCACCATTATTATTGTTCACCTGGTCCTGTTTCCTGGCATACTTTGGAGAAATTAAGGCATACCAATGTATGTACCAAATGCATGCTATCCCCCTAAGTAAACAAAAAGCGTTCAGTATACAATATTATTAAATCATATAATCACACAAACAGTAATCGTTTACCACATCATAATTATTTACTTTTCTCAGACAACAAATAGTTACCGAAAAATTAATACAAGATCATATTCATCTTTCCAAAAGCAGCATCCTATTATCAGAAAAAATTATAACCAAAACTTACCACGAAGAGTAAATGCTGACTGATCACAAATAAAAATAAAATAGGCTAACATAAACATTACTGTAGCATAACAGGTAATGACAAGTGACTGCCATTTGATCAAGACAGTATATTACATCTTGCTACAAACAATATCGTTGACGACATCAAATTATTCTTATACTCCCTCACCAACTGATCTAATTTACTTACGGGGCAAATATACTTTTGGTAAATTAGAGCCCGTTGATTCCTCTAACGTATGCTAGGAAACAGGACCTGTGGAGCAATTTAATAATGGTGGCCTGTTGTTTGGAATAGTTGGAAGGAATCTGCTGCTCCAGATTTACAAGAACTATACCGTCAAATTAAAAACCAAAGGTAGGAGCTAGAGACTTGTATGTCCAATATGAATGCTGTCAAACGAATGTGCTGCTTTTATGGCTTCTAGTAACCGTTTTACTGCAAATATCAAACTAAATGATATCTAGGATATTAACAAAATTACTGACAATAGTATAATGAAAAGTGTTAGTCCTGTATAGCGTGCCAGTAGTTATCAGAGGAGATTTTTTAATCTATGGGATCTCGACACTCAGGCGAGCCCCACTTCAATGTTGAACTAGCTGGCAATCATTCGCAAATCGCGAGTTAGTGACAACACAGCTTTCTGAGCTGTCTTATATATACAACAAAGAAAAGGACAAGATTGTCATAAAGATAAGATTGGGCGATATGAGAATGTAGGAAGAAAAAAACGTGACATTGCTTCAGCTGATTTTTATTGCTCACCATGGTAGGAAGAGGGGGTGTTAGAAGGTTAGAGACCTCCAAATGGCCTCTGGAGTGAGCCAGGTCAGCAGGGGTGTGACCTTCGTGGTTGAGGGCGAGTCTACAAGCGCCGAGTGCCACGAGAGCCTCAGCAGCTCTCCTCTGCAGAATGGTAAGATAAGTAAGGCAGTATGCCCTTTTGCATTGATGAAATTACTACTATTTTAATATTATTTTACTTTTCACTAATTATCAACACTACAATTTTACTTGTTTACATCAGTTATTCAATAATGATAAGCAAGATGTAAGAAATGAAAACGTTCCCCTTCACACCCAACCCGCCGAGTAAGCAGAGGATACGCCAGTCCCTTATAATTATCCCCCAGCCACCTTACAGATTACGTACTGTACCTCATACCTATAAGCCACTGATTTAACCCTTGGAGGATGGGCTCGTGGGGCAGGCATAAGCTGACAAAGCACAGTATTTAACCTGCCGCAACTCTGACACTGAAACCTATATTATAGACCAGATGATGACACAGTTTTGTGCTCACCATTAGCAGTACAGCGAGACCAAAATCAGCTTGATATGAATATTTGTTGAGAGACAGGGATGATGGGAAGTTAAGTGTGTATGCGGTAGCTGTAAGTAGAGAGAGTGGTGATTGCGGTGAGAAAACTCGTAAAGGGAAAGTTGGGATATGGCAGTGGGGTGGTGGCTGGCCTAGGGTAGCCAGTGTGTATAAGTTTTTTTGTTTTGTTTTTGGAGGGGGGGGTGTCATTATTACTTGATATTTTCTCATATGCACTCATTTTCTCGTTTGTATTCATCATTTATAACGATAAAGAAGTCCTTGCGTTTCTACCTGGGTGAACAGACTCTAGATGGAGTGACAGACTCGCCATTTTTAACAGCACTATGTGAAATATAATGTCACTGACGTTTTCACGTACATTTATGATAATTAGCACACATGAGGGAAGAAGGAAGCACACACACACACACACACACACACACACACACATATATATATATATATATATATATATATATATATATATATATATATATATATATATATATATATACAGGGTGATTCAGAAATGCGTGCCGAAAATCCGCAGGTGTATTCCTGGCACATAATTGAATGTAAATTAGTCAATAACGATTTTGGAAATTCTCAATAGTTTATAAGTTATAGTGCCTTCAAGGTTTGAAGAGTGTGTTTAAATCTAGGGATTGTACCATAATCTTTCAGACATTTTGCTGTGACTGTACACTCTACAGCTTTTGTCATATTCTTTAGTAACTTTTACTGTGTTTCCAATGCCTTCATGGGAGTTAAGTAATTTCACACGTGTCTGAAAGATTATGGTACAATCCCTAGATTTAAACACACTCTTCAAACCTTGAAGGCACTATAACTTATAAACTATTGAGAATTTCCAAAATCGTTATTGACTAATTTACATTCAATTATGTGCCAGGAATACACCTGCGGATTTTCGGCACGCATTTCTGAATCACCCTGTATATATATATATATATATATATATATATATATATATAGAGAGAGAGAGAGAGAGAGAGAGCAAACGCCTCGGTTGGATCAGGATTCTTCAACTACCTGGACATTTATATTACACTGAGCCTTACATGGAAAACACTTGATACAACACCTTGTTATTGTAGGCAGCATGATGTAATGGTGTCCAGCCTCGCCAATCTTGGTAGTGCAGCCTCCAGGGACGTGAAGGCAGATGGGCACTGATGTTTGTATGTTTCCCCTCTGCTGCCCACTTTACTGAGATCTGACCAATACGCTCATACTCTGCCATACTCACATTCTGTTAAAAAAAAGTTCTTGAGGATTAAAGATATTTTTGTACGAACTGCGGGGTGCTATTGCACAACATGCTGGGCAGCCAGTGCAGGCAGTGTTCATACAAATTTCGTGATTGACTGTTTAAACTTAAAAGTTAGATGATATTGGAACAAACAGAGGGTTATGGGGTTATTCGTGGCCATATGATGGTTCTCGTTGTTCTTCAAGTATCTTGGCTAACTGACATGTCAAGATAATAATAATAATCATCATCAATATCCCTTTTCCCATTTTATATGGGGTGGAGGGCTCGAGACCCATGGGTGGGAAATGGTCAGAATACAGGAGGGACAGAAATATTCAATAAAATGAGTCACACTCGCATTCACTCATCCATTGAAGTTCAATAAATTTTCAGCTTACCCTTCACTATTGCCAATTCAATCATCCTTGAAGATAAGCAGTCAATCCATGGTCTATTAAGTTAAAACCAGGTTGCCAGCCCTAACACATACTCCTAACACAGCCCCGAGCCAGGGCAGTACTACCACCGGGGTATCGGGAGACTCATGTACTCCTGGGTACTACTTTCTCTACCAGGGCACATGATATTTAATTAAAGGAATTTTATACGCTTACCGTCAATCAATGCCTCCGTTCCTTCAAAGGGGTATGTTCAAGTGCACATGAAATAAAAATACCATTATCAGTAATCAATGATAGGACATTAGATGTGAGAAACTGTGATTCAACACAATATTGAAACCCTTACCGCCTGGGTATGTTGAATGGGTGGAGAGACCACTGACTGCTTGTGCAACCACCACTTGACTTGATGATAGCCGTAAATCTGAGCGGTTTCCTCTGCTGTCCTGTTTTTACCGTCAAGTATTGTGTGTGGGATGTTCTTTACGACTAGCCACTGTACTGTCTGGAGTTGTCCACCTCCTGCTGCACAATGTAATACGGTGCTGCCATTACCATCTCTGGCAAAAAGGTCACAGCCACGTTCAACTAAGGCCTCCAGTACCTTAATATGGCCTCGCATTGCTGCGTAGTGGATGGGTCGACAATCTGTGAAGGGAAGTAGATGTATAATTGCCTGTCTTAATATCTTCTTAATTAACAGGGGAGTACCGTAAGTAAATTTCAATCTTCTCATATATGAATATTAGATTATTTTCAAATGTTCTGGCTTCTAGGGCGATATATATTTTGTTATTCATCATCATCATCAATACCCCATTTCTCCTTTATCAGTGGATGGGAAGGCTCTAGTCCCAGTGCAAGACCCTCGACAGACAAGAGGTCCTGCTACGAGGCTGTTTGAAACATTAGTGGGGTCATTGTTAAACAGCGGGTTCCCCCTCCTCACTTCCCCCTCCTGTATCGTAGGGGATACGAGGCTCACTGCACCTTTACAAGAATGGAGAGCGATTTGGATGGCACTCAGCAAAATAGTAAACATTCTCTTAATAATAAGAACTAGGTTTCCTTCTCGAGCTGTGAAAGACATTGGGCCAGTGAACTCCAAAATGGGGGAAAAATCACATGTAGATGACGGTACACAGAAGAAAAAAATATAAGTTATTCTCCCGAGTGCGAGTAACACTCCGATTTGCTATTGAAGTCTGACTCACAATGGCTGTAGTTTCGGTTCTCCTTCTACAGAATTATTAAGGGGATTGAGAAAAGATTTTGCATATCCAAAGAAACAGCTCTGATTTAAAATATACACAAATTATTATCACAGCATGGACATTTGGCATCTTGGAAAATATTATACTGCAGTAGACTACAATGAAGATGTTATCATTCACCTTGCCTTACTCCTGATTTACTACTAAAATCAGTCCTGTAAAATGGACATGACAGAAAACAGATGCCCGATCCTACAGATGAGGATACAAAGGACATGAGAAATTTATACCTGCTGTTGGCAATGCTGGTAGGCCTTGAAGCAGGGTGACCTTGCCAAATGGCACACTAAAGGCCTCCATACATGGTGTAATTGTCAATAATACTAATCGAGGGAAAGCTGTCACTCTTCACCAGATTTGTTATTTTTCAACCTCAAACTAGGTCAACTAACCTCGTCGCCGCACCATTTCAGCAGCAAATGTTACACATTTTTCATGTGGAAAAACTTCATAAAAATTCTTTAGCATTTTCCCAATGAGGCAATTTTTTTTTTTTTTTTTTTTTTTATATAAAATAGGAAACTGAATGTTTTAGGTTTCAAACCAAAACAATATGTGCTTTCATGGCTTCTCGTAACCGTTTTACTGCATTTATCACATTGTAACACATCTATGAAATTAGTATAACGATCGAAGAACAATATTATGAAAAGTTTACATACAGTGTATCAACAATAATAATTTAGTGAGAGAATTTAGGAACTAAGAAGTCAGACTTCCACACTGAACTAGCAGGCTGTCAGCCTGTCACTCGCAACTTTCCGGTTTGTGACACCAGAAACTGACCGTGAGACCTGATCAGACAGACCTGTTTAGACGGAAATCATAGAACTGCTTTGAAAACGTAATATAGGCTCGTACTGTATTTCAACAAGGGAAATGAGCCTGAAACTCTTTGGTGGCGAAATCAGTAGTGCAAACAAATTAACAAGTGCAAATTTTAAGTAAGAAAACCAATTTTACCACACATTTCTTTGTTATAAGAAAAAGACCTGCACCAGGTGATTGGTTTAATTATTCTAGAATGGACCAGGAGAGATACTTGGAGCTATTTTTACTTGTAACTCCTCACATCGAGAAGAAAAACACAAATATGCGTCACGCAAAAACCCCACCACATGAAAGACTCTCTGCTTCCTTGTTACAGGAAGAGGTTAATTTGAAGATTAGAAGTTTCTTGGGGCAAAAGAGAAGCTACCAACCCCATGAAGCTCCGCTGTCTCATCTAGTGCGACATTCAATAATATTTGGGGACTCACAAGAGTCATGGGCAGCTGACAGACTACAGTCCCGAGTTTGAGGTAAAAAAATATCAGGTGTCCAAAGCTGATGACTTTGAAAGGCCGAGCGGAATTGAAAGTCGTCGTTGATGATTAAAGTCACTACGGTCATATTTTCATTTTAACCACTAGGCTACAGTAGTTCTAAATAGGTTTACAACCTACCCCAATAATGTAGGAAACTTCCCTGAAAGTTTCGTGATGATATCTGGTATGGTCTAGGAGGAGTTAGGTTCAGACATTTCCCAAAATCTGGGACACAAGAAATGAGGTTGACTACCACGCCAAAAAGCTTTCCAAAATCAGGGTCAAGAAAAATTTCTGAAAATTCACAAGACTCGCTTCGCTCGGGAAAAAAAAAAAAAAAAAAAAAAAAAAAACTATATTTAGCCAGAGACGAATCAAGCTGCTGGACATATACAACTCTGTCTGTCCAGTGGTCTCTTGACCAAATCGCAATATGTATGGGAGCCTTAACACCTCCAGTCTGCGCTAGTTCTGTAAAAATGCCAGGTCAGGACGATTATCTAAAAGTCAGTCTTTTCTCTATTCCTCTATCTAAACTACAATGACTATACTGTAGACTTTCATTTAAATCTGTATTCACCATCAACTCTCGGAAAAAAAAACCTCTTTACATCTCCTGGTTGCGAAGATGTGAAGAGGTGTGCGAGTGTTGGGCTGTATTCATGCACGCAGGCTGGCAGGAAAACAGCTGCAACTCGGCTGCACATAGCCATTTTTGTGGTCCTTATGTGTGTCACTCCCTTAGAGCCTCCAATTTTGTGGTTAAGGGTATAGTATACTTTTGGTACATTGGAGCGCATCCATTCCTACATTGTATTCCAGGAAACAGGACCAGATTAACAAAAATAATGTTGGACTGTTGCTGGGATAGTTTGGAGGAATCACTATCTCTAAAAATGCCAAAACTCTACCCTCCCCTTAACAAACCATTTCAAGGTGGTTTTATGCCCCGCAGTGAAGTGTGGGAGCGAAAACAAGTCACTGACTGAATGTGTAATTGAGTACTGAATATTATACACCATAACTTATGTTTCTACAATTGTTACTATGACTTTACTTATAATCTACGTAGAAATGGGTGACACTATCACATATCACTATACTAATATTCTAAGTGCTCTTATATTCTATGAGTGTCACTATCACTGCACTTATATTCTAAAAGTGTAACTATCACTGTACTTATATCCTAGGAGTGTCACTATCAATACTTATTTTCTAGGAGTGTCACTATTACTTTACTTGTTTTCCACGTAAGAAATGAGTGTTACTGTCACTTCACACAATTACTCCCACACTTCTTGCAACTATAGTATGTTCTAAGGAGTAGTAGTCCAAGAAGCAGTTTTCAAGGCATAATGGCACATGACACTCACTACACCAGAAACGATATACCTTGTTTCCCTGAACGAGGCATGTCACTCGCTTGGTGACATGTTGAGGATGTAGGTGTTGAGCACTGAGATGAAAAGATGGTGGAGGAAGGCGTTCTCATACAACTTGCAGGCTTTTCTCAGACAAATGGTCAAGCTGATCATTATGTCAGAATTATTGATGAGTCTCATGATGTTATGGTCCAGTACAGTGTCAGAATTGAGGATGAGATTTCCTGTGCCGTGCTCAACCTTACCAGAATCCTGCATCTCACCCTTGTTGACAGCTGTGAGCACCTGATGGCCAGCATGTCCCCACATTTAATTTTCTTCTTGAGACAGTCACCTCTCTGGGGAAAGCTGGTCATTCTCTCCTATTGGCCCCCCTAGAGGGAACTAACTATACCTTGTCAAGGTTAGGGGGGCGTGCGTGTCCCTGAGACCTGGCGAGCTAGAATAGATGCCCCTGCTCTGCCCTGTTATGTGGCTTCCATGCAAGAAAGGTTTCCAGTGAGGGACCAAACAAAATTGTTCCCATGTAATAGGCTACCAGTACGAGATAACGGTGCTGCCTGCCAGAGGGACCGCCCTCTAGGGGCCATCCTGTGTTGAATGTTTGGGTGTCTGATCTAGATGTTGGGGTAGGGGGTCTCAGCACCGTCGTGGGCTGCTTTTTAAAACGAGTGGCCCCGTGGGGGACGAGGTACCCCGCCCACGGAGACCAGCGCTTGGTTCCCTAGTCTGCCCGGTAGGTGGTAACTCTTGGCTCCTGGGGACCTTCCCACATTAACTAATGTTCTATGGATATAATTAAACCTCATACTCATCCTCAAGCAATGGTTGACAGGCCCTTGAGACGTCACTCTCAGGTTGTGGTAGTGATGCTTCCCAGAAGAAGGGTGTGTTCTCCCAATGCAACTGCTACGGAATACAGATGCAAGAAAACCCTGCAGGTCAGGCGTTCTGATTTTGTCAATAAATGTAGTTGACAGTGACAATGACTCTGTAGAGCTTGTCCCTAAAGCCCCATCCACACGAGAGGCAAAAAGACAGTGGGCACGGGCAACCCAGTGAAATTCTCTCGCTTTTTACCAGTGTAATCAGTCTCTGGCAGCTATTTACCACTTGTGCCCGCAACCCACCCCCAATATTGGTAACAGTGTCTGCCAGCAGTTTTTTTGCCACATTCCTACACCTTTTTGGTTTTGGGTTCACAACAGGGAGGGGCGTGGTAACCTTATCCACGCTTTTATGTATCTGGAAAAAAAAAAAATTGGATTGCTGTCTATGCTCCACATCAAAAAATATGGTAGAGTGTTTAATCTCCTTTGCCTTTCTGATGGCATGTTTGAATCCATCAAACATCATCGCCCCTATACAATGAGAATATGTATGAATTCTCAGAAGAAGACATTCTTGATAATTATGTGCCCTGATAATGTCCAATGGGTAACAAAGATGATGGGGAGTAGCAAGATGATCATCTTCACTTTCTATGGCTCGTATATCCCAGATCGTATTAATATCAACCCCACCTTTATAGAGGTGAAACCATTTTTGGAGAGTCCTTTACAGTGTTTTTACTGTTATGATATTGGTCATGGAAGGAGGAACTTTACAACTATTCCCAGCATGGTAATTATTCTGCCCTTGACTCACAACCTACTTTTGAGTGTCAGTCAGAGAGTTACTGCTTTTACTGCAGGGAAACTCACCACCTACGTTCTCGCCAATGTAAGACGTACAATACCACCTCGAACAGGATATCCTCTACTTGGCTACGCTGACGACATAACACTCGCATGTACACACAGAAATG
The DNA here is from genome assembly GCA_033782935.1 of Petrolisthes cinctipes. NCBI lineage: Eukaryota > Metazoa > Arthropoda > Malacostraca > Decapoda > Porcellanidae > Petrolisthes > Petrolisthes cinctipes. Next base: position 330,752 of record JAWQEG010000432.1, on the reverse strand, counting down.
CAGACACAGCCATTCACATCCTCCAACTCTCCCTCATCACACTCAATGCCTGGTTCACCACAAACAGACTTAAAATAGTGCCCACCAAGTCAACTGTCACCTTCTCACCAATTGGAACGCAGAACATCGCTACACACCACACCTCACCATACACAACACACATATACCACACACACACTGCCCAGGGGGCTGACTTTATTCTCTGTGAATATTAGCCATCCCCCACAGGGCTAGAATAAAGATCATTGTAGGATCTGGTCACCTTCTAGTGGATTTGACTAGATCTGCCCACATGAATTAAAAACCCAAGTGAGGTGTACTGCAACCGGAGGCTCTATTACCCCCCCCCCCACACTGTTGTGTGGACCGCCAGCACACGGGGGTGCATTATCCCTTTGCATGCAGCAGTCTAAACTCCCTCCCCCTTATGGTCCCTTCAGGGCTAGTCTCATGAAAGGTGCGGCCCCACTTGTAGCTCTTGTGGTAATGTGGACTTGGGCCCACAGCACTGGCTGTGGGATCAAAGATCTTCTCCCCAATCCCCCTGGTGGCCAGAGGCCCCCAGGACTCCCTGGTCCAATAAGCTCTGATCCCATTTCCCTGGAATGTGCTTCGGTAGCCCATCATTTATTTTAATTTGTTTTTTCTATGTGACCAGAGTGTTTAATACTGATGCCTGTTACCCGCCTTCCAATTAATATAGACTGTTGATTGGTTTGCATTTTATAAGTGCTATTTTCATAGGTCTGTTGTTGTTGTGTTGTAGTTCCCCAAACTGTCTGGCCGAGCAGTCCCGAGTCTGGTTGACCGAAGCCACACAGATGCTCGGACTCCCAAATGGGAGTCGGGGTGATAGTGAGATCTGTTTCTTCGAAGGCAACAGACGAGTGGACTGCTGGCTCACGGGCATGTACCCCGAATATTTTATTCTTGAGCAAGGTGCGACTGACTTTACTCAACAACGAAAATGTAGTAGCAAAGACAGTAGTCACTTAATGACCATATTTATAGAGAATTCATTTTCCCACTTGTCATTAAACGCTGTCATTCCTTGGATTATTCTTTAAACATAGTAGCAAGCATCCATCGCTCATAAGAACCGACCCCTCGGGCAATTCTCCCCTCTCCCCCCCCCAAAAAAAAGAAAGAAAAAATAATGGAATAAACAGCCCTGAAAGGTCTGTAAAACTAGGATTCTTTAATTACATTTTCCTTTCAGTTGGAGTTTTTCCATCCAATCAGTTACCAATATGCTTGCCCGTATGTTCATTACTGCTTTGGATAGGATCATGTTTGCTTGGAATAGATATTTTTCCACAAGCCAATCCTACAGATAAGACCGTTATTTGGTATCATGTGTTGGAATAAACGTGTGACCTGTGAACTGTTTATTATACGCCTACTGGACGACAAATGGCGACAAGTCTGGGATATATAGCGTCTCTTACTCAGAGAGTAATCCAACATATATTACACTTGATTGTGTCTTGCAGGTGAGTCAAATGACCCCCAAACACAACATTGGCGACGACGGTGTGGGCCCCACGTAGGACCGTGCTTCGTAGGTGCCAGGGCGGACCACCCACGAGACATAATAATGGAATACTGGACCAGCCCACAGCAGCAGCACCAGGATGCCATTGGACATCAGCCTACCACCAGCTTTCTCCATCTCCGAGGACCCGTCGTCAGTAGCAACACGGTGGAAGAGATGGTATAGTAGTTTTGAGTACTATATAGCAGCCACAGGTGTGAATCAAGATGCTCAAAAGAAGGCTCTTCTGTTACATGTACCTGGACCAGAGGTGCAGGAAGTGTTTAGTACTTTCACAGCTACTTGTGATGATTTTAAACATACTGCTGATGCTCTCAAAGCCCATTTTTTGCCTAAAACGAACAAACGTTATGAACGAGTATTGTTCAGACAAATAAGTCAGGAAGCTAGAGAGAGCTCAGACAGCTTTGTAACTAGACTTAGGAAGCTAGCTGAGTCTTGTGACTTTCATGATGTTGAGGATGCAATACTGGATCAATTCATTGAAAAGTGTTATTCCTTTAATTAACTTGAGGCGTAGATTACTTCAGGAGCAGGATCTGACTCTGGAAAAACTTCTACAAGTAGCTAGGTCTATAGAGGCGACAGACCAGCAAGCCAATGTGATTGAAGGTACTAGCAGAAACTCACACACCACTCCTACAGCTCCTAAAGTAAATCTGGTAAAACAAGGGTATAAGCATGGTAAGCCCATCCAGAAACCTAGAGAGGAAAATAAATACTTCAAGGGTGGGTCAGGTAAAAATAGCCACAGTAAACCTCAGAGTATGGAAGATAATAATAGTTACAATAAATCTCAGATTTTAGGAGGAAAAAACTGTACCAGGTGTGGCAAACCAGGCCATAATTATACCCAATTAGACTAATGTTCTGCAAATAACAGAAAGTGTTCTGCATGTGGTAAATTAAGTCATTTTAGGCAGTTTTGTAGGTCACAAGGAAAAGTGTACCAGGCAAGTGAGGTGACAAAGCAAGACGCTTCACATACGCAAGCCTCTGCAGACATTACAACACTTAGTGATACCACAGACTTTGTCTTCAGGATTAATTCAGTAACATTAAGGAAACAGAGGATCATGTTAGATGTACTTCTTAATAGTAAGCCTGTTAGCATGCAATTAGACACGGTTTCTGATGTCTCGGTGGTGTCTGAGGAAGTGGTGGAGACCCTACTTAATGTAAAACTCTTACCAACACCAAAACTCCTAAAAGACTATAATAATCAAGTAATCAAAGTATTTGGTTCAACACAAGTGGAGGTTGAGTATAATAATAAGACCTACAAGGCACTTCCCCTCACAGTCGTAGCTGGAGGTAAACAATGTCTCTTTGGATTGGACTGGTTAAGAATTATTTCTCTTGACTGGAAAGAGGTCATGAAAGTTGATTCTAAGGTTCCAGGAGAAGGTTTGTCCCAGTTATTAATGCAACATGAACAGGTGTTTCGGGAGGAGTTAGGTATAGTTAAAAATTAAACTGCAACCGTACAGCTGAAACCTAATGCTCAACCAAAATTCTGTGCACCCAGATCCATACATTTTGCCTTGAAGTCTCAAGTAGAACAGGAGCTGCTGAGATTAGTAGAAAATGGGTCTCAAGAAAAGGTCACTTATTCAGATTGGGGAACTCCCCTAGTACCCGTAGTAAAGGGTAACATTAGGCTCTGTGGGGATTACAAGGTAACTTTGAACCGCCAACTGCAAGTTGCTCAATACCCTCTTCCCAAGCCTGAGGATAGGTTTGCTAGGTTGGGTGGGTGTAAGGTATTTTCAATAATTGACTTAAAGAGTGCATTTCAACAATTAGTTATGGATGATGAATCTCAACACTTGTGTACCCTCAGTACCCATCTAGGATTGTTCAAACCTACAAGACTACCATATGGGGTAGCCAGCAGTCCTGCATTGTGGCAACAAGTTATAGATAAATTATTTACAGGTATACCAGGGATTGTTTGCTTTGTGGATGATATTCTCATTACTGGAAGACTAAAGTCAGTACTCCAAGTTATTCAAGAGAACGGACTGAGAATCCGTAAGGACAAATCTCGATTTGCATTAAATTCAGTGGAGTATTTGGGTTTTAGAGTAGATGGAAAGGGTATCCATAAGACCCAAGACAAAATTGCTGCAATAAAGAATGCCAAGGTACCAGTAAATGTCGATGAGTTAAAATCTTTCATGGTGTTAGTCACCTTTTATAACAGATTTATCCAGAATCTAGCTACAATAGCTCAACCTTTATATGCTCTCTTGAAGAAAGATGCTAAATGGGATTGAACAGACGAGTACCAAGGGTCAGTTGCTAATATAAAAGAGGAAATTTTGTCTCCCAGATTTTTAACTTATTACAGCCCAATCATGCCAGTAAAACTTAGATTGTGATGCCTCTTCTCATGGTATAGGTGCAGTGATAGCCCATGTAATGTCCGATCGTACTGAAAGACCTATAGCTTTTGCCTCACGCTCACTAAACCAGGCGGAGAAGAATTATTCACAGATAGAGAAGGAAGGTTTAGCAATAGTCTATGGAGTAAAAAAAATACCATCTGTACTTGTATGCCAAGCATAGGTTTGCCCAGGGTCCAGAGAATCGGACCCTGGGTTTGCCATAGTCACTGACCATAAGCCCTTACTTGCTATCTTAGGCCCCAAAGCAGGATTACCTACATAAGTTGCAGCAAGGTTACAAAGGTGGGCAGTCATTTTATCAGCTTATTCATACGACCTTGAATATTGTCCTTCCAGTAAAATAGGTAATGCCGCTGCATTGTCCTGTCTACCTCTAGATGCTACACCTAATGATCATGAGTTAAATGTCTTGCTAATTGATACATACAATGTTCCAGTCACAGCGAGGGAGGTGGCTATTGCTATTAAAAAGGATCCCGTTTTGTCTAGGGCCCCCTTTCCCAACCCTGGGGTCGCGACCCCCAATGGGGTCATCAAGCATTTTTTCTGGACCAGGGTTGCATCACGAGAGGTGGTAGAGTAGTTATTCCATGTAGTCTCAAGGAAACACTCTTAAGAGAAATTCATTCTGATCATCAAGGAATAGTTAGATCTAAAGCAGTAGCAAGAAACTTTATGTGGTGGCATAGCATGGACAAAGATATTGAGAGTTATGTCAGAAACTGTATGTCTTGTACCATGCATCAGAATGAACCGAAACCAGCTCGGATGCACCCATGGGAATATCCACAACATGCGTGGCAAAGGTTACACGTAGACTATGCAGGACCATTCTTAAATAATAACTTCTTAAGCATAGTGGATGCTTATAGCAAATGGCATGAAATAATACCAATGTCATCTACTACTTCTAGATTGAAAAAAATTAATAATTAAATCACTTACCATCTACCCCTTTAGCTTCTATGTCTGCCCCTCCGTCAAGTAGTGCGTGGATAACCTGAGAGTGCCCCCAGAGTGCTGCTCGATGTATTGCCTGCCATCCACCCAATGCTATGGCCTCGATGTCGGCTCCAGCTGCCACCAGGACTTGTACCACCTCTGCCTGGCCTTGCTTACAGGCCACATGAAGTGCAGTCCAGCCTGCATAAGAGACACAGGGATGGCACTGGTTTATTTACAAAGTAAAAATAGGTCTATTGTTGTATTATGTGTCCAATTATGGATAAATCACTTTGTATCAGTGGGTCGTTAATGATAAATGTAATACACTCAATAATTAATAATGAGTAAATCAGTTGTATTTACGTACCAGTCAACAATCAGGCACTCGGTTAACATTCAGTCAAGTTAGTAGTCAAAAGAGAGAAACTAATTTTGACTAAATTCCCTTAAGGACCCTGTGATCGTGTATGATAATTGGAGGCTTATGAATCCTCCTGACCATGCCACGAAACAAGAGTTGTGTTTCGTGGCAATATTTGAAGGACTCATTTACCTCCAATTTTCTGACAACAACACACGGTCCCTTAAGCCCTCCCATAAATAAATAATATTGATGGAGCAAGGTGATCAAACTAGAGTGGTGTCATGCTAATTACGTTCATACATAGATAATTGTACTAGGCATACTATTTGTCACGGGCCAGGGAAGCTATCTGGCTGCTGCGGTAGTAACAGCCTCAATCTGCAGGTCAGGTAGCACAAGCTCTCACTCTCACCTCATTAAATTCTCTCTCTAAAAGCCAGAGAGCTAATATATATATATATATATATATATATATATATATATATATATATATATATATATATATATATATATATATATATATATATATATATATATATATATATATATATATTGTTACGTCGTAATGTAACATCACTCTAAAACAGGGGTAGTCAAGATGTTAGTGAAGATGTTGTATTCACTTGGGGTTAATGGCAAGTCAATTAATCTCTCTCTTTTATTACTTTGAGGGTTACATAATTAACAAATAATAAATCATAAAACTTTCCTCAGGTTATACATTACATATAAAGCTTTATAGCTAACCTGGAAAGCTAAACTAGAATATAATCATACAATCATGTAACACCTCCCCTCTAAAAGAAAGAAATTTTCCATCAGAAATTTCGGCCCTTTTACAATCTCGAGGGGAAATAGAATAGGTGACATAGAAAGATGACATAGAAAAGGTGACATAGAAAAGGTGCAGACATGCCTTTTACCAGTTGTGCTTGGGTTTCCCCACAAGTTGGCCGGAGTGTTTTCCATACCAAAAGGGATAACGGTACGCCTGTGTGTTTTCCAAATGCCAAGATGACCAGCCCTCCCATAACTTTTACATTTCCGGTATGTTTTCCTTATGCGACAGCGACAGCGAACAGCGGCGGCGACAGCGAGATGTAACAATATATATATATATATATATATATATATATATATATATATATATATATATATATACAAAAAAATTAACATGTAATAAGAAAATAGAGAGATGGTGTGTTATACATAAGTGTACGTGAATAGGGTAAGTGTTGGATGGGAGGGTGGTTCAAGGTGTGTGTTAGTAATAGGGGATGTGTGTGTGCTAGTTCGTGTGGTGTGGATGAGTGTCTGCGTTGTGTAACAGGGATAAGATTTTGGCAGGGCGATGAACGGTCCTACCAGACTTGGTAATGAACCCGTCCGGGGGTGGGGCTGGTTCCTTCACGTCCGGTAGCTCGGTTGGTGTAGTGGGGTGCGTGGGTGGCGCTGCTGGTAGTGGTGAGGCAGGAGCGAGGCCGAGGTCTGGTTGTGGTGGCGAAGCGGGCGCGAGGTCGAGGCGTGGCCGTGGTGGCGAGACAGGTGCGAGGACGAAAAACATAGGCCTTGAGTTGAATGAGCCTAGGATAACTGGTGATACCACAGACGTTCCAGTATATGACATTTAGCTGGGAATCAATAGCAAACCCTGTGTTTGGAGGTAGGACCGTAGGAGTTCGGGGAATTGGAGCATACGAGCGACCTGGAGAAGAAGATGGACCAAGAGAAGAGACCGACTCACAAAGCTTCTCAAGACGAGAGGCAAGAGTATCCATCTTTACGTCGAGGGTGGTGACAGTTTAGATGATGGCTTGCTGAACCTAAACCAAGGTGGAAAGTTTGGAGTCAGTTGTGGCCTGAGCTGCAACCTGTCCTTCAATCCTGGCTTCAAGGGCGGAGAAGCAGTTTTCGAGGGCCGTACATCGTGCCATGAGGGAAGCAACAGACTTGCGGAGGGCCAGATCCAGAGGCGAGGCAGTATTAGTGGGAGAAGCAGACTTGGAAGTGATGGTGGTGGTGGCAGTGGAAGTGGCGTGGCAGTAGAGGCACGTGCCTGGGCCTAGCATCAAGCACATCCATGCCACACATTAATCCCCGGCTGAAGGCATCGTGGATATTTCCATCGAGATGCGTCCTCAGGAGATGGAGGCACAGAGGTGGAGGCAGCAGGACACGATAGTTCACTCCTGGCAGGACATGACCTGGAGTCATGGTCAGCAGCACACCAAGCACACTTCGGCAAGGCTAAACAGTACCGGTATATGTGTCCAACTCCCCAACACATGTAGCACCAAGGCTGGTCATTATGAAGTTTCCACACTCCACACGGTGGAAGACAGCAGAGGAATCGAAAGAATTCTCATGTGAAGGTACGTCAGGAAGACTCCATACAACAAAAATACTGTACTGTTAGTGAGGGAACCATCCTGGATAAAACCATGGGCAGAGTAAACACCACGGAGTTCCTCGGCAAGACCCAGGTCAACATCAACAGGAAAATGGGTGAGGATGTAGCTGGGGAAGTTACGAGGCCTCTCCAGTGAGTCCTGAGGAATGAGAGGCAGAGATAAATATTCACCAGCCTTGACTCTGCCAATGATGTCCTGACGTTTTCTGGAAAAATAGACAAACTGGGAGGTGACGGCAGCCATCTTGACCTTAGCCAGCTCACTCCGCAGTTGGAAAGCTGTGTCGATAGCAGACAACCACCGCAGCTTTGTGTCTGTGGATGGGTTCCCAGTGAAGTAGAGCTTGACATACGTGTCTCTAGGGGCAAAAGCAGGAAGGTCAGATGAGGACCAGGAGTGGGCAGGACGAGAAACACCAGGGTGAGGTAGAGAAGGCATGTCATGTATAGCTGAAGCACACTTCTCAGTCTTCTCAGCCAGAGGTGAACAGTCCACATTTTTAGAGGCTACTAACTCAGAAGAGGCGTCTACAGGTCGCTTTGTAGAGGTGGACGGCTGCAACCCATACTGCAGAGTGACCAAGGACAGGTTGGAAGGGTTGTGCGAGGGCAGCTTAAGCCAGTGGTCTTCTACATTCAACTCGTCTTCCTCCAAACTAGAAGCTGCATTCTACCCCGAGCTCAAGGCCTTGATGTGAAGCAGCAAACAACTGAACAAGCAATGACCACCTCAGGAGCAGTCAGCCAGAAAAAAAAAAAAAAAAAAAAAAACACACACACACACACACACGCGTGCGTGCGGAACCACAACAGAAAAAAACTCGAGTAAAAGAAAACAAACGAACAACACACAATAACAATGCAGAAACAACAACACACAAACATCAATGCAGAAACAATAACTTAGAGACAACAACGTAAAGCAGAACGCCAGGAGAACGTCTGCACACCACCAAGGTTGGAGCGAGACTGATGAAAGGTGTACAGACAAGACCTTCAAGGGTAATGGATGTTATCATAATGATTACTCCCACCTCCCCAGTGGAGGTGGCCGAGTGGTTAGTAGCTTCAGGTGCTTACTGTCATAATTTTATCTTCTTATAGTACTACTCGATAAAGTTGTTGAATCTTTCCTCTCCAATCCAGCCCCTCTTCCCATCTCACTCGGTGGTGAAAGTTTCGCATCATGATCATACGTGGTTCGAGATTCAGATTTCTGGGTGGCTCAACTATGGCAACGCTAAGTGGGAAATGGGGAAACGGAGCCAATTGTACAGTACCTGTGTGAAAACAAAATATCGAGTACCAATCAGGCACAGCCTTCACACTGATTCAATACTACTTGGTATTAATGCAACTACAGTTTCACTCCTGCATATTGTAAATTGTTTGTGATGTAAATTATTTTATGATAAGAGTTATTTGATAATATCCCTTCCAGTATCACTATTTATTGAATTACTTAATATATGTATATAAGACTTTATTAATAGAGGTACGGGAGGATGGTCATATAACTCTTAGGGGTACTTCACGAGAAAAAGATTGATATCCTATGATGTATCGAAGCACTCAACACCCTGAACATATAATTCGTGTTGCCATCTTCGTTAAATCATTGTGCCCACACAGTAATGTGAAAACTGAAGTTTGTGATGGTTCATTATGTAATGATTAAAATATAATAATGAAACAGTAAGGAAGCTCCTTATGAATCTACCCGAGTGAACAGACTCCAGTATACACAGTACAGTTTATTGGTAATATACAAGTAAGCAGTATGTATAAGTATAAGGAAGGTCAGCCTGCCGTGTAGCGTCGTGGAGAGTCGGTAGTTGCAGTGTCGCTTGTGTAGTAGTGTAGAGCAGAGGTATGACGTGTGGTCAGAGTAGGAACACGTGTACTGCAGGAGTGAGATGACGGCGGGAGTAGCTGGTCCTTCTGCTTCAGTAGCTCGCAGGAAGTGTAGCCCAGAAGCCTCAGCTTCCCCTTTTTATCCTCTCGGTTTAGATTCACGTATGTGGCGTTGTCACGTGACCTAGCGCATCCACCTGGTGTGCTGCACCCATGTGACTCATCTCTGGAGAGAGCAGGAGGCTGGATGCTGGCCTCCTTAGCGTGGGGATAAGCTGGGCCGGAGGGACTGGATCCCCTACCTGGCCGGCTAATAATAGACCAGGGATACAGGAGTAGTGCATATGGCGCCATTACAATATATTACCCTTGGTTGGATACTACATTTCCCTTGGTTATTATTGACAAAAAAGTAATGCTCGTTTTTCAGAATAATATGCATATTACAATGATTAACTTGGATGGACGAGCCTGTGGTAAATTGTGAGGCCTGATGTTGCCTTAGCATGTTTTAGAACACAATGACATCATTGAAGTGTTCAGTTCCATACTCGAGATAATATTATTCTGATATCCAGTAACTGTCACTAACGTTATGATGTAGAACATAAAATGATAAATCCATAAAGTGTTGCTTATCACTGACATATACTGAACATTAAAAAAGACGGCACTTGGCCGAGGCTAGCTGCTGCCACAGTCCACATATTTATGTGAACTGTGGCTGCTGCCAGACTAACCGACCATTACGTATAGCTGTTGTCGCATTAGTGCACCTCCACAATGTCGTGATAAAATATTGTCATGTTCGTCATGCAATAGATTTATACGTTTGGTGTATAAGAAGGACACCCTTGCTGCTTACACTACCCTTCCACCTCTACAATCTCATCCGACCCTACCTCCTTAGACCAACGAACCACTCCCATATCCTTACCCCTTACACGTACTGTTATGTATATCGGATACCAAAGTCGAAACTGGCGTTTCACACCTTGTGGGGTAGAGACACTGACAACGCTGGAGTGATGAACGTTGAATTGGTGGAAACTGTAAGTCACAACTGAAGTACACACTCACTTAAAATTATTGATTACTAGCGGAGGTACCCGGCGTTGCCCGGGAAACTGGAGTTTAGAAATAGTCAATATTAACTTTATGATATGTGAAAGCATTTCAGTCTTGTTGCGTTAGTTAAAAATATTCCGCGATCTCAGGCTGCTTGCCAGTTGCCATACGTACAGCCATGGCTGATAGTGTTGGACCAGGGTCCAAGGAGTGTTGGAGAGCAATTGAACAGAGCTCAAACAATTGAATTTTTCAAACCATTCTCAACGTTGAGAGAGGTTTAGAAGACTCACTTTTTCGAACTCTGTTCAGTTGCTCTCCAACACTCCTTGGACCCTGGTCCAGCACTATCAGCCATGGCTGTACATAAAGACGATATAGTACAGTCGGCGGCAAATGTCCTGTCGCCAAATATGCCAAGTCATAAAGTAAGTATGGAAATATAAGCTTCACAGGCTTGTAAACTAAAATATAGAAGAGGTTATTAATTTTCCCCTGGATAGCGTAATTTTGTATTGGTGAATGTATTGTGTGATGATTAGCCTTTATGTTATCCTTCAAGAGGCCAGGAGTGAGGCGACAGGACATTTGCCGCCGACTGTACATACGTTTTTTCAGCTAGAAGGCCCGAGACTGACTGAATTTCCAAATAGCCTTTTTGCCTTCTTCAGCTAGAACGGAGAGCTGTATATTTGGCGCGCGAGTTTAGCAGCTTGAACAGAAAATTTCCGTTCGAACTCTTCTTCATGGTTTTAACCGATAAATAGAATATTTGACATTTTAACGTAATTTTTACGTCAAGTTACATCATGTTACGTCATAAAAACCTTTGCCGGTGGTGCTGATTCAGAATATATAGTTTTGGGAGTGTAACCGGTTTTTTTAACTGATTTATAGTAGATGACGTAATTTTTACGTCGAGTCACGTCATGTTACGTCATACCAAAACCTCCGCCTGGTGATGGTGATTCAGAATATATATGGGTTTGCGATGTAGGTGTAACCGTTTTCGAGTTATAAGCAGACAGAGACGGTTTGCCATTTACAGTATAGATTAAAAACTAATACATATTGCCAAAGACTATTGACTGATTAAATTAATAAAATGGAGTCAATCAAATGATGATATTACCTGTTCCATCCCTAGCGTGAATGTCTGCTCCTGCCTGCAACAGCTGCTGCACTATCCTGTCACCCCCAGTGCAACACGCCAGATGAAGAGCCCGCATACCTGTTCATTGGGCCACTGTCACTATATAAAAACTATCAACAACTTGGTATTGTACAGTTTTAGATTAAAATAACTATTTTTTAATGTAGTAGGGCAGAGGTGTATAGTTAAATGAATTCCGTTAGATTAACTATTGTCTGTCATGTCTGTTTGACCTCGATTTCATTATTATCTGTCCAAAATAACATAGCTAAGCTCAATGGTATTTACTGTATATACTGAGTCAGGAAAAAAATTAAGTATCTCTTTAAAGTAATTACCAAACCAAGAAGATATTGTTTTGGTGATCCATGACAATTGGTAAAGGTCTATGTGACAAAACATAATGACACCTCCTTTAGTAACAGTGGTGTTACCTTCATCATCAGAACTAACAGCTTCGACCTGTGCCCCTGCCTCCAGTAATGCAGCCACAACCTTCTCTTGACTTCCTGCAGCTGCTTCTTGAAGAGGTGTCCTGGTACCATTACCCACTCCATCTTTTGGCGTTGCAGCCTCCAGCGATGCAGCAGCTTTCTGGTCCATGTTCCTTCAGTCACTTACCTCGCATGGTCAATCATCTGACACCAAAATGGTCATATTAAGTAGTAATATTCAATTCATGCGTCAGTAATAACATTACACTCAACATTCTTGAAATTATGAGACAGTACAGCAGATAAACAACGGTTTTAGACAACTGATAACTGTTTTTTAATTAAGTCACTTGTAATCCTGATGAACCAAAACCCAAGTGAAAGGTATAGTAACAAAAGACAGAGAGGTTTAATTAATACGGCTTGGAAGACCCTATGAAACGAAGGAGAGAGTGGTATAGAAGAGGGAGGGCAAACACAAAGGAAATGTTAGATAAGTTAATACTGTAATTCAAAGTTAGTCTGCAGGAGCATCAAAGCCAATAATGTACAGTCGGAGGCAAAAGTCCTGTCGCCTCACTTGCTTCACCGAGGCACGCAATGTTCATCGCCTCGAGATTATTAGGTGTAGAAAACATGTGTATTTCTCGAGTCCATGAACACTTTGCGTCTCGGTGAAGCAGGTGAGGCGACAGGACTTCTGCCGCCGACTGTACTTATATATATATATATATCCACAGGAAAAAGGAAACAGGAACAGTAAGTACTTTCGTATATTACATCTTCAGACAGAATGAATACAAGGGTGTCAAGTCGGAATATATATACACACAGACTACAAAGGGTGGCTATGCCCATAGCCAATCATATCAACAGATTACCTGACCTCACCGTACAGTTGGACACATGAATGGGTGGTACAGCCCAGGTGAAAGATACTTGTCCAATTTGAGTAACCAGTGTCCATTATCAGGTACTTGCTTTTTATTACCATCCTCAATACTGACTTCTGCCCCTGATGTCTCCTATTTGGCACTAAGGAACTTGATATTGGGAGAGTGTGTTGGGCAGCGGTGGAGTGAAGACGTGCTTCACAGAGCTCCTACATTTCCTTCATTTGTCCCTGTGATCACTTGTTTGAGCAGCCAGTATTCTTGCTGGCTGCTAGAGGTATGTTTCAACCTTAATCTAAACCAGATAAGCGCCATAATGTGTTGAAATTAATTGAAATGTGATAACATTCTGGCCTAACAACATACCCACCGTACACCCGCCACCTCAGCGCCATCTTCATTTTCTACACTCCAAACAACCATTTCCTCATTTGTCCCAGTGCCCTATTTTCTGCGCTATAATATTATTACAGCAGTGATGGCTCCCGGGAGGAGGAATAAGAAGCCTGAGGAAGCTTCTATTAGTGAAGAAGGCGCCTTATCACAAGACGCAAATGTATTAACAACCATTGGCGGGACCGGTAGACCTAACACCTTAACGACCACCACCACCACCACCACCACCTCAGTGCCTGACGTAACAGAAATAATCAACCAGGAATTATCCAACACCAATCTACCAGGTGATATGCAGGCACTTGTGACAATCATAGGCAAAGTTATTCAAACACAATTTGACACATATTTCTCCAAGGTCGACAACTTAATCACTGCCAATAACAGACAAATTGACCATATGCAAACTAAAATTAATGAACTAGAAAATAAAATAATCAATTTAGAAACAACAATAGATGACGTGGATCAGTACGAACGTAGAGACACAGTGATAATTAGTGGCCCCTCATTACCTGATGAATTAACCAATGAAAACCCCTGTGACCTCATAGTGAACACCATCAAACACCACCTCCATGTTAACATGACACATACAGATATTAATGTTGCACATCGCATTGGCCGTAAAACTCAAGGGAAAACAAGACCAATAATAGTGAAACTACAAAACCACATCAAAAAATCAGAACTAGTACACGCATGTATAACCGTAAAACCAGAACTGAATATTAATGAATCACTGACCCCTAAACGCCGTGAGATATATACTGTAATTCGTAGAATCAGGACACAACACAAACACCTTTTCCAACAATGTCACACTTCTGATGGTAGGATAATAGTGAAACTTAAAAACTCCACAATTAAGCACACCATAACCAATGACCAGTCACTTGCTCTATTCCTTGATAATCATCCAATCTTCAAAAATACAGCTGAAAACATGAACTAACGCTTATTTGGATTCATAAGATTGTTGATATTACTAACACTACTATTTGCAATGTGATTACTATTACTGTTAATATTTCTAATGACACCATTAATATTTATGTTACCATATCGTATATATGTATTTTTTTTTCTTTCAAATAGAGCTACTAATATTACTACTACTACCATTACTACTACTTTCTTCTACTACTACTTTCTTCCACTACTACTACTACTTTCTTCTACTACTACTACTACTTTCTTCTACTACTACTACTACTTTCTTCTACTACTACTACTACTTTCTTCTACTACTACTACTACTTTCTTCTTCTACTACTACTACTACTACTACTACTACTATCACTACTACTACTACTACTACTACTATTACTACTACTACTATTACTACTACTATTACTATTACTACTAATATTACTATTATTACTATTATTACTATTACTATTATTACTATTACTATTACTATTACTACTATTACTACTACTATTACTACTACTACTATTACTACTACAACTATTACTATTACTACTACTATTACTACTATTACTACTACTATTACTATTACTACTAATATTACTATTACTATTACTACTACTATTACTATTATTACTACTATTACTACTATTACTATTACTTCTACAACCACAACTACTTCTACTACTACTACTACTACTACTACTACTACTACTACTACTACTACTACTACTACTACTACTACTACTACTACTTCTACTAGTATTTTTATTCTTTACAATATGTACAATGGTATATTCATAAGCAAATTGTTTCATCTATTGTATAAATACTCCTATTTTCTTTTCCCTGGTAAATTTTGTCCGTTTGCTGCTATTACTATATACCATGTATAAACTATTCTACCTGCTAAACTAGGTACAACACATGCATACCCGTTGCAGACTGGCCTTTATCAGTCTCATATACATTTATAAATAAGTTTTTTTTTTTCTTCTTCTTCCTTTATTATTACAATTTTTGTTGTTATTGATAAATTTACTCCCCTCTCAACTCTCTCGAATCTCCTCTCTCCCTTCCTCCCCTACCTCTAATCCTCTGACAAACTACAACCTTTAACTTAATATAACTTTCTATTAATGAACATAACAAACAGTAATCTATTTGACACGCTCCTAAAATATGTTGATGATAACCAAAATGAAAACAATGTTGATCTTGAAATTATTAATTCTTTATATAACACTTTAAACATCAATGATATATGTAAGTATCATGACTTACAGTCATATAAATTAAATACTCCATCTAATGTAATTGACTATTTAAGCGTTCTACATGTCAATGCTCGGTCCCTAAACAAGAACTATGATCACCTTACTACTCTTATTCAATCCCTTCCCAAACTTCCTGACTTACTATGCATTAGTGAAACCTGGCTTACCCCAAATACTGCACCATATAATGATATTGCTGGCTTCAATTCTTTCCATACACATAGATCCGGAGGCTACGGGGGTGTTACTATTTTTGTGAATAGTAACATCTCTTGTACACAATTAAATGATTATTGTATTCATGATAACGCTGAAATTTGTACTATTCAAATCAATTTTGATCAAACAAAGTTCATTATATGTACCATCTATCGTCATCATGATAAACACCATAAAGTTAATTAATTCAATTTATTTATGGATGAATTTTTATCTCAAGCCATTTTTACTAATAACCATACTATCATTACTGGTGACCTCAATATCAATTTACTGGAACATGATTATCATCCACCTACAAATAATTTCTTGACAATGATGCAATCCTATAATTTCTTTCCTCATATATCACGACCCACAAGATTCTCTGATGATAATTCTAATGCTTCTCCTTCCCTATTAGATCACATATGGACTAACTATAATGTTCCTTCCTCCTCGGGAATCATCCTCTTTCCTATCACCGACCATCTTCCTGTATTCCTTAACATTCCAGTTTTCGACAGACTTAACACTAAACATAAGATGATTACATTCAGAATTAAATCAAGCGAAAATCGTCAGAAATTAAAAGCCAAACTTTCGGAAATTAATTGGGTGTCCTTGTTGAAATATCAAGATACTAACATTAATTGTAATCTTTTTCTTGATACGATATATAGTTTATACTTTTCATGCTTTCCGCTCATCACTAAACATATATCCTCTAAAAGACTGCAAAAGCCATGGCTAAACCAAGAAATTGTTAAAGCAATTAAACATAAATTTGCTCTCTATAAATCTTTCAAACTTGGAATTATCACCTTGGATGTTTACAAAACTTACAGAAATCAACTCAATGCTACCATTAAACAGACAAAAAGAAATTATTATCTTAATAAATTCAGTAATTTAAAAATTAACACCAAACACTTATGGAAAACTATAAATGAATTATCTAATTATTCTGTTAAAAAACATGATACCACTCACTCTATTAGTCACAATAATATAATTAAAAAGACTCCTACCGAGATCTCCGAAGCATTCAATGAGTATTTTGTAAACATTGCTCCTCAACTCGCTAGCAAACTGCCACCTAAAATAAACTCCCATAATATTTATCTCCGTGGTAATTATCCAAACTCTATGGCAATACCTCCAATAACTAACTACGATACCATGAGGATAATATCAACTTTGAAGGGTAAGTCAGTACATCTTGATGAGATCCCACCAAACATTATCAAAGAAAACAAAGATACACTCTCTATACCACTCTCAATATTGTTTAATCAATCCATAAATACAGGCATCTTCCCAGACAGATTCAAAATCGGAAAAGTAATACCCATCCACAAGGCAGGCAATAAATCTGATTTATCAAATTACCGACCAATTTCTCTTCTACCAATGTTTTCCAAAATATTTGAAGCACTTATGAAAAAGCATTTAATGTAATTCCTAGATAAACATAACATTTTAAATAACAAGCAATTTGGCTTTCGGTCTGGTCGAAGCACTCTTGAGGCTATCAACACATTTACATCAGATGTTTATTCTGCTCTTAACAAAAACAAATCTATCTTATCAGTTTTCATTGATTTTCGTAAAGCTTTTGACACCATTCAACCCAATATTCTTCTTGACAAAATGTATCACTACGGTATACGAGGGTGTATACATGATTGGTTCAGTTCCTACCTAAATAATAGAAGTCAATATGTAATTCTTAATAAGTGTTCTTCCCCAACTAAATCAGTAAACCTTGGAGTTCCACAAGGTAGTATCCTTGGACCGATCTTGTTTCTCTTATACATTAATGATATTTGTAATATATCTAACATTTTAGAAACCATTTTATTTGCCGACGACTCAACACTTTATATGATAGGAGATCAACCTACTGACTTAATCAACAGTGCAAATCTAGAGCTTGAAAATTTTTCAAATTGGTGCTTGCCTAACCAACTCACAGTAAACACCACAAAAACATATTATATGATATTCAGCAACATTATCTCTAAATACCAACCATTGCCAAATCTAACAATATTAAATGATGATATTCAACAGGTTTACAAAACTAAATTTCTTGGCGTAGTTTTTGACAAAAAAATGACATTCAAGCACCACATTTCTGATCTTTGTTTGAAACTGTCCAGAATTATTCCACTCCTCCTCAAAGTTAAGCATTACGCCCCACCAGAAGTTCTCAAATGTATTTATTATGCTCATATATATCCTCATTTAAACTACTGCAATTCTATTTGGTCAAATACTTATTCCACTCATTTATATAACCTCAACATTCTACACAAAAAAATTATCAGGATAATGACTAATAGTGACTTTTGTACACACACACCACCATTATTCAAATCACTAAATATCCTTAACTTAACAGACATCTCTAAACTGAATATTGCATCCTATATGTACAAACAAATAAAATCAAACTTATACAATCTACAACCCCTTCACACTTATCATACTCGTAACCAAGATTTACTACCTATACCCAGACACAAACTAACACTGTTCACACATTCACTGTTATACCTTGGTCCCAAAACATGGAATAATATTCCCAGCAATATTAAACAATCTGTCAATCTACAATCCTTTCAAAATAGCTACAAGAAACTCCTACTATCCCTGTATTCTTAATTAATACTTTCTCTTTATTCGTCTTGATGTGATTCTGTTGCATTTATTTTATTATTATGATTACTTACATTGTATTTTATTATAATTATTATCACTATTATTACTATTGTTATTAGTAGTATTATTGTCATTGTCATTATCATTACTTTTATCATTACTAATATTATTGCTTTATATTATTTCATTACATTAACAATATTGTCATGTTTACCTTTAACAGTATTATAAATAATATTGTGGATATTATTATTATTACTACAATTATTATTGTTATTATTATCATTGTTAATATTGTTGTTGTCATTATTATTATTATTATTATTATTATTTTCACTATTATTATTGTTATTACAACTTTTTTACCATCATTATTATAGTTACTATTATATTATTATTATCATTATCATTGTTGTTGTCGTCATTATCTTTGTTATTATTACCATTTTCATCAATATTATTATTATTATTGATATTATTATTATTATTACTATTATTATTATTATCATGATTGTCATTATTGTTATTATTGTTATTTATTATTGTTATTTTCATTATTATTATAATTACAAATTGTTTCAATAGTACTTCTATGTAAATAATCTTAGTCAAGGATTTATTCTTTACCATTGCCCAAAAGCTTATGCTTATAAAGGGCTGTTTGTCACCAAAACAACTCTTCTGTAATGTTACTCATGTATGGCAAACATAATAAATTGAATTGAATTGAATTGAATTGAAACTGACCATCTTTCACTTGGGCTGTACCACCCATTCATGTGTCTAACTGTACCTCACCTTACCTAGACCTGTCCGTCTAATCTGGTGGAAATTTCCTCATTATTAATTCTGTTAATACTTTGTCACACCTAAAATGGCCATAGCTCATGTTTACATATATATATACACTAAGATTTGGTCACAAAGTCTTGCTTTTAACTTAATTATGAAGAGAAGGGAGAGGACCAAAGAGCAGAACTTCATCTTGCTTTAATTAGAACGTTTCGGATATTTAAATCCATCATCAGCTGCCGTGAAAGAACACACATTATAAGAAAAACTTTACACACAATATAAAAAAATCTTTACATGACATGGAAAATTGATTTAATTGTTTGTGTGGGTGTACAGGAAGGGGACTGGAGGAGAAAATAAAATAAAGAAGAAATCAAAACAAACCAAAGAAATAGTAATCAACACAAGTTTAGTTGAAAGGCACTGTTTCAGTCGTTGAGTTCAGGTTTTTGTTTTAAAATAAAAAGTGACTCTAAAATACGAAGATTGGTTAGGTTTTTACAATGGCCTAAAATGGAAAAATTATCTAAGTTAATATTTACCAAACAAGGGTGGTCCCTGATGTTACTCTGCGCAGGAGTAGATGAGGGGAAACCAGTACGAGAGCTCTTGCCCGCATGTTCTCACACACTCTGACAGACAAGTTACGAATGGTGGAGCCAATAATGTAACTGAACCCCTCACAGCGGGCAACGAAACTTATAGACGAGTGAGGAAGGCAAGCATTCAAGAAGCCTGTCCTTGTATTGGAAAAAAAATCTGATACTAAATCTATTGACTAAAATAACGTTAAAATTAGTCGAGCTAAAGTATCCCTTCAAGAGAGTGACCGATTCGTTTTTAAATTTTTCCGTTTGATGGTCAAAGTAAGGAAAGCTGAAGTATAGTGAAGTGACTGAGGAGTCAACTGGCTGTGAAGCAGGTATATACTTGGAAGGCAGAAATTTATTGGTAACTTTGTCGACTACTAACGCTTTCAGGGCCCGTGTCGCACTGTTTTTCGGGAATAACTCTGTAACTAAAGGTTGGTTCAGTATGATGTTTTGCCACGGGTTATTTCACACCTTCCGCTAATTTTTGGCAGTATAATGGATTACCAAAAGTGAATAATTAAGGCACTTGTCCCCGAGAAATGTGTCATTTTTATGAAATTTAACACTGGGTATCTGTCACTGAAGAATAAACTTCACACCCATAATCTATTTTTGAGAGGATGAGAGACTTATACAAAAGCATGAGGGTTTTTCCGCCAACACTCCAAGATAAATGGGGAGATGAACAGGAGGCTCAGATAGGTTGCACGCACTTATGGGACGTCTATCGACCTGGTCGTGTGGATCATGACTTACATGAACAGGGATCCAGACGAAAGAGACACAGAGGGCAAGGGTTTTGTCATGATGAAGATGATGGTGTAGGGAGGAGACGAGAGGGAAGGGTGGGGTGAAGGACTATGAATAAGGGCTAGGGCTGCCTATGAGTCATTGATAATGAGACCAGATATTTTTTCAACAATGAGGGCAGAGAAGTGCCGAAATAGTGGCAGACAGTTCACAATGGGTACTGCTACTCCAGTCAGGGAGGTGATGAGACGTCGGGAAAGTAGGAGAGCCAGAACTGAAAGCAATGTAGGCAGCTCCTGCTCTACCACTTGCCAGTAGGGACCATCAGCATAAACATGAACAAGTGGGGTAGGGAGTTGTGTAGGAGCTTCAGAGATTGTTTCTAGTGTAGAAAAATGTGCAAGGAGGGGCGGACAGCCCTTGTGTTTACTTTGAGGAGTGGTGCATCGGATAGCTGGGGTTGCTCTACTGTACAATTCTGGCAAGAGCACTTGGAATGTTACCTGTAGAACCTATGAGGAACTGATCAATGCAGTGGAAAATGGTATTTTAGCACTGATATTCACCAATATTTAGTATTTAATGGAATGTCTTCTATATTTTGATCATCTGAATATGTTTGGGGATGGAATCAACAAGGTGGATTCCCAAATGTGTGAAGGTAGTGATGATGTGTCGTGATACTGTAGGTTCCGCTTTATGTGGGCCCACAAGTTCTCAATTGGACATAAGTTATGCGAATTTTCATGCCAAAGCTTCAACAACTGAACATCACAGAAATCAAGCCAGTTTACAAAAAAATTAGCTGTTCAAGTTCAGATTTAAGTTTAAGTTATGGGTCCCGCAGAGGGCCGCTCATGGGCAGCATAATATGCGGGGGTTGTGCGGGGGATTTAGGGATCCAGGGTAGGATTAGGAAGGGGGTTAGGATGAGGGTGGATTGGGTCAGGGACTGTAGATTGAGGATTAGGATTGGGGAGGTAATGATTGGTGATCCTATTTCTAAACGTGTCAAGAGTGGGGTTATTAACTATACGCGAGATGGGAGATGATTCCACTCTTGGATGCTGCGGGGAAAGAATGAGTGCCTAAATATATCAGTGCTTGTCTGGTATGTATGGTATTTTAAGTTGTGGCTGCCTCTAGTGGATCGTATACTTGTAGGGTGTCGATATGTCTTTGTCTATGTCAACTAACTTGTTTGTGATTTTGTATATCATCTGTTGTCTGTGTATCGGTCTTCGTGTTGCCAATGGGTTAGTTTTGTGTCTTGTTTAAGCAAAATGACTGATGTAGTGTGTCTGTAGTCACGTCTGGCCCATCTTGCAGTTTTGTTTTGTATGGACTCTAATTTATTGATATTATTGTAAGTGTGTGGGTCCCAGACGGTGTCGCAATACTCTATGTGTGGCCGAACGAAAGTGTTATAAGCAATAATTTTGATGTTTGTGTTACACCTGCTGAGGTTCCTGCGCAAGAACCCCAGGACCCTACTAGCTTTGGCCCTGATGCTACCTATGTGTGTGTTCCACCTCATGTCCGCTGAGATGTGTACGCCCAAGTATTTGTGGGAAGTGACTGTGTTGAGGTTGGTGTTGTGTAACTGGTATGTATGTGGAATGTCATTATGGGCTCGGGTAAAACGGATGTGATGGCATTTGTCTGGTCTAAATGTCATCTGCCACTTGGCTTCCCAGTCTTCAAGTGCAGTTAGGTCATCCTGTAGTCGAAGGCAGTCATTCCTATCTTTAATTGGTCTGTAAACTAAGCTATCGTCTGCAAAGAGTCTAGTGGTAGAGGAAAGTGAGAGTTAGGGGTCATTAATTAATGTATGAAAGGAAGAGAAGGGGACCCAGGACAGTGCCCTGGGGTACCAAAGAGGTCACAGGAACAGGTGGAGACTGACTACCGTCAAGAACTACGTGTTGCTTTCTGGTAGTCAAGAATATTCTAATCCAGTGAAGAAGTTGTCTCTGTATGCCATAGAATTCTAACTTGTGTAGTAGTCTTTGGTGAGGGACTTTGTCGAAGGCTTTGGCAAAGTCTAACACTATGCGTCAACTTGTCTAATTTTTGTGTCATTGAGGGACTGCAAGATGTCATGAGTAGTTATCAGTAGCTGCGTCTCACCCGAGCGTTTAGGCTGTGTGGCAAGATGACTCCATCCAACAAAATAGAAAAAATATATTACTGAAGCATTGTTTCATGCACTGCCGTACCTCGATCAGAAGTAGATAAAAATAGTTGTTTGGTTCATAAAAACATTCTTTGGTGGAAATACTAATGTACAGCCGAGCACACATATTCGCAGAACAGTCAGCGTTTTCAGTTCTGTGTCTGCTCTGGGTTCAGAGTTTCACTAAGTACCCCACTTTGTGGACCAAGCCCACGATTGTGGTCATTTTACAAAATTATTAGAAATTTCGATCTCGTTGGTCAATTTGAAAATCTCCAAACAGTAAATAGCCAGTTGAAAAGAAAGCTTAAATGGAAGTGAACATGTAAAATGAAGCAAGTCTATTGAAAGAAATGGAAGGTAAGACACTCGTTCATGAAACTATGGCGGAGTTTCCAAATATAGCCATATACATGATTATTTTTTTCACTTTGTTGCCAACTGTACACAACGACTCCTCGTAAGATACCGAAATAGATTCAACCACAATAGAAACATGTTACCCACACTAGCCGGCATGACCTCACATTCCTTCGTCACCAAATCCTCAATAGTATCTAACGCGACCATCGCAAACATTGAACGCACCTGAACAGGCTGAGTCTCACAGGAGTAGAACGGATCATGTGGTTGATTAGTGACCCCCAGGGAGCACACTCACCGGCTAATCGTCAATAACCGAGCCATTACAGACCCCTCAGAGATCAAACACCCATTTTAATCAAACTGGGAAAGCATTAACAGAGCATACCCCCCCCCCCCATCCAACTGTCATTCAACACGCAAACAACATAAATCAACACATCCAAAACATGTCACTCTATACACAGCCTGATACGTTTATACATTTGCATCCACTAGACTATACCATGAACACCTTCTCACAGCCCAATTGGGACTGAAGAAGTCAAGTTCTTGCTCCCACATGACCCCAAAAAGCACCGGGTGTCACAGATATTATATACAGACTTGTACAGAACCTCCCCAACTAAATAATCGACGCCATCACGACATTATTCAATGCCTGTCTGGCATCGACTATATCTCTGATATTTACAAAAAAGCAATTGCTACATTGATCCCAAAACCAGGTAAATAATAAATGACACATCCGCAAGCTATAAAGCAATATGCCTTCTAGAGTAGAAACATTAGGAAAGACCCTAAAACGACTTAATTTGAATACCTCGGTGGCTCAATGGCATGCTGTCCAGTGGCTCACGCCCCGGCCTGAGACATCGAGGTGAATTTGGTGGTGCTTATCCGTAACCCTAGCCAGTATTTAGAACTAGTATTATAGACGTCATTTTGTCGGCCATCGGATACGATGATTGCTTGGGTAAAACCAAGATTTGGTGCGCGGTACTGTTTCTGTCGGCAAAGGGATACGAAGACGAGCCAAGCGTACAGCCACTGAAACCAACACCGTCTTCGTATCCAAGCAAGACAGCAGGTCCAGGGCAGTGATTGGGGCAGCTTGCCTGTTGAGTTTGGGAGACTATCGAGATGTAGAAATAGAAAGATAACAACAATGGCGGACCGCAATAATTTAATAAGTGAATATTATACATATGATGAATGTTAAGTGCAAGAGGCTGTAAAATAGAGCCAGTTCAGCATAAAATAGGTTTTATTAAACTAATTGCAGTTTAGAATGCTACCTCATTTAGAATGCTACATCATTAATCATTGAATATTATTTTCTTCAATTTATATAGTATTATGATATAGTCAATCCTGGTCGTGTTTTGTGGTCTTAGATATGACGCTGTAAGGGAACCCCTTTCCTACTATTATAGCAATGCACACTCCAACATACTCATAGTACCCTTAAAAAAAGTTCTTCCAGTACAGGAGGGATACTTTAATAATTACCTAAGAAACAATGACGCATCATCTTCCTGGAACTCCGACAAAATCAAAGCAAGATATTGAATTCCAGACGCTTCTCCTTCCATGATGAATAATGATGAGTGTTTCGACATTAATGATTTTTCGGCTCTACTCAATAATTTACAAACTTTCGAATATTTCGGCCCAATCCCGCGCTTGACGGCAAAAACAGGTCGTACATATCCATGTCAGTTTTTGTCGGCCGATAACAAGCGTCCCCAAGACTGTCTTCGTATCCTAATCCTGTGCTTGGACAACAAAATGACGTCTAATGACATGGGCTGTCTCCTTTTCATATCTACTTGCGGGGTTGAGCGGCATGACCCGCCCTCCCCCCTTGGGGTAGGTAGCCTATAGCCACAATAAATACCTTACAAAACAAAAAAATTACTTTGACTAGGTTGTATCTCGAAGACGAAGGACTACTGGCCTACTAGTAGTCCATTTTGATTCTGTCCCTACACACAACAAGCACTACCTTAATCATCAACTAAATCCACATTAACAAACACACCCCAAATATACAAAATTGCACTCGTGACCAAGAGAAACAACACATTGAACACAGTATGGTACGAAGGCCTAAAATATAAAATCTACACGCAATATAACTTTCCCTTTTTAATTAAGAAATTCCTTTGTAATTAATTCATGCAAAATAGATTTAATAATAATTTGTCGGGATATCTTCCACTGCGAGCAGGTGGGCTTCAAGGCTCATTCCTTTCTCCCTCCCATTTCACCCTTTACACAAACGACATACCAAACCTATTCACACTCACAATACAATATGCAGATGACGTATATAACTCACGTGACTAGGGCAGATACACTTGGTGCCCTGACTACAAAGTCATGAGCGGAAGTTACAGTGTTTGGACGAATCTTACCAAATCCCAACTCTCATTCAATAACAACCCAAGTCCCGGCCCCCTTACGCTCCCCTCCCACGCCAACATCCCTGTGCCCATCCCCACCTCTCGTACCTGCACCGTACTACAAGGGACTAAGTCATAGATAATAACATTGTCATGCACAAACACCGCACTAAGCATTCCTGCCAAAGCGAAAGTACAGTACAGTTGGGCAGGTGTTAATTCCATAATATATTTCACGTATTATTGATGAAGGGAAATTTTTTCATATTTCTACAATAGTGTAAATTATTATGAATATGGTTAAATAAAGTAAACATTTACTACAGAGCATTATGACGTAGGCTATCAATTGTTCTGAAATATCCCCTGATTGCCCACTACCTGATTATCTTGCTAACTTAATATTATAGTCATATGTATTATTACTACGTACTAAGCAAGTGCATCCCTACCTGTAGGTGACACATTTCCATGAATGTTGACTTTCACAACTGTAACATCAGGAGAACCACGTATCTTTCAACCCACTTGACACTGCTCACTCCCACTAAAAGATGCTCGGTCATGCTCGGCAGTCCGCAGCCGCACCTGATAAAACACCCAGTTACATATGGCAACTCTACAAGAGGTGTTGCCTTGGGTGTCGAATTTTAACGTAACTTAATTAAACATAGTGGTATCTGCAAAACTTTAGTCTTTCTTAGAAATTACCTGTATCTCAGCAAGATTATTGTCTATACTATAGCCAAGGACGGATATGTAAAAATTGACAATCCATCATGAGCATAGTAAACACTACGTACGATATGTTTTACAATATACGTTTTGGTGTAGTCATATCTAAGAAGATAAAGAGAAAGCGTTATAAGAATTAGGGGAAAGTGTTTTTATTTAGTTCCTCTTGCTGTCCTACCTAAGACTGACAAAAACAATACATATATTTATTATAGCCTGGTCGACACTGCCATATACCTGTATAGGTTAGCGCAAAATAAAAATAATTTTGGTAAGATATTGCATAACATTTGCTATCATATATCTGAGTATAACTTTAGAAATATATGGAGATTAGAATCACCACCACTTTATAGTTCTTGAATAAATATTTATATTCTGTAGTGAATGAGAAATTAAAGCGACGCAGTAGTTTAGAGTTAAAGGCCATTTGTAGTCGCCCCGCCGAGTACATTTCATGACGCAATAAACCACGATTTGTGGCTTGACGGAGGTGGGGCAGAGAAACGCCACGACATACCGGTAACTTTACTTTTTTTCCCTGCTGATTTCATCTCATTGAAGTCTGGTACAGGACGAAAATGTTACATATCTCCTCCCATGCCTTCTCTTTTTATATGCAGGTGTTGCTCTATTCACTACTTCTTGTGTTGATCCTCTCTTCTAGTGCAACACCCAATAATATTCTTGGGGCCTCACAAAAGTCACGGGCTACTTAATGACAGCCTACAGTTTCGAGGTATCGATTTTGAGTCAAGTGCATCAAAAATATGAATTGCTGGGTGTGTCAATACCAAGGATGTTACTTAGAGTGTAAGATGATGCATTACCCACACTGAATTTACCATCACATGGTAAGAATCATTATTATTAGTGGTGATGAAGTGATGGTGTATTTTAGTGGTGTACAGTCGGCAGCATAAGTTCGCTTCATTTCCACCTGAGTATGTATTAGCTATAGTGATGTAATACAATTTTAATGTAGAGATGACAGATATAGTTCTCATATGGTAAATTATGTATGTTGTTAGAATAGAAACTGGTTCAGAATGCAACTATTTGGTCATATTAGCAATATTAATTACATAAGATGGACGCGAATTTATGCTGCCGGCTGTACTTAAGTATTGTGTGGTGATGGTGTATGTTAGTGGTGTGTTGTGTCATGACCCTGGTCCTGTGTTCCGGGCATATCACTTCCTATAATCTGTTCAAACTTCATGAGATATGTTCAACCCTATGAGATAGATCGAATGTTTTGATCTTCACTCCATTCCAGTTGACTCCTCTACTCCCGAATCACTCCAAATTACCTTTAAGACACTGAATAAGACAGCCGGGCTTCAAATATTTGGTATAAATAAAGCTGAAAATGATCTCATTCTTGGGGGGTGCTGATGGTTTAATGGTTAGCACACTCGCCCAGCACGGGAGAGGTCCCGGGTCAGTGGAATTGTTGGACAATTTTCCCAGCCCCCTATGACCCTGTCCACCTAGCAGTAAGTAGGTACCCGGCTGTAAAAACTATGATAGCAACCTTGTAGGCTGGGGGAAGATATGTTGATGTAACAGGACTGACTGCCTTAATGACCAACACCATGAGTCGAGAGGCATAAAGCCCTAAAGCTTCTTTTCTCATTCTTGATGCGACACTCGAGCAGAACGACGTGTGTAGTCATGCAAGTGTTTACGAAAACGAATAAATGTTAATAAATTTTGTATTACTTGGGGAATAACACATCAATGATATGTTAATAAATATATCAAAATGGCTGTAATGTTGCATTAGCACATGTGACTCCTTTATTCTGCACCACCACTCCTCCTCCTGGCTACGTCTAATGTCAGCTCTGTTACAAGATGATGACGATGATGCAGAGGAGATAACTGAGGAGGAGTTGCGCCGTGCTCTCTCTCGGGGTAGAGCTTCTTCCCTTGGTGATGATGGTATTACTTATGCTGTGCTGCGCCTACTTCAACAAGTTCCTCGGAACCCACCAAAACGATGGTACACCACCATCGTTTTGGTGAATTTAAGTAGGTCATAATATAAATATTTGTTTGTATTCTCGTGCTTCATTCTGTTATGTTTTCGTGATGTGTGTTTGTGAGTTTGTAGTCATTGGATTCTCATGGGTCCCGCCTACCCTTATGTTTTGTTGTCTGTCTTTTGATTGATGCCATGGCGCAATAAATTAAAAAAAAAACACACCACTGCCAAGCCTACACCCTGTACTGACGGGTTCTACAGGGTGGCAATACGTAAGCAAACCTATGGGAGTTCATGCAATGTATAGTTGGCTCTACTCCGGCGTTTACCGCTGCGTGTTGCCAATGTTGAGCCACCCAGAAGTTCGAATTCCGAGCCACGTGTGATCATGATGCGAACCACTTACTACAGAGTGAGATGGGAAGAGGGACTGGGTTGGAGAGAGGGGGTAACGCTTCATCAGTGACGGAGTAGTATTATCGAGAGGGAGAGAATGGTTACAGTATAAAGTTGACTGTCACCTAATTAAGTTTTCTTCTGTTATCTAAATCCAACTGTAATCCAAGGGATTTTGCCAGCAATAGTGTGGAAGGTTGCGTGACCTACGACGTGTGGAACTTTTACCGAATTTGACAGGATCTACTAATAATGTTAGTTTCACTCATTTTCTGTTTAATTGGAAATTGCATCACTCATTACACAATACTCTAAATCTTGTGATTGGTTCACAAATGCTAGCGTCTGAATGTCTTGCCTGAGTATTTATTAATCTTGAATGACTTTTTCAGGGTAATAAAAAGTCCTGCTATATTTCATGGACTGAATCTGTATACAACACATATTTTTTCGGGTCCTGTTTGCATAATTGCAAACTTTTATAAACTTTAGAAAATTACATGCATTACCAGATTTTCGGCAACACACGGAATGATCATGGTGCTGGTGTGACGGGGAGTGACGTGGGAAAGTAGAGGAGTAGAGTGAGTGGCTTGGGAGGGGTGAGAGGGAGGACTGGGTGGTAACTAGTAACACCCTGATGAAGTTAGGCCTATTTGAGATTAATTTTCAGACCAGACATTCTGATGTCAGCATTAGTGAACCAATCACAAGTGTCGGAGGGATCACTGATCGAGAAACCTAGGTGAGCTCTTGTGCCCACATTTTATCAGAACCACTCTTTGCCTGCTACACAATGAATCGACACGACAACTGTTTGTTTGAACGCAGCCGCATCATAGATCTTCATGAATTGGGGCTCAGCAGCAGGGCCATCGCTCAAAGGCTTGGGAACTCCAGGCCCACTGTGCTTAAGTAGATCCATCGTTGGGAGGAAAGTGGAAACCTGAATGATATGGGTATGTGATAGTACTGTATATGGATAATAAGAGTATATATTACATGCATCATTGATATAATTTATGTGTCCTTATATATTTCCGGTGCATTGTTTGGTATTTGATTTGTTGTTTTATTTTGTGTAATAAGAATACAGACCCAGGTCCAGAGTGACTACCCAAGAGGAAGATGCAAGGATCATCCAGGCTGTGAACGATAATCCCTTCATCAACGCGAAGGCTATCAGGGAAGAACTGGGGTTAGACGCAACGGCAACCACAGTGAGACGCGTAGACTATACACGCAGAAAGAATCCACCATCGAGTACCCGCTAAAAAAGAAAGCCTCACCGATGCCCACCGCGCTGCCCGGCTTGTTTTTGCCCAGCAGTATGTGGCAAAAGATGCTGGTTTTGGGGAGAGAACAGTTTTCACAGATGAGAAAACTTTCTCTTCCATTAACCATGGTCGCATTCACATATGGCGACAGAATGACACTAGGTAAGCAGGAGGACACATATACTCGTAAATGTAATTTTGATAAGAAGTTAGACTGTCATCACTGTAGGAAGCAAGCACGGTCTCACAATGCTGCAAAACTTCACTGATTTCTAAGATTTAATTAAGCTGATTTTAATACTAATGTGTTCATTACTTCACTCAGTAGAATCTCTCATGGAAGAGCACAAACTAACCTTCGCCATATATATATATATATATATATATATATATATATATATATATATATATATATATATATATGACAAAATCTATCAACTACCCCCTTTAATGTGGGAGGTCGTCAATACCTTGCGAATAATTATTTGTAATTTTATTTGTCTCAGACTCATTGGTTGCCCCTTCCATCCTACTACTAGTAGCACTACCGCACGATCCTCTACTCTCAATTTCATTTCAAACTACACGAAACGAATGCATCCTGTAATAAATATGAACCACTGAGAAGCTTTGTGAACGATTCTGTACTGACTGGCTAATGATGGTAATGTTGTGACTTACTATTTGTTTCAGATACGAGCGGCGCAATATATATGAGGAGGCGATGAGTGGACGAGTAATGGTCAACGTGTGGGGATATATGACTGTACATGGGGTGGGTGACATTTTTGAAAGAGATGGCCGCTTCACAGCAAGAATCTATATTGAAATACTAGAAAATCACTTCCTACCATCCCTCCGTGATCGGGATTTCCCCTTCCCTCCCGGACCCATAAATTTTGTGTATGACAGGTGCCCTATACATATGGCCAGGATAGTCCAAGAGTGGTTAGCTGGTCAGCAAAATTTACAGGTTCTAGACTGGTTTAGTAAGGGCCCGGAACAGGAGCGGACTACAGCAGAGCTACTACGGCATACCAGAGCACAGTGGGAGATATTTCGGGGAAAGCCAGACATCGTGAGGAGGCACGGCGCCTCAATGCCCGACCGTCTGCAGGCAGTCATTGAGAAGGAGGGTGGCTGGACACGATTCTAAGGTTTCGATAAAAATGTATAATAATATCGTATGTAATCTATTCCATTTAAAGCAGGGGTCTTCATTGTGCGGCTCGCGAGCCAGTGGCGGCTCGCAATGACCTGATTGGCGGCTCCCAAGAGAGAGAGAGGGAGAGAGAGAGAGAGAATCATCAGTGATCAGAGAAAAAGTCCAAAGTATTAGATATAAATTGCATCACTATGCCGTATCAGATGTATCATTTAATAAAATTGCTAATGGGAATAGGCCTATCCATGTGGTTTATGGCTTATGCGGCTCTCACTCTGAATATGTCCTGAACTTTTGGCTCTCATAAAAAAATTAGTGAATAACACTGATTTAAAGCCTTAATGTGCATGTATAAGTAAATACTTCAATTTAGACCAGTACCCTAAAGCGAGAAATATCCAGTTATCCACAATAAATAAAAAGTTGCATTAAACGCTTACAATCACCATACGGATGACATGGTTAATTAAAATTATGTTACAATGACAATAATTGAAATAATAAAAAACAAATGATCATTCGCTAATAAATGACTTGTTTATTATTTACAGTGTGGTGCCTACAGTTCCAGTTGGCATAATGGTGTGGAAGGCTTCGTGGCCGGAGCGCATAAAAATACTCTCCAACCTGGTACAGCCACAATCAAATAACCACCGACACTTTCCTTCCATAGGGCAAATAAATTAGTATCGTATCAAAATATAATCATACAACTACTTACGCCAGCTCAACCCCCTCAATTATTATTATTAGGCCTATGAGGTGCTGCAAAATCATACATGTGTTGTTCTTTATTACCAAGATATTAACTATGATGGAAGGAAAGTGTCGGTGGATATTTGATTGTGGCTGTACATGCTCACACCGCTTACTGCTGGGCCAAAATCTTAGTGGTTGGAAGGAGAATAACTCTTGGGATATAACGATAAAACCAATCATGGGATAAAATTGGAAATAGTCTCATTCTCTTTCCCAGCTAATTTAACCATATTAGAATTCAACCTAACCTAACCAAACCAGGACCTAACCTAACCTAACCAAGCCGAGCGCGTGCATGTACTGGGTTGGAGAGTGTTTCTACTTGCCCGGGCAGGTGGAGCTCTCACCAATTGTGACAAGTCGTGTAACTAGTGTCATTAATAAACCTAGATTCACTGATTTTATGTTTTAATTGGAAGTTGCATCAATCCTTACATAATATCATGTGATTGGTTCACTAATGCTGACGTCAGAATGTCTGGTCTGAATAGTAATCTCAAATAGGTCTAACTTTATCAGGGTCCCAAAAACATAGTTCATGGATTGAATCTGTAAACAAATTATCATAATATCTTTTTTCAGGTCCTCTTTGCATAATTGTGCTGATCAGAGTAACTTATATTTACTGTAGCAAATTAATTGCATACACACATTTTCGCCAACACAAGAAATGATGATGGTGATGTGGTGAGAAAGTGGAGGAGTAGAGTGAGGGACTCCTGGGAGGGGGTATAGGGTAGAAGGCGAATGGAGTAAGGGAGGACTGGGTGAGGGACAAAAGGAGGGAGGACTGATCATTTGATAGTTTAGACTTTAGACTATCCTCTGATAACCAGTAACACAAAGTAATTGATAAAAAATCATCTCGACTGATAACGAGTACTGAAATAGGGTTTGCTTGTAATATACCGTGTTAGTGTCTTTCCGACCTAGTGTGGTCTTCTTTGTTCCACTTCATTTCCTTCAAGATGCTCAAACTTCATTCATTATATTAATTCAAATTTGGATAGTATCAATTATAATTGGATTACATTGAGCTTATGCATATCATACACAGAAGTGAACGTCTTTTCTTCATATTCCCTAATTATTTGACCCCTAATACCTAAGTCACTATGCGAGGGAAGAAAACCAGATGAGTGTGTGTTCACCTAGTGGAACCAGTCTCGCTCCAGAACAGGTGGAGTGTGGACGTACTCGTGGCGCTCTGCCTCCATTCTCGTTTGTGTTGTTGTTTGTGTTGTTTTGGAGCTCTTGTTTTTGTTTTTTGTGTTGTTTGTGAGTTCTTGTTTGTGTGTTGTTGTTTCTGTGGTGTTGCTGGTGTTGTTTGTCTGTTGTGGTTCTGTGTATAGTTTTGTTGTGATTGTCTGTGGGTGTGTGTGTGTGTCCCTGGCTGATTGAGTGTTTAGTTGTTTGTGTTGTTGTTTGCTTTCCATCTAGGCCTTGCCTGGCCTGATGGAGAGTGCGGATTCCTGCTCGGAGGCCGACTTGGCAATGTCGGAGGAAGACGAGTCTCCAATTGAGGATCACTGGCCTGAGCTGCCTTCTCGCAACCCTCCCCCCCTCTCCTCGGTCACTCCGCAGCTCAGGTTGCAGCCGTCCACCTCCTCAACCTCTACCAAGCGACCTGTTGATGCCTCGTCCGACTCCTCGCAGGATTCCGATGGTGTGGACTGTTTGCCTCCAGCTGCCAAGACTGCCAAGGGTGCTTCAGCTGTGCACGACGTATCTTCTCTGCCTCACCCTGGTGTTTCTTCTTTGTATACCAACTCCTTGCCCTCGTCCAACCTTCCTGCTTTTGCCCCGAGAGATGCCTATGTCAAACTCTCCTTCTCTGGAAACCCATCTACGGACACAAAGCTGCGTTGGTTGTCTGATGTCAACAGGGCCTTCCAGTTGCAGCGTGAACTGGCTGAAGTCAAGATGGCTGCTGTCACCTCCCGGTTTGTCTACATCTCTAGGAAGCGTCAGGACATCATTAATAGAGTGAAGGCTGGTGAATTTTTATCTCTGCCTCTCATTCTTGAAGACTTACCTGAAAGGCTTCGTAAGTTCCCCAGCTACATCCTCACCCGTTTTCCTATTGATGTTGACCCGAAACTTGCCAAAGGATACCCTGGTGTGTACTTTGCCCGTCGTTTTTTCCAAGATGGTTCCCCCATTAGCCGTATTGTTGTTGTCTGGAGTCAACCCGATCCACCTCCAAATGAGATTTCCTTTGATTTCCTCCCTTGTCTTCCACCGTGTGAGGTGAGGAAACTTCATAATGACCAGCCTTGGTGCTACAGGTGCTGGGGAGTTGGGCATATCTCCCAATACTGTTCTGCCAGGCCGAAGTTTGCATGGTGTGCCGCCGACCATGATTCCAAGACGTCTCCTGTCAGGGGTGAACCATCACGTCCTGCTGCCTCCACCTCTGAGCCTTCACCTCCTGAAGATACGTCTCGATGGAAGTGTCCACGATGCCTTCAGCCAGGGGTTAACGTGTGGCATGGATGTACTCGACGTCAGGTCCAGGCTCGTGTCTCTACTATTGCTCCGCCTCCACCACCACCACCTCCCCAGTCTGCTCCTCCTACCAGCCCTGCCTCACCTCCAGACCTGGCCCTCCGCAAGTCTGTTGCTACCCTCATGGCACGATGTACGGCTCTCGAAAACCGCTTTTCTGCCCTTGAAGCCAGGATTGATGGGCTGGTTGCAGCTCAGGCTGCCAATGAGTCCAAACTCTCCACCTTGGTCGAGGCTCAGCAGGCCATCATCTCAACTGTCACTACCCTTACCGAAAAGATGGATACTGTTGCATCTCGCCTTGAAAAGCTTTTCGAGTCAGTCCCTTCTCCTGGTTCATCTTCTTCTCCAGGTTGCTCATCTGCCCCCACTCACCGGACTTCTACCTCCAAATACAGAGTTTGCTAGTGATTGCCGGCTGGATGTCATCTCCTGGAATGTATGTGGTATCACTAGTTATGCTAAGCTCACTCAACTCCAGGTCTATGTTTTTCGTCATCATCCCAGTGTTATTTTTCTCCAGGAAGCATTTCCAGGACGGCCGCTCGCTGCTGGGCAAGCTCCTCCCCTCTCAGGTTATGTGCCATATGTTCATCTGGTAAGGAATGGTCTCCTGACTTACATACATAGCTCCTTGCCACATCGCCTTCTCTGTACCTCCACTGATCCTGACATGACCTTTCAGCTATTTGAGGTTCTACCTGGGAATGGAGTACTCCAACTATGTAATGTCTATTCTGCCCCAGCTAGACTCACTCTTGAGGCTCTTCCTTCTCCAACAGTGCGTGGTATGGTGTATATGGGAGATTTTAATGCTCGGCATTCTGATTTGGGTGATGGTACTGGCTCTATTAATCGTAATGGTGTTCGTCTCCTTTCATACATCCGCAAGCATCATCTGACACACTGGGGCACTGGCGGTGCCACACATTGCCGGGGAGGTACTCTGGATTACATCCTCTCGTCTGGCCTGATAGCATCTCAGGCCCAGTGCTCCTCCGTGCCAGACTTATTCTCTGATCACATCGCTCTTCGGTTTCATTATTCTCTAACTGCTGGGTCAGGTGCTTCAGCCACTCGTTTGCGTATTGCTGTGCCCCCTAAATATTGCCCGACTTACATCTTATTTATGGCCCATGTATTCCCTACATTTGACATATCATCAGCTGAACAGTTGTACTCTGATCTTGTATCTGCTACTCATGACTTTTATAGGCTATACGTCTCCCGGCCACACCTCCAGCATCGCCATACTGCCCACTCCTGGACGCTGGATGCACGTATACAGGAGGCAAAGGAGGAGGCTGAACGTGATGGCCTATTGTTTCAAGCCAACCCAACCCCTGACCTACTCCATCGTTACCAGATGTCTAGGGACGCTTTGGTTGCCCTGCAGGATTGTGCTCACACTGAGTCTTGGCAGCGGTTCACGGACAGCATCAACCAGCAAACAAGTGTGGCTTCTATGTGGCACCTCATCCGTCGGGTTGTTAAAATGACACCGGCCACTGCTCGTCATCACACTCCTGCCGACTATGCCAAACAACTTGTCGATGCCTGGTCAGAACAATCTACCCCAGCCAGTCTACCCATCCA
The DNA here is from genome assembly GCA_033782935.1 of Petrolisthes cinctipes. Classification (NCBI taxonomy): domain Eukaryota; kingdom Metazoa; phylum Arthropoda; class Malacostraca; order Decapoda; family Porcellanidae; genus Petrolisthes; species Petrolisthes cinctipes. Next base: position 294,686 of record JAWQEG010000432.1, on the reverse strand, counting down.
CATACAAGATGCACTCGCTTCCCGTGCTGCTGTCCATCGGCTACGTCTAATGTCTGCTCTGTTACAAGATGATGACGATGATGCAGAGGAGATAACTGAGGAGGAGTTGCGCCGTGCTCTCTCTCGGGGTAGAGCTTCTTCCCCTGGTGATGATGGTATTACTTATGCTGTGCTGCGCCTACTTCAACAAGTTCCTCGGAACCCTTTACTTCGACTGTACAATCTTTGTCTGCGTGACGGTTGTGTACCACGAGCCTGGACAAGCAGCACAATAATACCCATCCCTAAGCCCGGCACTGCGAAGTTCATGCCTATTTCCCTTACTTACTGTTTCTGTAAGGTTATGGAGAGAATCTTACTCAATCGTCTCATGTACAGACTGCAGGATCGCCTTTCTCCATGGCTGTTTGGTTTCCTTCCCCAGCGGAGCACACATCACTGCCTAGTCGACCTGTACTCTCGCCTTTCCAGGGACAGTGTGGTGGCCTTCATTGACCTTCGAAGTGCCTTCGATATTGCTAATAGAGACAACATTTTGGATCAACTGGTTGACTTTGGGATAATGGGTAATCTACTATGGTGGATTCGGGGCTACCTGAGTAACAGGACCTCCCGTGAGTTTTTCAGTGGTGCACTCAGTCCTTTGCGCAGTTTTCATCTTGGTACGCCTCAAGGTGGTGTTCTCAGCCCATTGTTATTTAATATTCTGATGCATCGGTTGCTCACTTCTCTCCCTGATATTCCTGGAACTACAATTACGTGCTATGCTGATGATATCTGTGTTCATTCTACCTCACCAAGGGATCTCCAGCGGTTTCTTGACTCCTTCTCTGTGGCCTCCTCTCACTGTGGCATTATTGTCTCCCCAGATAAGAGCAGAATATTCACCTGCCGCCTTCCTCAAGCTCAGCCAGTGCTCACCATTGGAGGGACTGTCATTCCCATGTGTTCCCAGTACTGCTACCTGGGTGCCCCAGTCAATATTTGGCCGATTGTCCCTGCCAGACCTCAAGACCATCCCATTGTCCAGGACTTATTGGGTCGTCTCCAGCGCCGACTTACACCACTTCAATGGCTATCTAACAACTCCTCAGGCATCTCCATCCCAGTAGCCAGGACCATCTATATTGCTTTTATCCGTTCAGTTGTTGATTACCTTTCCCCTGCTTTGATTCAACTTCCTAGGGCTACTCTGGAAACTTTAGAAAAATTTCAGAATAGAGCAATGAGAATAATTCTCGGCTGTCCAATGTCGACCAGGATAGTGAACATGCAGCGTGAGTTGCGTCTTCCCCCATTAATAGAGAGAATTTATTGTAATGTTACTTGCTTCACTGTCAAGTGCCTCCATTTCCCACATCTTTCACCCCATTACTCTCAGTTAGTCAGGACTTCTCTTAGACCAAACTACCCGGTCCCTCCCATACTGCCTGCTGGACGTACTCTTATAAGGTCTGTTTCCTCTGTGCTCTGTGGTCTTAATATAGATATAATGGTTGCAGACGTCTCCCCAGGGCTCCCTCCATGGATGCTACCAACACCTGATGTGAGCTTTACACCTACTTCCAAGTCGGAGCTGCCTTCTCTACAGCGGCAGTTGGCTCTGGAACATATAGAAACAGTGACTTTCTCCATCACAGATCCATACTGCCTCTACACTGATAGCTCATTGCAGGTGGATGGTGCAGCAGGTTGTGCTGTTTTCTTGCGTGACCTGGAGTCACCTCCAGGGGGCTGGGTTGGCCGTCGTCTCTGTAACCACTCTAGCTCAACATTGTGTGAACTGTATGCCATTCTGGGTGCTGTTAGTCTTGTTTGTCAACGTGGAGTGAATGCTGCTATTTTTTGTGACTCCAAACCTGCCCTTGATTCCCTCTCTAGTGTTCAGCCCACACACTCTACTGTTATTCAGCAGATTTTATCGTTTTTGGCCTTATTGCGTCATCGTAAATTGACTGTCAAATTTTTATGGGTGCCATCCCATGTAGGTTTACGTCACAATGGTACAGTTGACAGACTCGCAAAGGAAGCCTGCCATCTCCCTCCTCGTGGTGCTGGACGTCCTCTCTCCCTGACATGTTACCTCTCTAAAGTCCGTTCCACCGCTCTCCTCCCTGTACGGCGACGCAGGGATGCAGAGAGGCCCTTCAGCATCTCCATCACCCATTACGAGTCTGTATGCCGTCACAAATATTCCTACCGTCGTCGAGGCCTCATGGTTCGGAGGCACAAAGTAGTCTCTGCTCGTTTGAGGCTTGGCTACCGGCCACCATGGCAGGTTGCTGGGATGCAGGGTGAGCCTCCCTTCACTGAGTGTCGCTTGTGTCGAGCGCCTCGTGGTAACACTATAGAGCACTATTGCCTAGCCTGCCCCACTGTCCGACACTTGCTGCCCCAGGGCCTGCCACTTGACGTGGTTTGTTGACACCTGCTGAACCATCAGGTTCTGGAGGAACTTCTGGTGCGCCACCCTCGTTTTGGTGGATTTAAGTAGGTCATGATGTAAATATTTGTCTGTATGCTTGTGCTTCATTCTGTTATGTTTTCGTGATGTGTGTACTCACCTAGTTGTACTCACCTAGTTGTGCAATACAGGATATGAGCTAGGCTCGGACTGTCCTGTCTCCATGTCTACTCTTATCTAATTTCCTTTTAAACGATTGTACAGTTTCTGCTTCCACTACCTCCCTATCAAGTCTATTCCATTCCTCCACACACCTGTATGGAAAACTATATTTTTTGACATCCTTTCGACAGCGTGTTCTTTTTAACTTTCTGTTATGGCCTCTATGCTCTCCTTCATCCCAAACTATCCAGTTATCCCTATCTAACTTCTCCATTCCTCTCATATGTTTATAGACCGTTATCAAGTCCCCTCTCCTCCTTCTTTCTTCAAGTGTTTGCAGTTCCAGCCTTTGAAGTCTCTCTTCGTACGTTAAGTCTGCCATGCTTGGAACCATCTTTGTCGCAGCCTTCTGTATCCTCTCCAGTTTCTTTACATGTTTCTTTAGGTGTGGAGCCCATACTACCGAGGCGTATTCCAATTGTGGACGGATCAAGGATTCGATCAATTTCTTAATCATCTCCTCATCCATATACCGAAAAGCTGTTCTTATATTAGTTACCAGTCTGTATGTTGCACCCGTAATCTTGTTGATATGCTTCTCTGGTGAAAGTGTCTCGTGTATGGTAACCCCCAAATCTTTTTCCTCTGTGGCCTTTTGCAGCAATTCCTCTCCCATGCTATAAATTCCTGTTGGCCTTCTTTTACTTTTTCCCATCTCCAACACCTTACATTTCGCAGTTCCAAATTCCATTTCCCATTCTCTGCTCCACTTATAAATCTTGTTTAAATCCTTCTGTAATTGTTCACAACTTGTTGTATTTTCTATCTTCTTCATAATTTTGACGTCGTCTGCAAAGATGTTCATATAGCTTTCAATACCTTCGACAATATCATTTACATATAAAATAAACATAATGGGTCCCAAGACTGAGCCTTGCGGTACACCACTCACAACATCTCTCCACGTCGACTCCACACCCCTCACCACAGTACTCATCTGTCTTCCTGTCAAGTAATCCTTCATCCATTCCAGAAGCCTCCCCTGCACACCACCATACTTCTCCAACTTCCAAATCAATCTTCTATGAGGAACTTTATCAAATGCCTTCTTCATATCCAAGTATACACAATCCACCCAGCCCTCCCTCTCCTGCACCTCATCTATTACCCTTGAGTAATAGCTCAATAAGTTGGTGACGCATGATCTTCCCCGTATGAAACCAAATTGGGCATCCGTTATGAGGTTGTTACTTTCAAGGTGCATCGTCCACTTGTCTTTAATTACACCTTCACACAATTTGCACAACACGCTTGTTAGAGATACAGGTCTATAATTCAAAGGATCTTCACTGTTACCACCTTTGTATATGGGAACTATGTGCGCCCTCTTCCATTCAATGGGAACTTTCCCTTCCTTTAAACTACTCTCTATGCTGTTGTGAACTGGAAGCAGTAACTGTTGCCTACATTCTTTAAGAACCATGCCTGCTATTCCATCTGGACCCATCGCTTTTCTACCATCCAGTTTACTCATTCTATCCAGTATGTTCTCCATTTCCACCTCTATGTCCTCCATCATGACAACGTTTCTTCTTGCTTCTTGACTTACAAATTCACTCTCTTGTGTAAATACTTCCTGGAATTTCTTGGTCATAACTTCGCAAATGTTATGGTCTTCTTCATATATTGTGCCATCCACTTTTAACCTCCCGATACCGACTTTTTGCTTCATTTTTCCATTTATAAATCTGTAAAACATCTTTGGTTCTCCTATACACTTTTCCACTATACCTTTTTCATAATTCCTCTCCTCTTCTCTTCTTATCTGAACATAATTGTTCCTTGCCCATTTAAATGTTTCTCGATTCCTTTCCGTATTTCTCTTCCGCATTCTGTTCCAGGCTTCCTCTTTCTTCAACCTTGCAGTTTCACATCTCCTATCAAACCACTCCTTTTTCCCCTTCTTCCGCTCCTTGTACTTAGGTACGTACTTGGAGACGCCTTCCTTGTATATATTCCCAAATAACTTATATTTGTCCTGCACATTTCTCGTATCCAGCAGTTCCTTCCAGTCTGTTTTGTCAAAAAATTCCCTCAGTTTTGTATAGGCAGCTTTCCCATAGTTTAGCTTATTAGTCCTGTGTCTCTCATCCCTTATGTCTGTCGCTCCTTTTAATATAATTATCTCGATCAGCACGTGATCACTTTTACCAAGTGGACTTTTGTAAGAAATATCTCCTATCATATCTGCCTCACTAGAGAAGACCAGATCGAGCCTTGATGGTTCATCTGATCCCCGGTACCTTGTTTTCTCAGTTACCCACTGTGTCATCATGTGATCCGTTGTTAAATCAAGCAATACAGATCCCCAGGAATCCGGATTACCCACAGTTTCCAAATTTTCCCAATCTACCTCTCTGCAATTGAAATCTCCCATCAATACCAGGTCCCTGTTCTCCCTCATTAGTCTCTCCAGCTCCTCTGTTGTGTCCTTCAATAATTCACTATAATCTCTCTCCCTCCATGCGTTGGATTTCGGTGGAACATACGCTACTGCAATGTTTCTTGTCCTCCCTATCCCTGTGGATAGCCTTATTTTCAATATTTCCGCCCTTCCCTTTCCTTCTTCGATCTTATCCACTTTTATATCAGTCCTAAGCAGTATCATCACACCGCCTCCCCCTTTCCCCACTCTGTCCCTTCTCAACACCTTATATCTTCCTTCCCCCATGGGAAGCACCTGTATATCCTTTCCCAGCTTAGTTTCCACTATACACACCATATCTGGGTTTGTCCTCCTCACGTAATCCTCTAACTCCACTTTGCTAGAGATAAAACCATCGATGTTAGTATAGCATATTTTCATTGTGCCCGTACCCTTTTGTGCTTTTGAATCACTCATCCGTGTTTCCTTAACTCCTATTCTTTCTTTATATACCATTTCTTTAGTTTGCCGTCCAGTACTCTCCAGTAGAACTTGTTTTTCTCTGTCTCTGTTCTCTGTTCGTTTTTTCCCTTGGCGTCCTCTATCAATTCGTTCCTCCTTGCCCTTTCCTCTTCATTTAAATCTTCCCTGATCCACACTTTCTTGTATTTTTCAGTTTGCGCCAATTTCCATGTTCTACCCAAGATGTTCATAGCTGCTGCCTGAGACTTCAGCTTGATTTTCATAGGTCTATCTCTTCCCTCTTCATATTTTCCCAGCCTATACACCTCCTCGATTTCTCGCTCGTAGTCCATATTTTCTTCCTCCACCTCTCCAATTATCTCTGTTGCCATCTTTAATTCCTCCTTTCCCCTCTCAATTTTTGACGTTATCACTTTCTCTTTTAATCCAAACACTATCACGCTTTTTTTCTTTTCCACCATGTCCCTAACCACATTCTCTTTTCTTTTTAATACTTGTATCACCTGTTTCTCTAAGTTGTTTCTACTTTCCTCCTCTTGTTGCTTTATGATCTCTTTAAAATCTACAATATTCTCCTCATGGTTCTTAACCCAGTCGTCCTGCTCATGTTTCAGTTTAATTAAACTCTCTGTTTGTTCTTTCCCTCTTTCTTCACTGATAGTCAATCTTCCTAGAAGTGCTTCGTTTTCCACCTTCATTTCATGGATTCGTTGTTTTAATACACTGTTTTCTCCCATAACTTCGTCGTTCGTACTCCTTAAACCATCAATCCCACGTCTTAACTCAGCTATTTGGCTACTCATTTGCTCGACCCTCTGACTCATCTGTTCTGAACCTTCAACTCCTCTTTCTTCCCCGCCTTTCAGATCCTTTAGAAGTGTTTTTATTTCCTTTAAATCATTGTCCATTTCCTTCCATTTTTTTGTATGTCCATCTACTACCATTTCCATTTGTATCACCCTTTTCATATGAAGATCATGTTCTCTAACCTTATCCTCACGCTGCGATCCTACCATTTCACTTTCCCTAGGATTGTTTACCGCCGTTCCTCTTTGTCTCGTACTGTATGCCTCTCTCGCCGCCATGTCTGGCTTCTTTCCCACCTTAATAATTATCAGCTATAACCTAATTATGGAGACATGACTACCTTGCCCACTCACCCCTTTACAATCCCTAGGTGAGTAGAGGATGCCGCCGGCCTGTAGCTGCTGTGTTAATATCCTTGTAACCTGGAGCCACCACTGACACACCTGCTCACCACCACTGTCACTGTGTGTGTGCGCATGTGTGTGTGCTTGTGTGTGTGTGGTCATTGGGTTCTCGTGAGTCCCGCCTACCCTTGTGTACTGTTGTCTGCCTATTGACTGACGCTACGGCGCAATGAATTAAGAAAAAAAAAAAAAAAAAAACTAGTGGAACCGTGTGTCAACGCTCACGTTGCACTACTGACAAGATATTTGGAGGTATTTATCCATTACGCAGAAAATAAAAGATTGTTTATCATCCAAAGATTACTCTCACTTGCAATACTACAACTATCTACCATGGCAAAATATAGCGACAACACAATAATAACTGTAGCTACAACAAAACTATATTCTTAAAGTGGATGATGCAAGACTACGATCTTTAAGGGTTATGGATGTTATCGTAATGATTATTTTTCCTCCCGTTCCTCGTAACTGCCTGCGTAAGAACTACTGCTAGACTCACAATTATAGCTTTAAATAATCATCAGAAATTGTTGACGTGTGAATTCTTTAAGTCTCTATTTATACTGCATACAGTTGGATGTAAATAAGAGAAGAAAACTTAATATACTTAGAATCGGCTTTGTTGCTATATGACATTAATTAATTATTCTCTCCATCTACAATATTTTTCGATCACTGATGAAGCTTCTACCTCCATCTCCCCAACCCAGTCGTCCTTCCCTCCATCTCACTCGGTCATGAGTGCTTAGCTTCGTTCGGGATTCGAATATCTGGGTGGCTCAACATTGGCAACGCGCAGCGGTAAACGCGGGAGTGGAGCCAACTGTACCACGAGTGACACAAGCTGGAACATACAAAGGTAGCAGGGACGAGTTAAGAGGATGTAGCACATTACTTCTGATCTTGAAGAGCATGCACAATGATGTAACAGAACGACGGTGACTCAAATTACAATCAAGTAAACCGCCGGTAAGAGAATTAGCATTAGAAACAATCCTATCCAGCTACTTGAGGTGATATCATGCAGCTGCTGAACACCACACTGGAGAACAGTATTCCATCAGAGGCAACACAAATGAATTAAAACACCGCAGAACAATGAGTGATCTCTGAACACACGCCAAGCTCTACGAATTATACCCAACTTTTGGGAGACAGACCTCGATATTGACCGCACATGCTTCTCAAAAGTCAGCTTGGCTTCAAATGTAACTCCAAGAATAACCAAATTCTCAGACCCCTCCAGTACAGTCCCATCAAGAATCAAGGGTGGCGATAAAGGGTACACGATGTGAGACCTAGAGACGACCATTGTCCTAGTCTTGCCAGCATTCAACCTCATACCCCCGCTCCGCCGCTCTCCTCCCTGTACGGCGACGCAGGGATGCAGAGAGGCCCTTCAGCATCTCCATCACCCATTACGAGTCTGTCTGCCGTCACAAATATTCCTACCGTCGTCGAGGTCTCATGGTTCGGAGGCACAACGTAGTCTCTGCTCGTTTGAGGCTTGGCTACCGACCACCGTGGCAGGTTGCTGGGATGCAGGGTGAGCCTCCCTTCACTGAGTGTCGCTTGTGTCGAGCGCCTCGAGCTAACACTATAGAGCACTATTGCCTAGCCTGCCCCACTGTCCGACACTTGCTGCCCCAGGGCCTGCCACTTGATGTGGTTTGTCGACACCTGCTGAACCATCAGGTTCTGGAGGAACTTCTGGTGCGCCACCCTCGTTTTGGTGGATTTAAGTAGGTCATTATGTAAATATTTGTCTGTATGCTTGTGCTTCATTCTGTTATGTTTTCGTAATGCGTGTGTGTGTGCGCATGTGTGTGTGCTTGTGTGTGTGTGTGGTCATTGGGTTCTCGTGAGTCCCGTCTACCCTTGTGTACTTTTGTCTGCCTATTGACTGACGCTACGGCGCAATTAATTTAAAAAAAAAAAAAAACTCATACCCCACAACCTGCACCAATCACTAATCTTAACCAGCAGGTCACGATCCAATGACTGAGCAACAGAAATCCTGGCACCAGGGGTCGGCACAACAACAATGAGAGTGGAATCATCTGCATAACCATATACTATGCATTTCAGGCCCCGCGAATCACGGTTTTTCGCGATTTTCAGCCAAAGTAATTGTTTAATAGGATTGGTACTTTGGCACAGTGTACAACACACCCCAGCCTAATTTTGAGTTGGGTTTTGCAATGATTAATGTTGTTTATTACGGCGTTTACTCTTAGCGTTTTAAGTCGAAGCCAGATGAGTCGGCATGACTAACGTACACATTCAAACGACGTCCAGACCCCATTCCATTCCATCCCTCCTCCCTCACCTCTCGTGTCTTCCACCCTCCCCTGAGTGTGAGTAACGTGCCCTTTTGGCAGGGAGATGTGAGAGTTCAGATGCTTCACTCCACAGCCCCTGAAGTCTCGCACCTCCCGAAAAGAAGGGTTCTAATGTTTCTGAGTGGAGCCTCACGAATCTCGCAGCTCCCAGCCAAAAGGGCATGTTCGTCACCTCGGGAGATTCTGAAGTGCACGAGACTATGGATCATAGGTGTAGAGTACGTGGTGTCAGCTGCAGCATCAGCACTTGTATACCCTTGGTCTAGGGAGACGGATGGTTCATATAGCAGCTATGGCCAAAATGCTACATTGTCCACGTGGATGCAGGAATGCATTCGCTATTCGCCTTCTATCCATATATAACCGGGAGAAAGGTCGCAACAAATTAAATCATAGCCTGAATAGGTGAGTAATGTCTAATATCTATCTATATATATATATATCTATCGCTCACCGTAACCTACAAGGCATATGTCGGCTTTATACTATATATTATGTAGTCTACAGTTGTTTTTTTGCCCACACAGGCCTTATGATCGTGCAGCACATGCCCTGGGAATAACAGAGAGATCACTACGGTCACTTGTGCAGCGCAACAAGAGCACTCTCCCTGAAGTGGCCGTAACACCCACCCCCACCGCCTCACCACTGGACAACTTTACGACTGGTGATATTCGCCGCCATGTGCATCGCATGTTTTCAAACAAGCAAAGCTTCACCGTTAGGACAGTGGCCGAGGATATAAAGACAGCTGATATCATCCCCAGCGATACCTCAGATACGGCGGTGTGGCGCATATTGCACAGTATGGGGTTCCGTTATAAGACCACACAACGGAAGATGTACGTCAGGAAGGAGTCCCTAGAAATAGTATGTTGGCGCATCAACACTCTCAGATTACTCAAGGAACATCGAGAGGAAGGTAGACAAGTGGTGTACATTGATGAAACGTGGTTCACTACGAGGATGCACCCTAGCAGGGAGTGGGTAGACACCTCGCAGTCTGATACCAGTGATTCCTACAGTCGTCAGGTCCCACCAGGAGAAGGGGAGCGCTTTGTGGTTGTTGCGGCTGGTACAGTGAATGGCTTCATTGAGGATTCGCTTTTGTGTTTCCCTGCCAAAAACAAAAGTGGAGACTACCATGGGAAGATGAACGCCACACTCTTCATCCGTTGGTTGACTACGAGCCTCCTGCCAGCGCTGGCTGAGCCATCAGTGTTGGTGATTGATAATAAATGCACCCTACCATAACAAACAGACAGAAGAGAGTCGTTGCCCCACCACTGCCACCTTTAAACCAGATCTTATTAAGTGGTTGGAGTGCCGCAAAATAATATTCCCGTTAAACGCCACACGACCAGAATTGCTACAACTCTACAAACAGAACCGGCCGCAAACACAATACAAAATTGATGACATCATTCGTTCGTGGGGTCATGAGGTCGTCCGGCTGCAACCCGCTCATCCTGAGCTCAACGCAATAGAGCAGGTGTGGGGGTCCATGAAACGAATTGTGCGTTGCTCGTTGCAAAGGTTCACCCGGACAGAATTGCGGGCCAGGATAGAAGAAGCGAAGAGAAAGGCAACGAAGGAAATTTGGGAAGGTGCAGTGAGACGGGCCAGGGCATTCGAGGATGAGTACTGGTCTTCAGATAATGTGCATAATCGTGTAGATCCCGTCATCATAAATATCAATAGCGATGACGAGGATGAATTGTTCCTCGACAGTGATGAGGACTGAAAATACCTGTCAACCCTCAATAGGGCCCAGCCTCTGTGTAAGCTCCTGTTACCTCACCTTATCTCATACCTCCATCCCCATACCCACAAAGAACATTCTCATCAATCATACACTCATTATTATGTAACTTTGTACATATTGTAAGGTGTGAATTGTAATTTTATTAACTATTGTCATGGAATAAAATTATTAAAATGTTGTCTCCTCTCATTTGAACTAGCACCGTTATCAACATGCCAATATGAGGGTGTAGTAATTGAAACATTAAATGCACATGACGATATTGGCAATGAACTTGTATTTATAACAATTCTATCAGGAACACTTATTTCCGCACCACCCTATATCACAGGCTTGATTGTCGGAGGGTTTACACTATATTTTTGCATATTGCAATAATAAGTACTTACCATAACATACGTAACCTCCTAATCTCACATGGTAAAAGGGGCGACGGGGAGGAAAAGCAAATGGGATGAGGGAGGAGTGAATGGGGGGGATGAGAGGGAGGGAGGTAGGGACGGATGTGAGAGGAGAGAATGATGAGGGGGAGAGCGAGGGAGGGTGGTAGGGATGGACTGGATTGGGGAGTAGTAGGTGTTCGAATGTCCACGTTGGCGATGCTCGGCTATGCCATCAGAGTCAAGAGTAAACACCTTATTAAAGAATATATGTCTTTGCAAAACCCAACTCAAAATTAGGCTGGGGTGTGTTGTACACTGTACCAAAGTACCAATCCTATTAAACAATTACTTTGGCTGAAAATCGCGAAAAACCGTGATTCGCGGGGCCTAAAATGCATAGTAGGTCATTCCCCAAGATGTTAAAGAGTTCAGAGGTACAATTGGGAGCGGAAATTCGTGGTACACTCGCAATCAAAAATATGTATCCAGGCTTGCTTCGAATAGCCTGATCGAATATTAAGCGAGCTCAAGCAAATATGAAACAGGATAAGCGTTGTAATTGGTCCACTAGTATGTAAAATGATTCGAAACTTCAACAAGACCTTTAAACAAATTTTGGATGGCGAGTGTACAGTCGAGGTGTAAGATGGTCTGCTCCTTGCAGTATGAAATTTCCTTGCGACCAAAAAGACATATCAGAAGCAGAAACTATGATGTTGGATGGCGACAATAGAAAAGTACAGGACTATATTCACTAATTACTGGAGGGGAACAAGTATCTTCCATCTCGGCTCTACTGTACCACGAATTCCTGTGTCCAACTGTACATACATCAAACTGACATAATTGAGCTGGAGTTGCTTCACTCTTTGGTTGGTTTAGTTTTTTTCTTCGGACTTAGCGCCTATCGACTGCGTAATGATAATTTGTTGCGTGTTGCTTTACTCTACTCAAGTTCAAATTCTAAGTACAGCTCCGGACAGATCAATGGTCCACACCCCATCCATCAGCGACTTGGTTTGGGCCTCATCGGATCTGGTAACAGTTGCAGGTGGAGGGAGGGGGGATGTTAGTGGGAGAGGAGGAGAGAAATGTGGGCGGAGCTATATAGGAGGGTAACGAATGATCAGGTAGAGAGACGTGTGTCAGGAGGAATGAATGAAGCATACACTGTGAACGGTATCGAATCACCAATAGTATAAAGCAGGGTTCTTTAAACTTTTTCAGTCGTGACCCAGTTTTTACCATAACATCATTCTCGCGACCCATACAGAAAGATCTTTTACAAATGATCAGAATTATCAACCAAAGAAAATACAAGGCCAGAAACTGAAACGTAATATTTATGATTAAAAGGCATTCTAACCAGAATTATAAACACTGCATCACCTACCCCTCCCTCTCTCTCTCTCTCATTCTCTCTCAAGAAGGCTAATATTTGTGCAATGATTTTGTTTTATTGATAATTAAATATATGAATATTCGATTATAAAAATATGTTAGATGGATTCATGTATGAACTTCATATTTATTTTATTGTCACGAACATTATTATTCTATTTTATTCATGTATTTATTTTTGTGAGCCTGCGACCCAGTTTGGAGGAATTCGGAACCCGTAGTTTGAAGAATCCGGGTTTAAAGAAGTGCATACTGCATTAACGTAGGTGGATATAGGAGAGAAGAAATGTGATGATTTGAGGCGAGGGTGAGGGGGAAGAGGGTAAGACAAATGAAGGTGATTAGTTGAAAAGTAATAACAAACAAATATAATTAGAATATCTTTTACATTATATCCTTTAAATAAAGGCACTGTCTTTTGTTCACCATCGTAGTGGGATAGACTACTAAATATATATTATCCTTTGGATATTAGACAGCTATCCCTGTATTCCTTGTATCCCTCGTGCTTGCCCCGTAGGGGGGCATTGCCTGTAATGATGTGGGCAATACTTTAAGGGTTTTGGCGCCCCTTCGGCCCCCGCCACTAGCTTATATTTCTTCAACTGTCCCTCCTTTCTTCCTATTTCCTTCTTGCTTGTTGTCACACCTCTCTATCACCTTTTCCTGGTGCTAAATGACCTCGCTGTTGCGCCACCTAATATCAATCAAATCCCTTGTGCTTGTAGTCCACCCTATTTATCACCTTCTCCCAAGCCCAGCTGTTTTGTTTTCATTTTCGGCAGAAGACGGTTTAATTTTCTAACTTTTTTAATAATCATATTTGTCAACAAATTCATTAAGCTATTTACCAAGATTTTTTCTTCTAAATATGCATTTCCTTAAAAATAATCGATGTTAAACTTAAATAGGCGCCGCTATATGGCGTTTTCAATAAACTTGGTCTAATTTTATGCATAGGCTATATATATTACAGTATCTCTCAAGTAACTGGCAACCTTACACATCCTCCCTACTGTCTTATCCCTCTCTCGCTTGCCCTTCCCTCCTTTCTTACCGTTTATCTTTTCTTTCTCATATTTTTAACCTTCTCATTCGTTCTTAAAAAGTTTTAATGACATAGGCCTTTCTCCCTTATCCCTTATAGTCCAATTATACGATTCGAAAAACTACGGCTGAGATTATGTTGTTGATCGCATTTTGGTTCTCAATATGTAGAGGTTGATTGATTGATTGATATGAGGGGCCGCAACAGCGAGGTCATATAGCGCCAGAATACGGTGATAGAGAGGTGAGACAGCAAGCAGGAAGAAAAGAGGGACAGTTGAAGAACTAAAAGCTAGTGGCTGGGGCCGAAGGGGCGCCAAAACCCTTAAAGTATTGCCCACATCATTACAGGCAATGCCCCCCTAAAGGACAAGCACGAGGGATAAAAGGAATACAGGGATAGCTGTCTAATATCCAAAGGATAATATATATTCAGTAGTCTATCCCACTACGATGGTGAACAAATGACAGTGCCTTTATTTAAAGGATATAATGTAACATATATTCTAATTATATTTGTTTATTATTACTTTTCAACTAATCACCTTCATTTTTCTTACCCTCTTCCCCCTCACCCTCGCCTCAAATCATCACATTTCTTCTCTCCTATATCCACCTACGTTAATGCAGTATGCACTTCTTTAAACCCGGGTTCTTCAAATTACGAGTCCCAAATTCCTCCAAACTGGGTTGCAGGCTCACAAAAATAAATACATGAATAAAATAGAACAATAATGTTCGTGACAATAAAATAAATATGAAGTTCATACATGAATCTACCTAAAATATTTTTATAATCGAATATTCATATATTTAATTATCAATAAACCAAAATCATTGCACAAATAATAGCCTTCTTGAGAGAGAGAGAGAGAGAGAGAGAGAGAGAGAGAGAGAGAGGGGTAGGTGAGGCAGTGTTTATAATTCGGTTAGAATGCCTTTTTATCATAATTATTGCATTTCAGTTTCTGGCCTTGTATTTTCTTTGGTTGATAATTCTGGTCATTTGTAAAAGATCTTTCTGAATGGGTCGCGAGAATGTTGTCATAGTAAAAACTGCGTCATGACTGAAAAAGTTTGAAGAACCCTGCTTTATACTATTGGTGATTCGATACTGTTCACAGTGTATGCTTCATTCATTCCTCCTGACACACGTCTCTCTACCAGATCATTCTTTACCCTCCTATATAGCTCCACCCACATTTCTCTCCTCCTCTCCCACTAACATCCCCCCTCCCTCCACCTGCAACTGTCGCTGGTGAATGGGGTGTGGACCATTGATCTGTCCGGAGCTGTACATGTGCATATTGTTTTGTTGACATCAGTTCCAAGGTCAAACGAGTATGTAGGTTTTATATTACAATTTTATATATAAGATCCAAGATCATTAAATCTTTTTGGGATATATGATTTTCATTAAATATTAGTATAATACTTATAAATTTAATTTCATACACTTATTTATTTCCACTTAACTGATATTGAATAATATAGTGTCTCAATACCTTCTATCGCCCTCTGGTAATATGCCCAGGGACTGCTCCGCTCCGTCCACCTGAAAAATCGACCAGTGGGCTATTTCAGGACCGTTTGCCCAGGCAAAACTACCCAGCCCATGGGTACCAGTGATTAGTGCGACCGCGGCTAAGAGGTGGCGGCCCGGTGGTAGGTGTGGTTGGCCTGGCGGTGGTATGCTGAGTGGGCCTCCCGTATGTGGACCAAAACAAATAAGACTAACAGGTCTTGTCATACAAGGGCAAAAATGAGTCCCGCTCGCGCATGACGTCACGGCGAGTATACACCACAGAACAAGTTGCCAAACAGTGATAAACAGGCTCATTTTCTAGTCAGTTGACAGTAGGTCAAAGGTGATACAGGTCATCTCTCTATAGTGTCCACCAAGTGCCCAGTGTGAAAATGCCATGCAACTGCATGTGCAGTGTGTGGGTGTGATTCTGTAGGAAGAAAGGGTTGCAACATAAAATTTCATGTCTTCCCCACCGATACAGAATCCTGATCTCTTTCTCTTTGTGAGTGTCTTGTCAAGGTAAAGTAAAATGAAAAGCTTAGCAGTCATCTTAACTGTTCGAATTGATGTGCAATTGTAACAGGTTTTGCATACAATAGGGATGAAATTAGACTTGGTGTCCAGTATTTGGGAAGTTTCTGGCAATCACCTATCCCCAGCTACCCCCACATTTCCTCCATCTATTCCCTAGAGACCACGTTTCCTCCACTCCAGGTGATGGATGTTCATAAGTACCTCCCATTTGTTTTAGACTGCAAAACAAGTGTTCTATAACATCCTGATTTAGCCTATGTGTGCGTATATATGAAATGCCATATTTTTCTTTCAGCATTTCATATAGTTTGGGCAAAGATTTGGAATACACAATAAGTCCTTTTTGAAACTGGTACATATTTTGTTTCACTCCACAAACTTTCATTGACATGGCTGTATCAAGCATATCATGCAAAACTTTGTTTTGTTGCTCCAAATGAAGTCCATAGCCATCCCTAGTGAATTTATTACTGAATGCAAATCTCGAGTTGAATAAATCAAACCAGCTGTCCACTAATCCCTCAGACATACTCGTCGGTCAGCTGACATAAGCAATCATGTACCTCTCCCTGAAGAAATTATTAGGTTTTATGTTAGATGTAGGGTATTCTTCAGGATACGTATATTAAACAGAAAAATGGGTAGCAGCAAAAGAAAGCTAGCAAATAAAGTATGCAAGTCAAAGAAATGAGATGTATGACAATACATGGCACTACTGTAATAAATGGCAATATATCAAGTTTGTGTGCAAATTTTATAGTTTACCTTTAACTTGCATGTTCAACTTAGGCTAATTGTGTTTAAACATGGTATGCATGAATGTTCAATGAATGGAAGGGAGATGAAAGGATGGTGAGGGCATATAGTTATCTTAAACTTAACTCCTAATCACCATTAGATCATTCTCATTATAATTTAATCACTTACACTACTCCTCTCACCACCTTTTTCATTTTTCATAGAGTCCCGGCGACGTTCAGTCCTAGAACCGTGACAGGTATGGGAGTGAGGTCGCCTACAGGCGGGCATACCGTGATCCCGTGACAAAGTTTTTTCTTCTTTCTCTGTTCAATATCCTGTCGGCTTTTATCGTTTTGTTCTAGTTATCATCAGATGAAATTACCCAGGTTAGGAAGCAATTATGAAAAATGAAAAAGGTGGTGAGAGGGGTTCTAGGACTGAACGTCGCCGGGACTCTATGTCGCGGACCCGGCGTCGACATGTACTCATTCGATTTAGAGACCGGGCGACACAGAGTCCGCGTCGTTCGTTCCTAACCTAACCCAACCCAACCCAACCCAACCTAACCTAACCTAACCCAACCCAACCTAACCTAACCTAACCTAACCCAACCCAACCCAACCCAACCCGACCTAACCTAACCTAACCTAACCTAACCTAACGTTCACAAAGGAACGAACGACGCGGACTCTGTGTCGCCCGGTCTCTAAATCCAATGAGTACATGTCGACGCCGGGTCCGCGACATAGAGTCCCGGCGACATAGATTCCGGACACCCCTGTCACCATGTGAGGTGATTGGGGGCAGAGGCTGGGGGGGTTGTGGGGGGGAAATGGAGAGAAAATGGGGGATGAAGTCCACCACGCCATGACGTCACTACAGCTGCGCAGTACCACTGGCTGACAAGACCTGTTAGTCTTATTGGTCTTGATGTGGACATCAGGTCGTCAACACGCTTACCGTACTCATGGAGAGTGAGGTTGGGCAGCTCCTGGAGGTGCAACTGGATGATGATAGGCAATAGCTTGGAGTGTCTGATACGCAACACGTCGTCGTTGAATGTGTTTCATTCAACTGTTGCAAGAGTCGCAACACTTCGGAGGGACGACGCCCCTCCAGCTGCACTTCCTCCAACGCCCTGAGGTATTGTTGTGTAGTCATGCCGTGGGTTGAGATAATGGCGGCCTTAAACTTGTCGTATATCGTGAGTCGGTTGAAGGTGGGGAGGAGTGGTGACAATGGAGAGAATACCTCATTTAGAAGGGCACGAATGATGGCTTGCTAGCGTTGGTCCTGCGTAAGTTTTTGGCCCCGCCATACAGTCTCCAGGTGAAGGAACCAGGCGTGAACGTCGGGGTTGAAGAGAGGAATGTAAGGTACATGGAGAGTAGTGTTTTGAGTGGTGGCGTGTGGAGGAGAGGCAGAGGTGTGTGGTAGGGACATGTTTGGAGAGAAGTGTGTGTCGGTAGGGGTGCCCATGATGGAAGTGTAAATAAAGAGAGAAAAACACAGGTACGACAGATGTTGTGGTGTGGTTGGAGGTCGTACACGTGGATCCAACGATAATATGGGGAGAACGGGGGATTGAAGCACTGGGGGTAAATGTGTGGGTCATGTATGTTTGGGGAACGTGGAGGGCAAGCACGGCAGGTGTGCGACAGGGGTTAGTGGTGAGTAATAGAGTGGCGATGATGAAAGTAGGTGGAGGGCAGGGTAGAGAAGCGTGGAAGGGAACGACGAAGGGGTATGTGAGACGAGGACGAGGAGGCAGGTAGGTAAGTAGGGGTTAATAGGGGGTAGGGACAAAAGGAAGGGAGGAAAAAATGGGGGCAATTACATTATGCGAGGTGGAGGGGGAAGAACACTGGGGGCATAGCGAACAAAAACAGCACAGGGAGGGAATAATGTACAGTGTCTGCGTAGCAATACTTTTGTTGTAGGCGTCGTGGATGGCGTAGAGTTGAGGAGTGGAGGGTGGAGTGGTGGCGTATCGCTGGCCACGTCGTGGGTGGCATAGAGGCGTGGGGTGGATAGTGGAATGGTGGAGCAACACAAGGTGTGGAGAGTGGAAGAGTTGCGTAGCTTGGAGAGTGGTCCAGCCAGGAGCAACACGTGGAGTGGAGTAGTGGAGTTGCTTGGACGCGTGTCGAGACTTACATGGAAGGTATACCGCTGCGTTAAATGTAATAGAGCTGTACCGGGGTCAAAATTGAAACGACAAGGGATACCTTGTGTCGCTACCTGGGGTGAACAGACTCTAGGATACACAATACAATTTATTGGAAGTACACAAAGGTCACACAGAATATGGTAAGATGATGGCGTGCCGTGTCGTGCTGTAGAGGAGCCGTAGTCGTTGCAAGAGAGTTGGCTGGACGTAGGAGGTTAACTGTGTGGTCAGACGCAGGGCAGCTAGGTGGTGTGGTGGCAGGCAGGACGACGGTGGGCAGGGACTTTCTTCTTTCGGTGCTGGTGCTGGAGTGAGTGTCCTAGCAGGGCTGGCTGCCCCCCTTATATTTGGTCCGAGCCTGGGAGTGGAGGCGACAGCTGCTGTCCCCAGGGGGCTTATGGCGGCTTGGCTGTGGGTAGGCGTGGTCCCGGGGGCGGCTTAGGTCTGCATTGGTCGAGGATTAGCGTACCTGACTGGCTAAGAATAGACCAGGGATCTAGGAGTGGTATACCTAGTGATACAGGAGTGGCCATATGTGTGTGGTATATAGAGTGGCCACACATGTGGCCGCTACACTAGATACAGCTTTATTCTTAATAGTGGGACAATAGATATGTGTGTAGCCAAGCACCAGAGTGAGCCTTCCTGCTTGCCTGAGTCGAGTCTTGCCGAGTGTAGACTTGGTAGAGCTTGTGTAGTCTTGGTAGAGCTTGTGTAGTCTTGGTAGAGTAGCGTGGTCGTGTGGCCTGGCTTGGGTTAGCAAGGTGAGTGGCAGTGTAGGCAGGAGTGGGAGAGGAGGCAGGTCTTGTCGCTGGTTAGTCCCAGGGCTAAGTGTATGCCGGTTGGGTAGGATTTGAAAGCTAACAAGTAAAGGTTGCGAAGCGTGACACAGACAATGGAAATACCTGGTGCTACACTAGCATATACTGACCTTACAGTTAGTCTGTTCCTGAGCTTTGAATGAACCACATTAATTTGGGATAATATTCTATCTATTAGAGAAAGGAAGTGACAGTAGTTACAATACTAAGGAAGATATTTTTGAAAAAAAAAAAAAAAATCACCCACTGAGTTTTTGCATTCGCTGACCTCTGCCCAGAAACTAATGATTAAACAGTACTTCCAAGACATGTTGCTGGCCACTATACAAAGTTGATGTTACTCCTCATTTTCTAATTCATCAAGATCTGTCAACGTTGATTTATATTTACATGCAATGGGCACAATAGTGCTTTTACACTGGGAAGTAGCATTTAATGGATGAAAGTTTTCTAACATAAAAAGCGTTTCAACATTGTCTGGAAGACGGAGCTGCACGTGGTTAACAAGTTCTACAACAAAGTCCTTGCAACGTTCCTTCACATAATTGATTTATTCTTTATGCAGAGAACATGAACTCTGCATAACAGTTGAACTCATGACCAATGTTAATGACTGTGAGGGGAAAGATATAACTCTTAATGTTTAATTTAGGTAAATTTTGTTTTGAACACTTTGACAAGTAACTAGAATCAACAAATTGATCCCTGGACCTTGTGTGAACGTGGCCAGGACGAATGCCGAGACTCAATACATGCTGTAACGTCTGGAGGTCGTTACTACCCAGGGTGATATAATAGACTCCAATACTAGGTACGAATTTATTCACAGAGTAGGATACATGTAAAATACAATAGAGTGAGCCCAAGCACAGGTGATGACTTCCGCTTGCTTGACTGCTAGTGTTGCTTGTAGAAAGTAGTTGCGTTGCCTGTAGAAGGTAGCCGTGTGCTGCTGCAGGGTGACCGTATGGTAGTGTGTAGGTCACGAAGGCTTGGCGTGGCGTGGTGAGGCGAATGTAGTGGCGGAGCAGGAAGCGGGAGAGGTGTTGACTGGTGGGCTGTCCCTGGGGTGCTTATTATCCAGGTCTGGCGGGCTACCGCTTACTGCTGGGCCAAAATCGTGGAGGTTGGAAGGAGAATAACGTTTGGGTTATAACGATAAAACCAACCATGGGATAATCTTTGAAATAGTTTCATTCTCTTTCCCAGCTTATTTTACATTATATGAACATAATATAACCTGACCTAACCTAACCTAACCTAAACTGGACCTAACCTTAACCTAACCAAATCAAGCACTGACATATACCCTTCCAGAATTGGATAATATGCCCCCGGGGTAGTGGCAGAGCGTGGGTAGCTGATAGCAGCGGCTGGGCTCGGTTGCAAGGCTCACTCGTTAGATACAGGTGAAGACTCGCTAGTCGAGAGGTGAGGGCGGAGATGCGCAGTTGTAACACAGAGAATGGGAAAACCCAGTGCTTGGGTCACTACAGTACCCCTCCTCCCCCAAGAAACAAGAGGAGAGGTTGAGGTAAGTTGCATATAATACAAGAGACACAATGTAAAATATAAAAAATTATTTACATACATAGAAAAAAATAATGTGGGATACAAATATGGTACGAAATACATATACAAAATAGACAAGGTAATATAAGTGAAGATGATATAAATACATGGGACATACATGGACAACATGTGAAAATGTTATACAATGAAACATATATATAGGAATAAAAATAATGAAAGTGTTGCACATAAATGTACGTGGAAAGTGTGGAGTGTGAGTGACAAGTGAGTGAGTCGATAATAAATGGAGGGTGTAGGTGGCAGAGTGCGGCATGTGAGATGGCGTGCTTAAGTGCTGGTAAGGAGGAGAGGCTGGATATGTCCACTTCAGGAGATGTAATCTCGCCTGGGAGGTGGAGATCTTCGCCGTACACCACCAGAGTGGTTAAGGGCCTCTTTCATTGTTGTCCGGATGGTGAGGAGGATGAGCGGGAGTGTGTCCGGTTGTAGGGTACGGAAAGCGTCCTCGAGGCGGTGGTGAAAACGCTCTACCATACCGTTGCTGCAGGGATGGTAGGCGGTAGTGCGTTAGCGTCGTGTACCCAAAATCGTTAGCATGTCGTTCCACCCCTTCGATTCAAATTGCGTACCTTGGTCGGTGACGATTACTGCCGAAGGACCAAAGTTTGCAACCCAGTTGCTCAGGAAGTGGCGGGCGGTTCCTTCTGCGGTGATGTCCGACTTGGGAATAGCGGTACACCACCGATTTGTTCTGTCGACACATGTCAGAAGGTAACGGGATCCCCGCGAAGAAGGTAGTGGGCCCACGATATGCACGTAAACCGTATGGAACCTGCTGGAAGGAACGGTGAATTCGTGGAGGGGAGGCTGGGTGTGACGGCCAACCTTAGCATGCTGGCAGGGTAAACATGACGTAGCCCAGTCCTTTATCTGCATTCTCATTCCCGACCACACTGCGTGGTGGCTGATGAGGTGGAGTGTTTCCGCTACGCCTGGGTGGTTGAGGGAGTGGTAGTGTAGGAATACTGTCTCCCTGAACTGTTCGGGGATGTAGGGGTGTGCTATGCCACGGGAGGTGCCGCACCACAGCTGGGTGGTAGAGTCAGGAGCTGTCATGTACTCTAGTCGTAGTCCCGTTTCACCTGAGATAAGTTCCTGTAGGTGATTGTCAGCCAGCTGAGTGGTTGCGAGCACCGGAAAGTCCAGAGTGCTGGATGCTGGAGACAGCAGGTTGTGTTGGTGGTGCTCTGGAGAGGGCGTCAGCTATGGCGTTGTCTTCCCCATGGACGTGGCGTATATCAGTCGTGAATTCGGTAATAAATGCCAAGTGGCGCGTAACCCGTGGGGACCAGTTTGTACCTAGCTGGTGCATGGCTGTTGTGAGGGGCTTGTGGTCCGTACAGATGTGGAAGGTCCTGCCTTCGAGGAAGTGGTGGAAGTGCTTCACAGCGTCGTGGATGGCGACCAGTTCTCTGTCGAAGGTGCTGTACTTGCGCTGTGGTGCCTCCAGGCGTTTACTATAGAAGGCGATTGGCTTGAGAATACCATCCACTTCCTGCTGCAAGACCGCTCCAATCGTGTCGTTCGAGGCGTCGGTGTAGATAAAAAGGTGGCGCGTGGGGTGTAGGATACGCCAGAATAGAAGTGTAGTGTCAGCAAGCTTCGTTTTGATGGCAGTGAATGCTGCCTCGGCTGTGGGTGGCCAGACGAGTTTCTTCTGGGATGTCTTCTTTAGCCCCTTGAGAAGGTCGTGGAGTGGTGCAAGGGCAGAAGCGGCGTGTGGGATAAAGCGGTGGTAATAGTTGACCACGCCTAGGAATTTCCTAAGTTTTCTCGCTATAGTAGGTAGGGGGAAATCCCTAATGACCTCCACCTTCTGCAGCAGGGGTGTGATGCCTTGTGGTGTAACGCAGTGTCCGAGGAAGTCAAGGTGATCTGCTCTGATGACGCACTTGGATGGGTGGATTTTTAGGCAGAACTGCTGCAGGCGTGAGAAGAGCTCCCACAGGTGCTGCTGGTGTTGTTCGTGGTCGTGGGAAGCGACGAGTATATCGTCGATATATACCACGGTATAATCTAGTCCACGCAGCACCTTGTCCATGAACCTCTGGAACGTTTGTGCAGCATTACGTAATCCAAAGTTCATGGCCAGGAACTCAAACGTGGTGATGGCGGTCTTCTTGATGTCTTCCTCCGCAACAGGAATCTGGTAGAAGGCACGGACAAGGTCAATTTTTGAGAACACCACACATTCTTGGAGTTTGGAGTGGAAATCCAAGACGTGCGGGATCGGATACCTGTCGGGAATACTGGCGGCGTTGAGAGCTGTATAATCTCCACATGCCCTCCACTCTCCTTCCTACTGCTTTGGGACCATATGAAGAGGTGACGCCCATGCGCTGTCTGAGGGTCTGGCCACGCCCTGCTGGATCATTACATGGAACTCTCGCTTGGGGCTTCTAATCTTTCCGGTGGCATCCTGCGGGGTTTGGCGAAAACAGGCGAGCCCGTAGTGGTGATAGTGTGTTGTATCTCTGGGTTGTGGGTGTGGTGTGAAGGTTTTGTAGAGAGTAGGTGTGGAAAATCTTGTATGATGTGTTGATATGTGTTGGCATGTGAAATGTGTGTTATGGTAGGTGTAGTGTGACGACAGTGCTTAGTGGGAATGGTAGCTTCTGTAGGTTGGTGTATCAGTTGGTGTCGCTTGGCATCGATTAGGAGGTCATGTGCCGTCAGGAAATCCAGGCCAAGGATTGGTGCCTGGACGTCCGCAACGATGAAGGGCCACACCAGATACTCCTCCCTGAGTAGAGTCACCCCCCTACTTCTGGTGCCATAGGTAGCGATAGGTGACCTATTCGCCGTGAGGAGGTCGTAGGCTGTGGAGGCCTGTCTGTGTTTGTCCCTCTCTCGAGGAGGCACGACACTCACTTCGGACCCGGAGTCAACAAGGTAACTGTCACCCGATGCAAGGTCCTCCACCCACAGGAGGGTGCTGGTGGTGTGGTGTGGTGGCATACGGGTGGTGGCTGGAAGATGTTGCAACAGTGAGGCAGGCGTGGTGGCTAAATTGGGTGGCGTCTGATGTCGTTTGCTGGTGACGAGGAGTGGTGTAGAGCCGTGTAATCATCCGGTTGTGAAGGATGCATGGTGGCATTGGGGATGCGTGTGCAGCGTAGCGAGGCGTGCTTAGCAGTGTGGTGCAAGGACTTGCCGGGCGTGGTAGCGTTGGTGGCGCACGTGTAGCGTAGCGAGGCAGGCGTGGGCATGTACTGAAGAGGCGTGTTGTGGTGTGACGGCATGAGTTACATAAAGTTACATAGAAACACAGACTACAACAGACCTTTCGGTCCACACGAGGTGACCTGATTAGAGGGTTACTGGTAGAGAATGAATTACTCCCCAGTGATAATCATAGATAAGGATAGCAAAGTAGAAGGCTCTCTCCCCACCCTCCACTCCCTCCGGCCTGGCCTGTGCAGGAAATAATGTCAGAAGTCAGAATCTTGTGGGGTTGGCAGAAATACTTCACAAGGAAATTTTATAGGAAAGGCAGAAAGTAGGTGAAATTTGGCTAACTCGCCACCTGTAAATTATTCATTAGTAAATATTGTAAGTCGGGGATTAGATGAAAGGTGTTTATCTAAGCGATGTTTGAAGCTGTCTACGGTGTTACAGTCTATTACGTTACGGGGGAGCCCATTCCATAAGTTAACGACTTGGTTAAAAAAGAAATTCTTGGATTCGTGTGAGTTAAAAGATTTACCTATGATTTTGCAACCGTTTCCTCTCGTGTAGTTTGATTGGTCGATAGTGAATTATTTACTGCAGTCCATATTATCTATGCCTTTAATTATTTTGAATACCTGGATTAAGTCACCTCTTAATCTACATTGTGTTAATGGGAATAGATTTAGTTTGCTTAGCCGCTCCTCGTACGTTTTGTTTCTCAGACTTGGTATCATTTTAGTAACCATAAGTTAGACTCGTTCCAATTTTGCTATATCTTTCTGTTAGTACGGGCTCCAAGCTTGAACACAATACTCCATAAAGGGACGGACCAAGGAATTATACAGAGTAAAGATTGTGTCTTTAGACTTATACTCGAATGCTCTGCCAATAAAGCCAATAGTTTTATTTGCTTTCTTAATTACTTCCGTACACTGCTGACTGGGTTTTAGGTTACTTGATACTGTTACCCCCAGGTCTGTCTCTCGATCCCTGCTTTTGAGTTTATTACCATTCAACGAGTTGTCTGCTGATACGTTACGATATCCAATGTGGAGCTCTTTAAATTTATCTGCATTAAAGGATATTTGCCAAGTTTTCGCCCAATTTGACAATTTATCGAGATTATCTTGCATTTCTTTAGTCTGTGCGTTAGTGAGTACTGTATTTGTAATTTTGGTGTCGTCGGCAAACTTCGATATTATGCATGAGAACCCTTCGTCTATGTCGTTTATGTAAACTAGGAATAGAATTGGCCCTAAAACTGACCCCTGTGGCACCCCGCTTGTAATACCAGTCCAACTAGATGTTTTTCTATTTATTACCACGCGTTGTTTTTGGTTGCTTAGCCAGTTCTCTATCCATCTTATGGTATCGCCTTGGATTCTGTGTAATTTTAGTTCAGTTATTAAGCGTTTATGGAGAACTTTGTCAAAGTACTTTTGGAAACCAAAATAAATTATGTCTACTGCTTTACTCTTATCATATTAATTAAAAATGTCATTTAAGAATTCTAGTAGGTTCGTTAGGCAAGAGCGTATATTACGAAAACCATGTTGAGTGTCTCTGAGTAAGTTGTTTTCCTCTAAGTGATTTGTAAGTTCATCTCGTATGATTGTCTCTAGCATTTTGCATACGACTGAGGTTAGGCTGATAGGGCGATAGTTGCCAGGTAGAGATTTGCTGCCTTTTTTAAATATTGGTGTTATGTTAGCGAGCTTCCATTCTGTAGTAAGGACTGATGCAAAGAAAGTGTTAAGGATACTACTCATTCCCTCTTCATCTGTGGTAAAGTCCCCATTTTCATCAAGTAGTGGTCAGATAGTTGACATGAGTAATTTCTTATACCGAATATAACTGTAGAATTCTTTCGGGTTTGTCTTACTTTGATTTGCAACATGTTTTTCGATGGTCTTTTTACTCTGTTTGATTAACTTTTTGGCTTTTTGGCTTGTCAATGTCGTCTGAGATTTTTAATTTATTATGGGCGGTTTTTTTGGCACATAAACAGTCGGCTATCTCTCTATTCCACCACTGGGCTTTAAGTTTTGTGCTGAACGTCGGTTTTTTAACGGTATGCTATCCTTGACCGCTTTTGTGTACGCATTAGTGAAAAAGTCCCATTGTGTATTAATGTCAATATTATCTCGCAGACATTTCCAGTCAGTTTCCTTTAGTATCGCTCTGAGTTGGTGAAAATTAGCTTTTCTAAAGTCGGGGATTTTTTCGTAGCTGTAATTTATTTCGATTCTATTGAAATTTATACTGAAAGTGATTATGCGGTGATCGGTATTAGTAAACTCATCCCCCACTTTAATATTCTTCTTTTGTCGCAAGTACTAGGTCAAGAACGTTATTTCCACGAGTTGGGCTATTAACAAATTGGATAAGGGAGAAGCGTGGTAGCGTTGGTGGCGCGTGTGTAGTGTAGCGAGAGAGGTGTGACCAAGGCCAAGAGATATACTCTTGGCCTTGGGTGTGGCCGTGTGCTGAGAGGGTGCGTGGTGGTGAGGTGGTTCGAGCGTGGTATTAGCATTGGTGGCGTGTGTGTAGCATCGAGAGGCAGGTGTGGCCGTGTGTTGAGAGGGCGCGTGGTGGTGCGGGGGCTCGAAGGTGATGGTAGCGTTGGTTGCGTGTGTGGAACGTGGCGAGACAGGTGCGGACGCGTGATGAGGCGGCGCGATGGCTTGAGTGGCGTGATGTCGTTGGTGCGTCGAGTGGCGAGGTACGCGTGTGGTTGCGTGCAATGTCACTTATAAAGATATAAGTGACTGGTTGCGTGTTTGCTCGAACGTAGAGGTATCGTTGATGGCGTGCGTGGTGCGTTGTGTGGTTGGCGTGTTGACGTCTGGAGAAGCGTGGTTTTGCTTGTGCCCCGAATGGTGTGTAGTGGTGTGGGCGGTAGCGTGGTGGGCGTACTCTTGCCACCGCCTTATTCGTTTCCCTGCAAGGGGCGGGACGTCTGGCAGTTGGCAAGGACCACCCACTGGCAGGGTGGTCGGCAATTACGAGCGTTGGTGCCGAAACGTTGGTGATAGTTGCAAAGTTGAATGTATGGCGTTGTGGTAGGTTGGTGTTGGAGCGGTGGAAGGATACGTGGTGTAGGGTTGTAGTGTTGTTGCTGTGTTGTTTTGGAGGGATGTAGGGTACTGTTGTAGTGGTGGAAGAATTCGTGGCGTAGGGGTGTAGTGTTGTTGTGGTGGTGGTTGAGAAGATGAAGTGTAATGGTGTAGTAAGGTGTGTACTGACTGTTCAAGCGAGTCGAGTCGCTGCTGAGGCAGTAGTTGTGGTTGAAATGTGGCATGCAGTAGGGGTGGGTGAGATGCCATGGTCGAGAAATGCTGTGTATGTAGCGTGGTGGAGATTTGTTGTGATGGGAATGAATTGTGTTGGTAATGGTATGCCTGTGTCGGTGATGAAGACGGGGGAGTGTCGTGCATCGGCGGTGTGGGCGTGTTGGGTGTTATGTGTGGTGGTGGTGTGGGGTTATGAGGGACGGTTGCAGGAGAGGTGTGTATGAGGTAGATGTTGGTAGTTAGCTGGTGCTGTTTGATAGGCAGCGGTAGCGTGTTGTGGCATGCATGGGTTATGTCAGTGTTTCCCAAACTTTTTTTGTCGTGACCCTGAACACAAATTTATTTTGGCCTGGCGACCCTCAAGGATGAAATATTATTTCAGTATATATTATTTTAGTCTTATCCATTTGAAAAAAGATTAATAAATTTTACCATAAGTTACTAATTAATAAATACTCGTATATGTTTTGTTCTACCATCATTTATCGTACTTTATTATTCACAATTATTTTCCTGTCCCAGTTTGAAGGACGATTTATATTCCACAATTATGATGTTACTAATTATGTTTGAATTAGATTCACTTCTAATCTCTCTCTCTCTCTCTCTCTCTCTCTCTCTCTCTCTCTCTCTCTCTCTCTCTCTCTCTCTCTCTCTCTCTCTCTCTCTCTCTCTCTCTCTCTCTCTCTCTCTCTCTCTCTCTCTCTCTCTCTCTCTCTCTCTCTCTCTCTCTCTCTTATTTATTTATTTATTTTTATGTTTTATTAATTTTGTAGCCGTCCCGCGGCGACCCTCAGGAACACCCATGCGACCCTCATTTGGGTCGCGACCATGGGTTTGGGAACCACTAGGTTATGGAAGTAGGTGGTTGTAGCGCATAAGATACGTGGGGTGTAGTGTGTGTAGGCGTAGTGGTGATGATAGCGGTTACGTGATGTGGTTGCCAAGCCGCTTCGTTCGTGCTGTATGTAGACACGAGGGAGTCAGCGAGCTTACTGTATGACTGAAGAGGAAGATGTTGTAGTGACTGTAGGTGTAGTTGTATTGGTGGTGGAAGTAGTTTGGCGTGTCGGCTTCTCAGGACTGCCTCAGAGAAAGGGCTGGCAGCCTTCTCATTTAGCTGCTGCATATACCTCAGGAGTTCAGATGGGCGGCGCCCCTCCAGCTGCACGTTATCAAGCGCCAGCAGGCACTCCTGCTCCGACATACCGAGGGAGGCAAGAATGGCGTCTTTAATGGCAGTGTAGTCGGGTTGTTGCGTGAGTGTCGGGGCTCATGACGTGTGTATCTGGCAACGTAATTGTATTCTTGCAACGTTACCTCTATGACTGAAAACACTTTGGAATATATAATAAGCAACTTACTGGCAACATCATACTATATTATATAGATATATATGCATATTCAGTTTCCATGCTTTTCTGGTTATAAGCTTCCTGTACTCACTCCAACTCCTAGGTAAAAAAAAACCATTGTCCTATCAGATTTGCTTCCTCCAGTGGACTATGTATATAGAGGAACATAACCATATTCTGTACAGTTTACTAAAAAACATATGGTCATCCATTTTATAATTGATATCAACCGGCTGAGATCATGCAAGAAACTACAACAATGCTTTGGGATCCTACTACCATGTTTATAAGGAATCACAACACGTGTCGTGAAGCAATGTCAGGCAGATCCCGTCTGTCACCATCAGTTGGCTCATGTACAACAACCACAACTAAAAATAAAAAAATAAAAAAATAAAACATACGTGATATCCCAGTAGCGGTATGCGTCATAATTCAATTTCTCTTTAAGAATGTCTACTATTATTTTTCATATAGTGTATATGTGGCATATAAACATAATTCATTTTGTTCACCACAATGCACTCTTGCCTGAATATAATGTTACATTACCACTAAACTTTCCTGGCAACTCATCATCGACCAATCATCTCCGTCGTTATATGTAAACTCTTCCTTCACTTCACCAACTTGCAGGGTGGGGCATAGAGGAGCCCAGGGGGATAAAGATACTTCCTTCCACAACTGTACCATAACAACTGGAGTATTTGGGAATTACCCTCACTTCCCTCCCTCTGTGGCTAGGTACAGCCACAATCAAATAACCACCGACACTTTCCTTCCATCGTGCAAATAAATCAGTATCATATCAAAATATAATCATACAACACTTTACGTCAACTCAACCCCCTCAATTATTATTATGAGGTGCTGCAAAATTATACATGTGTTGTTCTTTTTTTACCAAGATATTTACTGCGATGAAAGGAAAGCGTTGGTGGATATTTGATTGTGACTGTACCAGTTCGGAAGTCGTGATGTATGTGTGTGTGTGTGTGTGTGTGGCAGTTGACCTGGGCCACGGTAACGGGATTGATGAAGGCTATTTCCAATTTTCCAATGTCGGAACATAAAAAAAAACAAAAAAACTATCTTGTCAATTTTTTCTATATTCCTACCTTTATTCTGTTTTCACTTTATTCTTTTATTAGTCTATTTCTCTCTGTTCCCTTTAATATATTTTCTCTCTACTCATTCTTTCATTCTATTTTCTCATTATTTTTCCTTTCATACCATTTTCTCTATTTCTACTCTAATTCAATTTTCTCTATTGCTCCTGTTATTCAGCTTCCTCTCTACTATGTATTTATTTAATTTTTTCTATACTCTTCTTTTATTTTAATTTCTCTCTATTACTCCTGTTATTTCATTTTCTCTCTATAATACTCCTTCTCTTTCCTTATCTCTCGATTCCTCCTATTCAATTTTTCCCATTCCCCCTTGTATCCCTCCTAATATCCGATTTTTCTCTGTTCCTCTCTTAATTCTAATTTTTTTTCTATTCTTCCTCTCATAGGTCGAGAGATCGAATCCTCTCAGGTGAGGGGCTGAGAATATTTACTCTTCCAAATTAAGTTTCAGGCGCTAACTATAAGGCCACCGAACGTCGTAAAACACCCTCGCTGGTACCATAACAGTTGCAGTATTTGGGAATGACTATCACTTCCCTCCCTCTGTGGCTGGGAACCAGTTAAGAAGTCGTGACGTGTGTGTGTGTGTGTGAGTAGCAGTTGACCTGGGCCACGGTAACGGGCTTAATGAGGCCTATGTCCAGAGTCGGATCATAATATATATATATAAATTCTCTTTTATCCTCCTCCTATTCCAGCTTCTCTCTGGTCCTTATCCTCCTTTTATTCCATTTTGTTTCTATTCATACAATTACTCCATTTTCTCACTATTCCACCATTTATTTAAATTTATCTTTCCTCGCTTTTCGATTTCAACATCTGTAAGCTTATCTCTTAAATCTATGAGCTCTTTCCTCGTACCCAATAATTAATCTATTTTCTGCAAACACACGCACTTTCTCAGTCTAGTCCAGTATGCACCTCATCCATCATCAGCACACACCTGAACTACTCACACACACACACACACACACACACACACACACACGCACACACACACACACTTGTCCAGTCGTGGTCAGTAACAAACATCCACATATGTTTATCTCAAACAATTTGTTGTTTTATGTTTTCACGTTCACAAAATAATTTATGATGTTATTGTTTTAAGTAGTGCATTGCTAGCTGCTTGTAGTTAATTAAAAGATGGTACAGTTGGACACAGGAATTCGTGGTACAGCCCAGGTGGAAGATGCTTGTCTCTCTCTTATAACCAGTGACTTTTGTCCGGTATTTGCTTATAGTCGATATCCCACATCATAGTTTCCGGCCCTGGTAAATCTTTTTGGTCGTTAAGGAATTTCATATTGGGAGGAGCTAAGCATTTACCACCTCAGCTGTACCACGAATTCCTGTGTCCAACTGTACTTCACCTATTTATTGGAAAGTTTATCAGCTATGAAACAGAGGAGAGCTATCAAACTCTAACGCGAGTTACCCCTTATGGACAATTATTTATGACCACGACTGTTCGTACCTCAACAACAACAGCTGGAGAAGGTTCAGAAGAGGGCATGCAGAGTTATATTTGCCTTGCCTACACCAGCTAAAGCAACGCCCTCACCACCCTGAGTCGGCCGAGGCTGACAACCATGGACGAGCAGGCCCTCAGAAGATTCGAGGAAGGCTTGCTATGCAACCCACGCCACTGTTACCTCCTGCCACAATAGAGCCCCCACCAGCCATGGCCACCCGACATCAAAACAAACTGGTGCCGCTGAAAGCCCCTCGCACCAATCAATATCGCCACAGCTCCATCCCCACCATACTGAGACAAATAAACACTTAGATTAGAGTCAGTCACTAACAAGAGAGAAATAAACTCAACGCAAGTTATTGTAAGTCTAAGAAATAATATTAATGTAACCTCCTCCACTCTACATTTTCAGTCTCTGACTGCCATATGAATAAACAGTAAATTATTATTATTATATTATGATTTCACTAGCATCATCTTTTGGGAGTCATGCCTACCTATCCCGCACAACTTTTGCTACTGAATACATAATCTCTGACCAGGGAGTTAGCCAAAGTCTTGGCGAGACCACGACAACTGTATCAGAAACGATCAAATACCAGAAGAAAACTTTAGTGGTTTACTGAACAAAAGTTCGGAGCATCTTTGAAACACTCAATTTTTTTTTACTCACCAATTGATCAGCAAGAGATTCTCTCTGGAACGAGACATTATGTGCGATAACATACCCAAAATGATTTTCATTGCACGGGTTCACGGTAGTCTAAACTGTGGCCAAGGAATACAATAATGTGTTTTTTCCAACTTATATCTGCATAGTTAATGACGATATATTGTGCAAGAATACAAGTATTTGGAATATATTAGCCATGATCAAAAACACAATAATCATCTTTATGTTCTAGACATATAATGTTTAGAAGAGGTGATATATTATGTTATATGGTTACAGGCTGCTGTGGTAGTCGTTGAAATTTTCGGCTATCACTAATAGCAGCTCGGTTAAATTAAGTGTAAATAATTCATTGTTTCCCCGAACTTTGTTGAGTGGAACACTAAAGCTTTCTGGTATTTGAGTGCGTCTGATGAGTTACTTACCTTTGTCAGATTATGACTCTGCTAACTCCCTAGTCAGAGGTTATGTATCATGAGTGTAGAGCCGGCGGCAAATGTCCTGTCGTAAAATCGTCCTAGTCATAAAGTAAGTATGGAAATATAAGCTTCACAGGCTCGTAAACTAAAAAATAAGGGAAGTTTTGTAATCAATACGTGGATAGTGTTATTCTGTATTGGTAAAAATGCTTGTTCGATAATTAATTAGCCTTTATATTATCCTTCAAAAAGCGCTGAAGGACATTTACCGCCGACTGTACTGTTTCCACTCACACTGGTTATTCCCCACAACTGTCATTACCCCCAACCCCATTCACCCCATCCGACTCTTTTCATCATCTTAACGCATTTCATGATTGGTAAATTGATAATAGATAGAAAGATAGCTAGATACAGCTGTACAACATAAACACAAGTTACAAAGCATGAATTATTTAACATCCATCCACCAACAACGAATTGGTTGGTGAACGATGACTATATATAATTTTATCTTGGTTTCTATTATAGTTTGACATCTTCACTGCATGTGTTGGTGAGGCAATTTGTCTCAACTGCCTGCCGTCCAGGAAGGATAAAGATGTTAAAATTCCCTTCATCAGAAATATTTCAGGGAATCATGAACACAGCTGTACAGGCAACAGCAGAAGTCTGTCCTTCCCAGCATCCATGATAAAAGGTTGTTGGTCAGGGATTAATATATATATATATATATATATATATATATATATATATATATATATATATATATATATATATATATATATATATATATATATATATATATGATAGGATGTAATCTAAGAACACAGTCGACAAAGACACATAATACTTATACACTGACGGTGGGATATCATCGAAAAATATATGATATTTGTGGATGAAGATTTATTGGTTAGAGAGACAGGTGTGCAGGAGAGGAACATGTGCATAGCCACACATGTTGCAAAGTAAGCTCAGATATAACTAGCTAGATCCCGGTGTATTGAATGTTGTACTATTAATATTTCCTTCTACATTTCTTTTTGGCAATTTAACAAATATTTTTTCTAGCAACTTTTATTTCATCCACTTTCCTTTCTCTCATTTTACCTGATGAAAATGTCACCATCTCGTCATCTGATAAAACTGAACTATTCTCTGAATCCTACATCTCATTCTCCACTATTGACGAATTTGGCAATATTTTTCCATCTCCGTCCCTCTGCCTTTTACTTGTGCTTGCCATCTGAATATATTCAAAGGAAGTACTCTCTGCCCTCTCTGACCTGGACACTCGGTTGGCTTACGTTTCTGGTAGGTTTTCTTCGGTCATCATAAAGAGCTTTCCTTCTCTGCTGACTCCTTGCCAAGAAAAATACTATCTAACTAAGTCTCTCTTCCAACCTGTTCCCAAGTGTACAGAATACTTCCACCCATTAACTATCGCCCCATTAGTTTTGTTCCTTATCTATCGAAAAATTACTTTATAATTCTTCACTGAAAATCAAAAGTTTTACACCTAACTTTACACGTCCTTCTTTACGATTATCAGGAACTATCTCCATCAGTGGTGTTCTTCAAGGCAGACTTAGCCATCTCTCAGCCCCTCTCACTACACCGCCAGGATGTTTCATTATTCTTCACTCATCTATTCGTCACCCACTTCCGACGGATTCCAAGTCTAAACCCAAACTCTCCTCTCCTCTCCTCCCTCTTCGTCTCTCATACCTGCTCTTCTCTTCCTTGCGCCATTCTCTGCATGTTCTCTTCTACTTTATCTCTCATTGGTTCTTCATCCTTTATTCCCTTCATTTCCTTTTAGCCCCACCTTCTCCTTTTATCCTTATCACCCTCTATACTCACGGACTGGTATACATCACTAATCACATCTGATAAACATTCAAAAACTTTTCCTTATATACTCAGATATATTATAGGAAAGTTCAATTTGGCATATGGTTTCATTATTATTATTATTATTATTAATATTATTATTATTATTTCAAACAACTTGGATTGCTGTATGTAACCTTAACACACACACACACACAAACACACACACACACACACACACACATATATATATATATATATATATATATATATATATATATATATATATATATATATATATATATATATTAGAGAATGATGATAAACACACATAATTCTGTAAAAATAAGGAATAACGTTGTAATCTATATATACTGTCCTAATAACCATATAATAATTATGCAAAACAAACTTGCATATTGCAGTGTTTAACTACAAAATTATATACCAGTATTTTTAGATATAAATAGTTTAACCCAAATCACATTGTGAGCTTTTCATTACTGAGGAAATTGACTGCTTTACAGTAGAATAGAAGCCCGCTAAATGTCCTGGCCAGTGAAATTATAAAGGTGAGAAAAAGTCTAAAATCATGCCCAATTTTTATGTAGTTGCCTAGACACATTTCGTTTGAAGGAGGGTCAGCAGCAGTAAGTAATATGGTTGTATTCTAGAGTTGACCAGTTGTGCATTAGGGAGTTGGACAAAAATGAGGTGACATCGGGTAGCTTGACGAGCATTGTGTGCTTTCCTGTGTGGGGAGGAGGTATACAATGGAAGAGTTCAAAAGAACATTTTCCAGTGTAATAGCGATAGATAGTAACCTGATGTAAGAGAGTGTTTGTGGTGAATCAGTATAAGTGTGACAGTTAAAAAAGCAAATCACACTTGATTCTATCATGTCTAGGAGTATTGTGAAGGTTGAACCATCCTATTCATGAGAGCCATGCACCCCATACAAGGGTGAATTAGATCCCAGTATAATGACAGCAGCTCCGAAGAGGTGAAATATTCACGGAATATGCGCAACAAGCCTTATTTCTTTGAGGCAGTTTTAACTACCAAGCTAATGTGATCTCTCTAAGAAAAATTGTGAAAGGAACACAAAGACAACTGAGAGAAGAAGAAAGATTTGTTTTATGTCCTGTGTCATTCATGATAATAAGTCATTTGGAAAATTAGAGCAAGTTGGAAATGAATGGAACTATGTTTTAGAGGCACTAAAAATTTCAGGTTTTCGGTGCCTTATATGGAGATAAAAAATGGTTATACTCTACAATTTGTGTAGAGAAATTTCAGACTGGAGATATAAGACTTGGATCTCCAGTGTTTCCTGTCTGATCACTTAGATTAATCTGCTTCGTGTCTTATCTGCACCACAAATAGTCCACTAAATCCTCAAAGACAGTAAGTAGGAATAGAACAGCCAGAGAGGTTACAAACAACATCTTATGTTTACAGTGTCTTCTTCAGTAGCTATAATATCAAGAAAATTACAAAATTTATAGACTGTAAATTTACAAAAGTAAATTTTCCGTGAAAAGGAAACCATTTTAATTAAACTAGATGAAGGGATACTGTTGATACACTGTAATTAAACTATATGAAGGGGTACTGTTGATACACTGTAATTAAACTAGATGAAGGGGTACTGTTGATACACTGTAATTAAACTATATGAATGGGTACTGTTGATACACTGTAATTATACTAGATGAAGGGGTACTGTTGATACACTGTAATTATACTAGATGAAGGGGTACTGTTGATACACTGTAATTATACTAGATGAAGGGGTACTGTTGATACACTGTAATTATACTAGATGAAGGGGTACTGTTGATACACTGTAATTATACTAGATGAAGGGATACTGCTGATACACTGTAATTATACTAGATGAAGGGGTACTGTTGATACACTGTAATTATACTAGATGAAGGGATACTGCTGATACACTGTAATTCAAGTTAAGAGACAACAATCTGATGAAAAGGGATTCTATTATTCTTAACTTCACATTAACATTATTGATTATTTTTAAATGATTATGTTTCAACACTACCCTACAAGTCTCAGTGCATTGTGGGACGTCTACTGAACCCACCAATAAAGATTCCTAGCCTCTTTGGCTGTTCATGTCCTGCTGAATATTCGGTTTCGCTAGAGCACCCCTTTTTCTGATATCCATTATGACATTACATCATTCCTATTCACGTCATACGTACAGAAACATTAGGCACATCACAGCAAACCAAAATTCATAATATTTTAACATAGCGTTTTCCCACAGCAAATGCATTTTGTGATGCACCAAGCCTCTAATGTGCATGGTGTAATTTTATGCTGCCACCAGGGACAGGATAATAATTACATAGTGTGAGTGGGCAGGGATCAAACACCCCTCATCACTAACGCAAGACGTGATACTAATATGACGCCACTGAGATGGATAGAGATTCAGTACAATCCTCTCGGATCTAATCCTACCTCAGTCATGTAGGAATTGTATTTAGAACTCTTGCATAGTATTACACCATGTGTTTGAGATTGAGTATATAGTACAGCCACAATCAAATAACCACCGATTCCTTCCTTCCATCGTGCAAATAAATCGGTATCATATCAAACTATAATCTTACAACACTTTACGTCAACTCGACCCCCTCAGTTATTACTATGAGGTGCTGAAAAATCTTACACGTGTTGTTCTTTATTACCAAGATATTTACTGCGATGGAAGGAAAGTGTCGGTGGATATTTGATTGTGGCTGTACCTTATAAAATGCATTTACAGTGGAATAACTAATCTTGTTTTCATTTTTCTGAGTCAATCCCCTTCATCTACAAGCTTCAACAAATCATGCATCGGAGAACCTGTACAATGGATCCTTCCTCATCCTGGGCCTCGCATGTATGAAAAACAAGGTAGTTCGTAAAAAAAAAAAAAAAAAAAAAAAAAAAAAAAAAAATTGACAATAGTAAAAGCTTCATAACATATAGTGATGAAAAACACATTCCATTTTTCATCCCACGAAGCTGTAGGAACAATAAACTAGTTAACTAAAGATTTTATAAAACAACACCTATATATTCAGGGAAAAGCAGAAAATGTGTAGGAGATGAACATGATTTGGGCGTGTGTTTACAAGTGTGTGCAAGTGTGTGTGTGTGCAAGTGTGTGTGTGTGTGTGTGCTCAGCATTTACCCCGGCTCTCCTCTGATGCACTTCTTACCACCCAAGGTCACCACATACCTTTATGAAATGCCAAATTCCTACAGTTTTCAAGTTTTGGGTCCCGCAGAGGGCCGCCTGTTCTATCTAATTGGTATTGTCATACATGTTTTCCTTAATTAATGAAGTAACTAACTCCACCATCACCATCCTTTTTGTAACATCCATTCCCCTATGTGTTTTCCATTTATTCCCAAAGTTGCAAAGAATGTTGGCCAACAAAGTATCAGTAGCGAGTTTAGGCGAGAATAACTCCGCCCCCTTGAAGACGTCACAGCCACTGTAAACCAATCACATCACTTCTCGCCTGCTGTAGCCCCAGCCCGTGCAAATATGAAGTCTTTTATAATCCCTTGGAGGCTTGGACCTCATTGACTGGTTGGAACAGGAAGCACACATTACACCTGAATCTTTCTCTTCATTATACTTCAGGTGAGAGAGAGGCCGGTAGTGACTTACTTCCGTTAAGAGATTTCTCCAAAGTATGTCTGGAAACAGGACCAGGTTAACAAAATTATTGATTGCCTGTATCCTAGAATAGTTTGGAGGAATAATTTGCTCTTGATTTATCAAAACACTGTACTACAAATTAAGATAGTACAGAGTTGATAAATCTGAAGCACCTGCTACCTCCAAAATATTCCAAGTACTAAGACACCATTATTCATGTCAATCTGATCCTGTTTCCTTGCATAATCTGGATGAATCAAGGTAGAGACCCTATATAAGAGAGACTGGACAGCCGCCATCTTTGCTCAAACTTTGTGTTTTCCGCGATACCTCTCACGTTAGTATAGATAAAATGTATAGTTGCTAGATACTACCAGCTAGTAATCTCCTGCTGACATTCGTGGGCAAAACGTTGACGAAAATTGCATTCTTTCCACATACAGGTATATATTTTTAAATACTATTAGATACCTGAAGTTATAAATCCTATTATACGTCATGTAGGCGTTATTTAAAGCACATGATAGGACGTGACCAGTTGCCAGACGACACTACTAAACCAAGACGTTAGACTGAAAGACGACAACAGTAGTCAATGTGTTTAGGGTATCTGTGAAACCTTTGATATTATGGTTAGTTTAATTAATTAGACGACACTACTAAACCAACACTTTTGACTGAAAGATGACAGCAGTAGTCAATGTGTTTAGGGTATCTGTAAAACCTTTGATACTATGGTTAGTTTAATTAATTTGTGTATGAAAATGGTTTCCGTAGGAGTATTACCAACGTTTACACACTACTATTTATATGTTGTTCACATAAATATGAGAGAATTTGTTGTCGCGATGAATGGTTAAGTACAGTATTATATTACTAATTCGTCACCATAAAGTTCGGCATTATGTAAGGCTTAGGGAAGTTTTCAAGGAACATTTATATTGAGTTGAAGATTGACTAAAAAATATCTTTGCTGGTTTATCTAAAGAAGATATTATATAAACATAACAACATTCTACCGAGTAATCAGTCACGCATCATAGTCAAGGCAAAATATACATTGTGCCGAACCTGCTAGCAGGGAGAAACAAGTTTGAGCAAAAATAGCGCCCCATTCAACCAGCCAATCAGCGAGCAGCAGAAATTTTTGCTGTCCAGTCTCTCTATAATATTATAGGGTCTCTAAATCAAGTCGCTCCCATGTGTAAGAAGTATAATATCTATTTAATTGTATGTAATAAAATTGCCTTGCCTTGGTGCCAATCTTCGTCACATTGGCTTCTAAGCCATCCCATTTGTTTAGCAACAGAACACAAAGCCACTGACTACTTAGACTCTGAAGCAAATTGTTTTCGTTACTGCTGCCAAGGAGATATTCTCATGTTACTAAATTGGGAGGCTACTGATTTCACCCAAACTATGCCAGAAAACAGACGCACTCAATTGTACTAATAGGGGATCTGTTTTGTGGCATAGTTTGGAGGAATCCGAGACCATACAATTCACTAGCAGAAGAATCTCAACTGTTGAGTATTTTGTTGTTGTTGTAAGAGAATATGAGAGAAATGGAGGTAAACCATAAGATGTTGTGAGAGTATTAGTAGACTCGATATTTGTGTTAATAGTTTGGGAGGTGTGTGATCGGAGATGCCTGTCATCAGAATCTCTTCAAAGGAAGTATATTCAGCCCTTTCTGGCCTTATCACTAAGAAGGCGTACGGGCCAGATAGGATTCCTCCGGTTCTCAAGAACTGTGCTTCCGTGCTGACAGGGAGTGGCTGGGGCCGAAGGGAAATTCAATCAGTGTAAGCTTCACATTACCAGCAAAATATTTCTGTCACGTCCACTATATTATATTCCTCACCCCACTATGACACACATAATTGAAATGGTGATATGTTTATAATATTATGTTCAATACTATATCCCTCACCACAATGACACAGACAGAGCCTCACAGTTAGTTATAAGATTGTGATTATCCCTCGTGGTGATTTGTTTTATATATTGAGCACTATATCACTCGCCACTATGACACTCATCAATTGAATATAAGATGGTGATTATCCCTCATGGTGATTTGTTTCTATGTTTAACACTATATCCCTCACCACTATGACACACATCATTAGAATATATGACTGTCATTATCCCTCATGGTGATTTGCATATGTTGTGCTTCAACACTAGGTATGTACAGCCACAATCAAATATCCACCGACTCTTTCCTTCCATCGTAGTAAATATCTTAGTAATAAAGAACAACACGTGTATGATTTTGCAGCACCTCATAATAATTGTTGAAGGGGTTGAGTTGACGTAAGGTGTTGTTATATGATTATAGTCTGATATGATACTGATTTATTTGTACGATGGAGAGAAAGTGTCGGTGGATATTTGATTGTGGCTGTACGTATGCAAGAACATCCGTGGTGTTGATGATGGATGGTACAACTACAATGGCCCTGTAATGTTTCTATGGAGTCATCGTACCGGTACCACGCCATCGTATGCACCATCAATGTTCTTGCATACGGCTCTGTGTAGGCCAACATCACAAGAAAACATCTGGCTGGAGGTCTCCGTTGTTCATTTCCTATTGCATTATTATATGAATGATTGTAGACGAAAAAGTAATCATGTGTGTGTGTGTGTGTGTGTTAATTAACTAACTGTAACACACACACACACACACGGTATATAAAGGTAGGAGAGGCTATCACACACACACACACACACTCCAAAGCCCCTTACGTCCCTGTTCACCTAGCAGTAAGTAGGTACCCGGCTGTAAGAGCGAGGATAGCAACCTTGTAGGCTGGGGGAAGATATGTTGATGTAACAAGACTTGACTGCCTTAAGGTGGTAATTCTTTTTTGGTACATTGGAGTGTCTTGATTCCTCCAAAGTATGCCAGGAAACAGGACCAGAGGGGCAAAAATAATGGTGTTCTGTTGCTTAGAATAGTTTGGAGGATTAAGTTGCTCCAGATTTACCAACACTGTACTTCCCCATTAAATCATTACTTTCTTAAGATAGACAATAACAGAACAATAATACAACTACAAGTTCAGCTTCGTGTCCTTGGGCAATATTATAATGGCAGGGACCAGGTTCTATTCTTTCCTATACATATACCAGCCACACTTTCCCTCCCATTATCCCCCTCTTGTTGCTTGGAATAGAAGACCCTCTTATTGAGACCCTCTTGTCAGAAAACACACGCCCTCAATGGTACAGTTGGCCTCAGGAATTCGTAAACAGAGCATTGGTTACGAGAGGTCTTTATTCTGCACATACTATAGGCTTTGTTCTGCTGACTGGTTCAAGTATTAGGCAGATAACATTACTAGAAAAGTTTGGTGTGAGGAAATTATTGTACTAAGTTTTCTAGTTGTTTACGAACCATTGTTGTCACTGTGGTGTATACGAATTCCTGAGGCCGACTGTACTAATAGGGGGACTCTGCATTGAAGGGGTCTAGGATTAAGGGTTGTATTCAAGAACATTGATGGCATTGACGATGATGATGACTTCATAGACACACTACAGAGCCATGGTATCGGCACCACACTATCGTCAACACTACCCACAATGTTCTTGAATACGAACCTAAGTTTGATATGAATTTGTAGGCGAAATGAAGGTTGGTTGTCAAATTGATTAATATGAATAATATTATGATTATTATTGAATATTACTATAAATGTATTATTGACTTCTATAATAGATTCTTCCACACCACATAATACTGTATAACGTCCTATATTAACCCACTTATCCATGTGTGTGTAATTTCTCCCACTAACGAACGCATGTGTGTTTGTGAATATCCTAATTTTCATCACTTTCTACATATAACTTTATTTATTTATTTATCAATCTGATTATTTTTTGTTTTCATCTTTTTTCTTTTTTTTTCAGACTGAAGCAAGAGTCGTAACTTTAGTCCCACAATGATGACACGTCTTCACTTCACACTCCTCCTCGTCCTCTTGCCATTCTCTTCATGTGAGGTCAGTATAATAAATAATTAAGGAGGTACGGTATGGTAATTCACTTTTGTTACATTGCATGGAGCGCCTTGATTCCTCCAAAGTATACCATGGGGGAAACAGGACCAGGTTGACAAAAGTATAATGGTGCTTTGCTGCTTGGAGTAGTTTAGAGGAATCATTTGCTCCATATGTAGTGGCCGGACCTGAGAGTTAATTAAAGGCAAGATTCGAAAGCTAGGCCAGTGGAGTACTCTTATGGCTTACCCGGTAGAGTCACCGCCTGAGATTTCTCAAGTCCGGGGTTCTAGACCGGCCGGAAAGGAAATCAGAGATAATGGTGCAGAGGGAGAGATAGAAACCGAATGAGAGAAGTTTGGAGATAAAAACTTTGTGCCAGACTCGATATGTATATAACGTGACAGAAAAGGTTTCACCAAAGTTCCGAATAGAGGATGACAATGAATCAGAAACGAGGGATAAAAGATCATCAGTTGAGTGCCCCTGACGGAAACCATACTGACGATCTGTAAGAAAATCGTGACGATTAAGGTGTTTTTTAATTTTGGAGTTATGAATAGATTCGAATACTTTAGATAGACAAGAGATTAAAGCAATAGGGCGATAGTTGGAGGGTTGGGAGCGATTCCCTTTCTTAGGAACAGGTTGGATCAGAGCAAACTTCCAGCAAGAAGGAGAGGTATTCGATGACAGACAAATATGGAACAGGTTGACTCGGCAGGGTGTCAGCACGGAAGCACAGTTCTTGAAAACATCAGGAGGAATCCCATCAGACCTGTACGTACGTACAAGGCCAGAGAGAGCAGAAAAAATTTTCTTTGAAGAGATTCTGATGGCAGGCATAAGTAAGTCAGAGGTGGGTGGAGATGGAGGAATAGTGCTGGAATCGTCCATAGTGGAGTTAGAGGTACAGTCATGTATGAGCGAAGAGTTCAGCATTATCAATTGAAGAGATTGCAACATTTCCATCAGAAAGGATGAGAGGGATAGAGGAAGAGTGTAAAGTTACTGGAGATATTTTTGGCCAGATGCCAGAAAGAACGGGAAGAGGAAGAGATGGAGTGGGATGAAGGATTTTTTTGCTAGTCAGAGAACAGATTTGGCACGATTTCAGGCAGAAATATACAGATCATGAAATTCATTAGTATGAAGGCGTCCATACCCTCTCAAAGCATCCTCCTTGTTGACAGCAGTAGAACAAGCGTGATTAAATCAAGAGTTTCGTGAATGAGTAAAAGGGAAAAAATATGGAATGTATGCCTCCATGCCCGAGAGGATCACCTCTGAGATGCGTGCAGCAAACTCACAGGGACCCCGGCCACGAAAGCAAAAATCATTCCATGGGAAATCTTGAAAGTATTGCCTTAGATCATTCCAGTTGGCAGCGCTGTAGTGCCACAGACGCCGCTTCTTGGAAGGGTCCAAAGGTCTTACTGGAGCGATAGGACAGGCTATTGAAATAAGATTGTGATCAGAGCAGCCCAATGGATAGAAAAGTTCAACAATACAAGCAGAAGGAGAAAAGGTTAGGAATAAGTCTAGGATAATGGACTGAACTCTCTCTGGAATATGGGTACGGTGTTGAATTAGCTGTTCCAGGTCGTTGAGGACAGAAAAGATGAAGGCTTGTTCACCAGGTGGATCAGTGAAGGGAAATGAGACTCAAAGGCGGTGGTGAACATTGAAATTTCTTAAAATAGAGCTTTCTGAAAAGGTGAATTGGATGGAATGTGTTCCACTTTTGAGGTAAGATAATCAAAGAATTTTGGATAGTTAGTAGAGTTAGGGGAACGATATACAGCACAGATGTATTTATTTTGAGAGTAACAGGTGAGCCGATGCCAGAGGGTTGAAAATTCAAAGGAGTCAAGTTCAGGAACACGAGAATAAGTGAAGTTCTTGCGTACGTATAAGCAACATCCACCTTTGGTTAGAAACTGAGGATAGAGAAAGTAAGAGGAGAGATTGAAGTGGTTGCTGTCGGTTGTTGATGAGATCTAAGTTTCGGTGAGGAAGAGAAGATGAGGATTAGCAGAGAAGAGGTGGTGTTCAACAAATGAGAAGTTGGAGGAAAGGCCG
Source organism: Petrolisthes cinctipes (assembly GCA_033782935.1). Classification (NCBI taxonomy): domain Eukaryota; kingdom Metazoa; phylum Arthropoda; class Malacostraca; order Decapoda; family Porcellanidae; genus Petrolisthes; species Petrolisthes cinctipes. The sequence goes on along the minus strand of JAWQEG010000432.1, from coordinate 250,539 downwards.
CAAATGTTGCAAAGGTTAATGGCGAGTGTATGAGGCAATGGTCCAGGACATCTGGAGGGGTCGTCAACAAAAGGGTCAGTCCGATGGGAGTTTAGTGACCCATTCCCAGGGGCCTCCGAGGCTTTGTTAAAATTATTCATAATTAAAATTTAAAATTGGACAATAGGGTCTGGTGTGAAATGTGTTTGGCTATAATTTGTAAATAGATGGAGTGATGTCTTTGAGAATATGTTGGACAAGTTAACGGGGGAATCAACGGTACAGAACAACCGGTCAGCGATATGAACGGTATTGGGAGAGTCAGAGAGGGTACGGAGGCTATGATTGGTAAAGAGCAGGTGGCTTTAGGAGATGAAGAGGTTGTGTGGACCAGATATTTACAGTAAGGCAGGTGTGTGAAAAGTATTTAGAGAAAAGTTAAAAAGTAGTATGGGCATTTATGGATCTCTAGAAAACATATGACAGAATTGATAGAAATGGATTTTGAAAGGTTTTGCAGTTGTACGGGCTGGGGGGGGGGGGGGGATTATTGAGAGGGGTGAAACGGGAGTACCATACTGCCCAGTTCGGCTGGTGTCTTCAGTCTGTTTGTCTGTTTGTCTGTTCGCGTGTTTGTCCATCTGTTTTTCTTTTTGTTAAGGTTCTAGCGACCTGAATAATTGACCTAGGAACTTCATTATTGCTGTGGTGATATATAAGGGAATTGTCTCTGCCAAGTTCGAACACCGACAAAATTGGATCTACCCTTTGAGCTAAAATGATCAAAAATAGATTATTTACAGTAATTATACATGTTTTAGAATACTACTATTGTACAATTTTGATTGGATTATTTACGATCTGAGCGATTTTTTTTCTTCTGGGGAAGGTCACACATGTATATTCTAAAGGCCGTATCACACGATCGCTCTTTTCCTGCGACATCGTGTCCTGCGACACCATTTACGACGACATGACGCTGGAAATGATAGCGTACGGCATCATTGACAACAACGACGACGGACGACACGCGGCGCTGTGGGACAACAACAAAAACACTCAAGTGAACGTCCCTCATGTGGAGCCATAATAATTACTAATGCAAAGCAGCTGAATAATAAGTGAATATTTCTCTCAAAGTGATCACGTTGCTTTTGGACCAGGCGGCAGGCGAGCAGCAGAATGTAAACAAACCATGAAATCAAATCAATGTTCCATGCTCATAATTAACAGTTAAATTAGGTGTAAATAATATATAAGATCTAAGAATTCAATTTCTGTATTCAAATAATGATACATAACACCACTTAAGTTATAATATGCCATAATAATATATTAATTGCAGTGTATTCACTATAGACTTTCAATGACTTTCTCCCTGTCGCAGGAAATCCCCGACAATTTTCGATAGTTTCCGTAGACACCTCGTCGTCCGAAATCTCCCGTTTCCCGCAACATGTCGTCGAAAATGGTGTCGCACGACACGATGTCGCAGGAAAAAGTGCCCGTGTGATACCCGCTTAATTTACAACAAAGAGCTACTCACTATTCAAAACAACAACAACAACAACAATACACACACACACACACACACACACACACACACACACATACATGTATTTTCTATTTTACTACAAGCAGCTACTTATATTCAAAACAATAACATCATATGATAACGTGAAAATATTATTCAGCAATTTGTTTGAGTTATCTATATGTGTATTGAAAGTTATGTCCACGACTGTACAGAGAGAAGGGTAGAAACATGATGATGGTATAGGTATAGATTGGAAAGGAATGCTGTATACTTTATGAGCAATACAGAGAATAACTTTTGTTACTTTTCATGGGGTAATACACCAACATTGTACACTCGCAATCCAAAATATGTATCCAGGCTTGCTTCGAATAGCCTGATCGAGTATTAAGCAAGCTCAAGCAAATATAAAACAGAATAAGCGTTGTAATTGGTTAACTAGTATGTTAAATGATTCGAAACTTCAACAAGACTTGGATACACATTTTGGATTGCGAGTGTACTACCTTCCCCCTTCAGATGCCAGGCTTCTGTTATTCATTATCGTAATCATTACACGAGCGTTTCTTTGTGCCGCACACATGAACACTCGAGTTTTTTTCATCACCCCTTCACATGATGCAAGGAAGAAAGCTGTGATTGTGTATTCAATAACCTGAGTCACCAAGTAGAAAAAGCGTCGTCAGTGGTGGACTCACCCAATAAACAGTACCAAAATTTGGCAGTGTGCATTTTACACCCTGTATGAAGAATTAAGTGGTAAACAGAGTACCGTTAACAAAAGGGATTATGAAGTCACTGAATAGAAATAGAGGGTTAAGCACAGTGGCTGCAAGAGGATTACATGAAGGAGTGATAGTGCCCACTTTAACATACGGCTGTGAAACCTTGGAGTGGCATGATTATGAGAAATAAAGAGTAAGAGCAGTGTGGGGGGGGGGGGGGGCTCGAATTTTCGTGGCTGGAAAGCGGGAGTGATTTGTGTGTGAGACCCATATCACTGGGTACTCTGTCCTTACTTTCTGTATTTCTGCTTTCCCTTTTCTACCCCTGGCACTAGCGCCTCCCCACCCCTTGTAGAAAGGGAAATGGGTTATTGATGATGATGATGATGATGATGAAGGATTTAAAGCTAATGACAGGAAATTCTCCAACAACTTCAGGATGAAATACCCCACCGTCCAGGAACTTGTGGCCAGAATCACTGATGAGATATAACAAAGTAAAACTTTGAGGCCATAAATTTACCAGATGAAACAGTGGCTTTTACTATAAGGTAAAAATAAAAAGTATTAGCTACAACGTACTTGTATCTTTTTATATTTTAAACAAAACAAAATTGTGAGAACAACTTCCACTAAATATCATTATATGAACTAACAGCAGCAGATTTGATCATATCTTGCATCATCAGAAGTCAAAATCGTATACAGATCAGTGTTTGAGGTGCAGGATCGACCTTGACTGTCCTCTCACCCATGTGTGCAGCATTTTCATACGCACGTGTAAAGGTTCTGATTTGTCACTATCCAGTAAGGACGACAGGCGAATAGCAGCCTTGGTGGGCCCGGGCGAACAGGAACGCCTTGTGTGAAGGTTTCCATTGGACTGCAAGTATTTCCAGAACCCGACGTTTCCGAGCGCTCGCACAGAAAGGCTCATGTTAAGGGGGCCTTAGTGATTGACTGAGCCTGTCTTAAAGGGATATATGTACAGTTGAGCAAGTAGAAAGTGCAAGAAAAATATGGCTGTTTATGGCAACATCTGGCAGTTCTTTGTAGTAAACCCTCGTATCTTTATGAATGAATCACTGGGAACCCAGAGCCAATGTAAGGTGGAACGTGATTGGCTGAACTTTGAGTGGTGGTGAAGTAAATCTTATCATCCCATTTTACGTAAAGTAATAATATATGTGGTAGAACAAATTGTAGGAAGTAATACTACAACAGTTATGTATTGAACAATGGTAGTGTAAAAATGGCGTAATTTGCATTATTGATCTGTAAAACGTTAATAACAACACAGCACAGGAAAGCAGCATTGGTTTGTTGGTTGTTTCGTGTTTTCACGATATTCGAATATGAATCAGATTCGAAGGGAGAGAAACGACATTGCTCCTGTAATAAATCGGATGCTGAGCATATGTAGCGCAATGAATGAACTTCAAGTCGTTGGTTCAGTATCATTATCAACGTGTTTTAATGTACTAATAACAAATACTAACTCCCTGTGTTCCTAGCAGCTAGAAAAAGTTAATTGTTAATTTATTACCAAATCATTGTAACATTCATTGTGTGTCAGAGCAAATGGCCACAGAAATTGACAAAACATATGCTCAGCATCCGATTTATTACAGGAGCAATGTCGTTTCTCTCCCTTCGAATCTGATTCATATTCGAATATCGTGAAAACACGAAACAACCAACAAACCAATGCTGCTTTCCTGTGCTGTGTTGTTATTAACGTTTTACAGATCAATAATGCAAATTACGCCATTTTTACACTACCATTGTTCAATACATAACTGTTGTAGTATTACTTCCTACAATTTGTTCTACCACATATATTATTACTTTACGTAAAATGGGATGATAAGATTTACTTCACCACCACTCAAAGTTCAGCCAATCACGTTCCACCTTACATTGGCTCTGGGTTCCCAGTGATTCATTCATAAAGATACGAGGGTTTACTACAAAGAACTGCCAGATGTTGCCATAAACAGCCATATTTTTCTTGCACTTTCTACTTGCTCAACTGTACACTCGCAATCCAAAATTTGTATCCAGGTCATGTTGAAGTTTCGAATCACTTGATATACTAGTGAACCAATTACAACGCTTATCCTGTTTCATATTTGCTTGAGCTCGCTTAATACTCGACCAGGCTATTCGAAGCAAGCCTGGATACACATTTTGAATTGCGAGTGTATTTTTCATTCATCTTAATAATACCGAGGGTCTACTGTACTCCACATTTACCAACACCAACACTATACTACCTTCCCCCTTCAGGTCTCAGGAGAAAGGCTGATGGATCATAATGAAGTTGAACAGATGGAAGAAAGTCATGACACGTGTCCTCAGCTAGGGTAAGTGAAAGTTAAGGGGAAATTCTTTTGTTGGTGAATTGGAAAGATTCTGATTCCTCCAAACTATGTCAGAAAACAGACGACCTTATGTGGGGAATAAATACCCTGTTGGCATGTATAACGAGAAGCACGACCAGGTTAACAAAAGTAATTGGCCTGTGGCTTGGCATAGTTTGGAGGATTCAGTTACTCCAAATTTACCAGCTCTGTAATACCTCCTTAGTGTTAAGTTAATGACGGATTTGTCTCGTGGCCCTTAAAAGAATATCCCATTAAAATGGCAGCTTAGTTGAATTGAAAAGGATAAATGAACAGAGAGAGAGAGAGAGAGAGAGAGAGAGAGAGAGAGAGAGAGAGAGAGAGAGAGAGACTGCCCTAGGCCTGTAAACACTATAAGACGACGGAGAAAGTGATAGTGATGAAAACAAGAGAATGACCCGAGGGAGGCAGTATATTAATTTATTCACAGTAGACGCACCTAATATTAACCTGAAGGGAATATTGTACTCTAATGTTTCATTAGAGCACATTGATTCCTTCCAAGTATGTCATAAAACAGGACCAGATGATCAATAATAATAATATCCTATTGCTTGGAAGATTAAGTTACTCCAGATTGACCAACACTGTATTTTTGCCCTCTTAACTCCATAGAACCAAGTGTGTAGATATGGGTGGTAGGTGCTACCACAAAGACCAACCCAGGGAGGAATGCAAAGTCGTTGGAATGAACAACCCAGACATATGTTGGGGCAATGGATGCTACTGTTGCGTGAGTATGTATTATTATTATTATTATTATTATTATTATTATTATTATTATTTCGTTTTTTTTATTATTATTATTATTAGTATTAGTATTAGTATTAGTATTTATAATATTATTAATTTTGGTTTCGTTATTATTATTATTATTATTTATATTATTATTAATTTTGTTTTCGTTATTATTATTATAATTATTATTTTTGTTATTGATTGTTGTGTTTGGAAGGGGAAATGGAGTAAACAGGTTGGAGGGATTAAATGAGGAGCCGATAAGAAAGAAGGAGGTGGAAGAGGCAATGAGAGAGATGAAAACAGGGAAAGCTTCAGGTTTGGATGGATGCGCTGTAGAATGTCTGAAATATGGTGGAACAAGTATGATGGAGTGGTTGGTAAGGTTGTTGATGGATGGTGTGTTTTGACAGTGGTAAGGTCTCAATAGATTGGGCGAGTTCTTGTGTAGTACCTCTATATAAGGGAAAAGGGGACTGATACCAATGCACGAGTTTCAGGGGTATAAGTCTGTTTAGTGTAGTAGGAAAGCTGTATGGGAAGGTGCTGATAAAGAGAGTCAGGGAGGGTACGGAGGCTGTGATTGGTAAAAAGCAAGGTGGCTTTAGGAAAGGAAGAGCTAGGTTGTGTGGACCAGATATTTACAGTAAGGCAGGTGTGTGAAAAGTATTTAGAGAAAAATAAAAAAGTAGTATGGGCATTTATGGATCTCTAGAAAGCATATGACAGAATTGATAGAAATGGATTGTGAAAGGTTTTGCAGTTGTATGGGCTGGGGGGAAATTTATTGAGAGGGGTGAAAAGTTTCTATGTGAACAGCAGAGCGTGTGTTAGAGTGTGAAGTAACGTGAGTGAATGGTTCCCAGTAAACGTGGGACTCCGTCAAGGCTGTGTGATGTCACCATGGTTGTTTAATATTTATATGGATGGTGTGGTAAGAGAGGTAAATACGAGGGTAATGGAGAGAAGACTGAGCTTGGTGGACAGCACAGGTAGAGTTGGGCCTAAAGCAATTATTGTTTGTTGATGATAAGGCATTAGTGGCAGTCAGAGAAGAAACTGAGTATGTTAGTGCAGGAGATTATACGGGTGTGCAAGAGGAGGAAACTGTGAGTGAACATAGCAAAGAGCAAAGTAATGAGATGTAGGAGGTGAGCAGAGGATAGAAGGATGAATATTATGCTAGATGATGAAATATTGGAAGAGGTGGAGTGCCTTAAGTATTTGGGGTCAAAGGTGACGTTGAATAGCAAAATAGAGACAGAGGTAAAATCTAGAGTAACTGAGGCAGGAAAGGTGCTAGGAGAAATGAATAGGATGTTTGGCTGTAAGTTACTTAGAATGGATGTAAAGAGGAAGTTGTACGGAAGGATAGCAGTGCCTACTGCACTGTATGGAGCGGAAACATGGAATATGGGAGAAAGTGAGAAGAGAAGGTTAAATGTAGTTGAGACGAGATGTCTAAGAAGCATGTGTGGTGTGACTCGAATGGACAGAGTCAGGAATGAGGAAGTGAGGAGAAGGACTGGTGTCGTGAGAGAGTTAGCAGGCCGTGCAGAGCAGAGTGCGTTAAGATGGTTTGGACATATGGAGAGAATGGAGGAGAATAGAATTGTAAAAAGGATAGGGGGCTCAGATGTGGGAGGTGTAAGGTGTAGAGGAAGGCCACAGAGGAGATGGATGGACACTGTGAAAGGAGCTCTGATTGGAAGAGGTATATTTGTGGAACAAGGTAGAGTGATTGCGCGTGACAGGAACGAGTGGAGCAAGGTGGTGAATGCTTGAAGAGTGGACGCGGCTTCACGGTCCTTGGAGGAGTGGCCTGCATTGAGTATGGCCCATGGCCGGCTGAATGCTGGAGGGGGAATTTGCCCTGTAGTGAAGTGGCAGGGGTAAACCAGCTTTTGCTGTCGGGCCTTGCTATGGATGCAAACACAGCTGTGCCCCTTGTAGTCCCACAAAGGGATGAGGTTGTGCTGGGGGGGTTGCTCCCTCCTCCAACAGAGATTGAGGGGTTGAGATGTGGTGTGTGTGTGGGGGGGGGGGGAGTTTTACGTTTGGGCATTTGTGTTCGGAGGGTGTGCTACTTGACGGGTCTACCTCCAGCGTGGAGATGAAGGTATGGTATAATGTATGTATGTATGTATGTATTATTATTGTTACTGTTGTTTTCGTTATTATTATTATTATTAATATTATTATTATTATTATTATTAGTTGTTGTTTTTGGATGCAGAATATGATGAGCCGAGAATATGTGAAACCACAACGGAGTGCCGGAAAAATGGAGTTGACCCTGGAGAATGTGTTGATGACGTGCAGACCTACATTGATCGTAAAAACTACTATGTCAGTGGACTAAAGTGTAAACACCAAGATTGTTTTTGCGTCCACCGATGCCAGGAGGAAATTCTCTGCCAAAAGTACCAGGGTCACTGTTCCCACAATAAGGTGCGGCAGTGCAAGAAGGGGTATACCATGTTGGCAGGATGTGGCTGTAAGAATGTTAAAACCTGCAGCTGTTGTGTTCCAGGTAATGTAATGTATATATAAATATTTACGTCTCATTAAGTTCTTTTTACACGATATAATCTTATGCTACAGGTTAATAATTTGATAAGCAGAATGCAAATCTCAATGGGTCCCCTTTCATACCAAGGTCTCGCATGATTTTTATTTTTCTTGCATTCCAGGTACAGCCACAATCAAATATCCACCTACACTTTCCTTCTATCGTGCATTTAAATCAGTGTCATATAAAAATATAATAATACAACAACACCTTACGTCAACTCAACCCCCTCAATTATTATTATTATGAGGTGCTGCAAATTCATACACGTGTTGTTCATTATTACCAAGATATTTACTACGATGGAAGGAAAGTGTGGGTGGATATTTGATTGTGGCTGTACAACAAAAAGAAATTATCTCACTTGGTCTTCTTTTTTTCTGAATTCTAACCGGAGTTATGTGGTGCTATCCTTGTCCCTTTGTCTTTGGGATATTTTCACAGTCATTTTCTCCGTTCGTTAGGTTGCTCCCCAGTCACGCTCATCAGTGTTCATTATTTCCAAAAGAATTCAGTCAGTATCCACAGTCACAAAATCAACATTAACAAAGGTCAATGGATTCTTTTTTTGCACGATAAATATTTGCTTTCCAGGTAAAAAAGTAAAGTAAAATATAGAAGGAATATAGAAGGAATATATATATATATATATATATATATATATATATATATATATATATATATATATATATATATATATATATATATATATATATATATATATATATATATATATATATCTTTCTCTCTCATGTATGGCATCAATTTTTCAGACGCCATGGCCAAGGAGGCTGCCGCTGCAATGGGTTGTTAGTTGGTAAATCTGGAGCAATTGATTCCTCCAAACTTTTCCAAGCAACAATTAACACACCACCATTACTTTTTGTTATTAATCTGGTCTTACAGTATTTTCTGGCATACTTTATGGAGGAATCTAGGCACTCTAATGTACCAACAGTATAATTATATACTATCCCCTTAAGGACGGAAATTGTAAACTAAATACTAACTGTTAGCTAACACCTGAATCATACCCTGGACATCCACTAAATCAACTACCATTAATTAATAGCATAATAGTCTATTATAAAGCTCATATTTATAACAGTATAATGTAAAGCTGATACACTAATAGTATAATATATAGCTGATAGTATAATAGTATAATATAAAGCTGATAATATAAAGCTGATAATATAAAAGTATAATATAAAGCTGATAATATAAAAGTATAATATAAAGCTGATAATATAAAAGTATAATATAAAGCTGATAATATAAAGCTGATAATATAAAAGTATGATATAAAGCTGATAATATAAAAGTATGATATAAAGCTGATAATATAATAGTATAATATAAAGCTGATAATATAAAAGTATAATATAAAGCTGATAATATAAAAGTATAATATAAAGCTGATAATATAAAAGTATGATATAAAGCTGATAATATAAAGCTGATAATATAAAAGTATGATATAAAGCTGATAATATAAAAGTATGATATAAAGCTGATAATATAATAGTATAATATAAAGCTGATAATATAAAAGTATGATATAAAGCTGATAATATAAAAGTATAATATAAAGCTGATAATATAAAAGTATAATATAAAGCTGATAATATAATAGTATAATATAAAGCTGATAATATAAAGCTGATAATATAAAAGTATAATATAAAGCTGATAATATAAAAGTATGATATAAAGCTGATAATATAAAAGTATAATATAAAGCTGATAATATAAAAGTATAATATAAAGCAGATAATATATTGTAAGCATGTAAAAAAAATGATAAACAAATAGTATGTAACAATAATAATTCCCAAAGATACTACAACATGACAAAGTGTGATAAAACAAAACAAAAGTGTACTGTATTACCCTCCTTTATCCATCTATTTAAAATAATGAATATTGAAAAAAATAGCCGTCCACATTTTTCACTGAGAAATAAATTGGCTTTATAATAACATCATATATTATTGTTGTTTTATTTTTCTCCTTCCATCTGTACAGTTGTTGTGGACATAGTCAAATAAGCACACACATACATGTATTTATATTTTTCACGTACAGCCACAACCAAATAACCACCGACACTTTTCTTCCATCGTGCAAGTAAATCAGTCTCAAATCAAAATATTATCATACAACACCTTACGTCAACTCAACCCCCTCAATTATTATTATGAGGTGCTGCAAAATCATACACGTGTTGTTCTTTATTACCAAGATATTTACTACGATGAAAGGAAAGTGTCGGTGGATATTTGATTGTGGCTGTACATACATATATAGTCAAATAAACACATAAACATATTAATTGTATGTGCACACACGTTAATATAATATACACACATATAGTCAGTCGTGGACATGTCTCAATACACATATGGATCACTCGAAAAAATTGTTGACTCGTGTTTCCATGGTCTCATTTGATTTTATTGTATTAAATCGTGAGAAAGTAGCTGATTAGAAGATACGTGTGTGTGTGTGTGTGTGTGTTATGAATAGTGAGCAGCTGCTTGTAGTAAATAAGAAGATACGTGTGTGTGTGTGTGTTATTGTTTTGAATAGTGAGTAGCTGCTTGAAGTAAATTTGAAGATGGTACAGCCTTAATCAAATATCCACCGACACTTTCCTTTCATCGTAGTAAATATCTTGGTAATAAAGAACAACACGTGTATGATTTTGCAGCACCTCATAATAATAAATGAGGGAGTTGAGTTGACGTAAGGTGTTGTATGATTATATTTTGATATGATACTGATTTATTTGCACAATGGAAGGAAAGTGTCGGTGGTTATTTGATTGTGGCTGTACTTAACACATGTATTGGAAAGATTCTCAACTGACGAACGTAGGGAAACTGTCAAAAGTTTACATGATTCACCCCAAAGTAGATGACTATTATTGTCCACGATTGTACATTCCGTTCCTACAGAAAGACAGACAGCTAGATAGACAGACCAACAGACAGAGAGCTTTGGCTTTGTTTTCCTCAGACACCCTTCTTCTTCTTCAAAATGAGACCAACCTCAGCTCTCTGCTTGCTATGGCGATATGATGAGTGTATGTGAAGTTATTCTCAGCACAAGAGTCGTATACAGGCAAGAATATTCGTGGTGTATAATAATGATGGTGTGGTAGCGGTAAGATGACTCCATACACACATTACAAAGCCATTGTACTGGTATGTATTGTACATTAATCAACAATTAATGGACAACTTCAACAATCTAGGGTAAAACACTCGAATCTAGGGTAAAATTGACAAAAATCTAGGGTAAGATTTCATCAACTCATGGAAGCCCTGCTCCTACCTCCAGCCAACTCTCTTGCAACGACTACGGCTCCTCTACAGCACGGCACGGCACGCCATCATTTTACCATATTCATTGTGACCTTTGTGTACTTCCAATAAATTGTATTGTGTATCCTAGAGTCTGTTCACCCCAGGTAGCGACGCAAGGCATCCCTTGTCGTTTCACTAGTATTGGTGTCTGCTGTTCACCCTGGTAGAAACAAGTCATCTCAGCTGTTATACTAGAAAATACTGATATGCTAGAAAACTTTTCAGCTGCTAAAGGCACAGAAAATGAAGACAGGGGTACAGAGGGGAGGTGGCTGAGTGGTCAGTGTTCTGGACTCATAACCTAGAGGTCGGGAGATCGATCCTCTCAGGTGAGGGCCTGAGAATATTTACTCTTTCGATATGAGTGTCAGGCACTAACTTAAGGCCACCGAACTTCGTAAAACACCCTCGTTGGTACCATAACAGCTGCAGTATTTGTGAATTACCCTCACTTCCCTCCCTCTGTGACTGGGTACCAGTGTGTGAGCAGCAGTTGACCTGGGCCACGGTAACGGGCTTAATTAAGCCTATGTCCAGTGTCGGAACATATAGAAAAAAAAAAAAAAAATGTAGAGGAAATAATTTCTCTTGATGTTGAATAGGTGTATGTTGCTCATTAGCGAGGCCATGAGCAGTCAGTGTCAGTCAGTGCGATTAATTAATCATGTTACTTTCAGTATTCAGTTTATAATATATTATGTATATGGTTATTATTTCATATTTGTATCATTTAATCATTAATGATGCCATACGTTTTATATGTTAAGTTTTTACTTTACAGTAATGATGCAAGATATTAGTTTACGTTGCATATCAAATTCGGACTGTAAAATACTTGAATATGGCCAGAATGTTGTTGGTATATAGCCTACCTAGCAGGCTCGTTGATAAATAAAATTGCACTGTATCTGAGTTAAAATTATATTTCTAGTCCAAAAACTTCTTAAACTGTTCATTGATTACAGTAAAAAAGTATGCAAATATTTGTGGGTATACTATAAACATCTGTGGGTTTTTTGTGGGTGAAATGGGCTGCCTTTGTGGGTAATTATTTCAGCAACCTTATATAAGAGATAAATGTGGACAATTGTTATTTGAAAATATTGAAAATATAGAAAACTTAAAGAATATATTAGTGGAATTGTGGAAAAAGCTCAGGCACCGTAGAAAAAAGCACAAACAAAAAAACTGAAAGGAGAGCCGTTGCAAAGGCAATTCCCCCACATAACAAATGCAATTCAACTGAAGAGGCTGGGAAGTCTTTGAATGTGTGAGGTGTGTGTGGCTTTGGGGAAATGCGAGATCAAAAGGAGCTTGTGGAAATGTTGTGGCCGAGGGAAGCTGGTGAGTTTATCGCCTCCAAATCTAAAGATGTTAAGATCAACCCCGATGGAGTGAAGAAAGCAGCTGTAGCAATAACAGATGCTGTCATAAAGGGCAATGTCAAACTGGAAGCATTTACACAGGTAAGGTGGGCTGGTAGTCATTGGAGCGTCTTGATTCCTCCAAAAAAGTAGGCCTAGGCTATGGGTCGATTCCACAGTGGTATTTGTTAGTTAGCTTCCCAACCAACACACTTGTAAGTCTTCATTATTTTCCAAAAGGTGAGTATCCACATTCACAAAATCTATCCAGCAATTAGATAATGATGATCACTCCATAGTCTACTCATAAAATTCATTAAATAATTCACCTATAAGTCATTTAAACGGCTAACATTCTTGGTATTTATTGAAAGAATTACCGTTTTGCAGCAGTGTTGCCAGATCCGGCTGGGTCCCAGTATTTTACTCCTGTCATTTATTGTACTTTATCACGATTATTTCCCGGTAGTTTGCCCAGGTTAGGTTCCGGTAGTTTGCCCAGGTTAGGTCCCGGTAGTCTGATGCGGTCTAGGTTAGGTTAGGTCAGGTCAGGTAAGGTCAGGCTAATTTCAAAATGCCCCATTTGAATATGCCCTATCTTGGAAATGGGGCATTTGCGGAGAAAATGCCATAGAAGAAAATAGTCTTAGAATGGTCTAAATAAGTGGGTAATGAAGGTAGAAAAACGTACGCAATAACGGTAATTCATTCAATATTTACCACATTCTTTCGTTTGCGTGCTTACAAACCAATACCAACCACTGTGGAATCCACCCTATGTCAGGAAACAGAACCAAATGAATATGTGTATAATTGGTGTTTTGTTGCTTGGAATAGTTAGTTAAAGGGTTCGGTATTTATTGAAAGAATTACCGTTTTGCAGCAGTGTTGCCAGATCCGGCTGAGTCCCAGTATTTTGCCCAAGTCATTTATTGTACTTTATCACGATTATTTCCGGGTAGTTTGCCCAGGTTAGGTTCCGGTAGTCTGCCCAGGTTAGGTCCCGGTAGTCTGATGCGGTCTAGGTTAGGTTAGGTCAGGTCAGGTAAGGTCAGGCTAATTTCAAAGTGCCCCATTTAAATATGCCCTATTTTGGAAATGGGGCATTTGCAGAGGAAATGCCATAGAAAAAAATAGTCTTAGAATGGTCTAAATAAGTGGGTAATGAAGGTAGAAAAACCATACGCAATAACTGTAATTCATTCAATATTTACCAAGGGTTCTTCCAAAGTATGTCAGGAAACAGAACAAATGAATAAATGTATTGGTCGTTCTGTTGCTTGGAATAGCTTTGAGGGTAAATATTGATAGAATTACCGTTATTGCATACGGTTTTTCTGCCTTCACAATCCACTAATTTAGACCATTCTAAGACTATTTTCTTCTATGGCATTTCCTCCACAAATGCCCCATTTCCAAGATAGGGCATATTCATATGGGGCATTTTGAAATTAGCCTGACCTTACTTAACCTAACCTAGACCGCATCAGACTACCGGGACATAACCTGGGCAGACTACTGGGAAATAATCGTGATAAAGTACAATAAATGACTGGGGCAAAATACTGGGACCCAGCCGGATCTGGCAACACTGCTGCAAAACGGCAATATTCTAAATAAATACCTTTTTTTATTACACAAATTGTCATCATGATTTTAAAAAAAAATCTGGTAATATTCAAGCATTTGTCCGAAATGTCTTATCGACTCGTGGTTTTCAAAATACAATGTTTTATAGTGTGTTTTTAATGAATCTGTTGTTCACATTCCTCGCAAATGAGTGTTTTTGGAGATATCACCCCCCTTCCCCCCACCCAATCTCCGAAAACACTCATTTTCGCCAGATATGAACTACAGATTCGTCTGAAAAACACTACAACGCATTAAATAGAATTAGATAGACCTCACCTAACTTAACCTAACCTAATCAGGACCGCGGCAAACTACAGGGATCTAACCGGGGTATACTACCGGGGGCTAACCTTAGCAGTCTACCGGGAAGATGTAAGCACTCGGTGGCCATCTTGATTTGGTATTACGGTACCTATTTATTCAAGAGTGGCGGTAAATACAGGCCTTCTTACACGGGCAGTTCACTGATGTCAGTTATACTCCGTGGACACATAAAAGTCTAAAATGGCTTCATTATTCTCAAGACAGTACTGAAGGGTCATATTTGCTACACAAAAAATTCCAGTTTCATAGAAGTTTTGAAAACCATGTTATGGATTTCTCATTTTTGGGTCTGTAAGACCCAGGTCTAATTAAGTATATTAAGGGAATGACTTCTGCCTGAGTAGGGATATATTGGGTATTATTCTGGTGCTTGTCCATAATCAGTAACATCAATTTTTTTTTGTCAAATACATTTCTTAGTACATGTAAGTTAAGTTATTTCCTCATAGGTTATATCCGTCGTATATGCTCTCATAATACACTTACCCTTAATTTATTCATTTTTTCTTTATCTGCGGGGTGTACAGCAGCCATATGCACATGGATGGCCAATCAGTGTGCTTGATTAATGCACCCCAATTTCAACAGCCAATCAGTGTGCTTGATTAATGCACCTCAATTTCAACAGCCAATCAGTGTGCTTGATTAATGCACCCCAATTTCAACGGCCAATCAGTGTGCTTGATTAATGCACCTCAATTTCAATGGCCAATCAGTGTACTTGATTAATGCACCCCAATTTCAATGGCCAATCAGTGTACTTGATTAATGCACCTCAATTTCAACAGCCAATCAGTCTGCTTGATTAATGCACCTCAATTTCAAATTCATTACAATGGCTTCCCGTTGTGCCGGGTGTCCGTCTGTCCCCAAACGTATTCTTCAGCGCAGTTTAGAGAATTAAGAAGCCAGTTTAGACTTTACGTACCCTCGGAGTGTTACCGACGTCAGTGAACTGCCCAACGTGTAATAATGCCTGTATTTATCGACAGGACAAGCTACTCTCAAATAAAAAGATACCAATTCAAGATGGCCACCGAGTGTTTACATCCAGGTCCCAGTAGTTTGCCGCGGTCCTGAATAGGTTAGGTCAGGTCAGGTCTACCTAATTTTATTTGGTAAATATTGAAAGAATTACCGTTATTGCGTACGGTTTTTCTACCTTCATTACCCACTAATTTAGACCATTCTAAGACTATTTTCTTCTACGGCACTTCCTCCGCCAAGATAGGGCTTATTCAAATGGGGTATTTTGAAATTAACCTGACCTTACCTTACCTATCCTAGACCGCATCAGACTACCGGGACCTAACCTGGGCAGACTACTGGGAAATAACCGTGGTAAAGTACAGTAAATGACCGGGGCAAAATACTGGGACCTAGCCTGATCTGGCAACACTGCTCAAAACGGTAATTCTTTCAATAAATACCCTTTATTTAATGCGTTATAGTGTTTTTCAGACGAATCTGGCGAAAATGAGTGTTTTCGGAGATAGGGTGAGGGTGGGTAATATCTCCAAAGTATTCATTTGCAAAGAATTTGAACAACAGATTCATTAAAAGCACACTATAAAACATTGCATTCTGGAAACCTTTTCTATACAGTATATCATATCCCTCATCAATGCATTATAAAACTCCTTACCAGTACCTCATTTTACATACAGTATACTAACCACTTACAGAGATAATACATCTTAACATAGAGCCGATTCCACAGTGTTATTGGTTAGTTAGCTTCCCAACCAACCACACTTGTAAGGCTTCATTATTTTCCAAAAGCTGAGTATCCACTTTCACAAAATCTATCCAACAGTTAGATAATGATGATCACTGTATAGTTTACTCACCAAATTCATTAAATAACTCACCCATAAGTCATTAACACGGCTAACATTCTTTCGTTTGCGTGCTTACAAACCAATACCAATGACTGTGGAATTGACCAATAGTTTCTAAGTCAAGCAGTGTGCAGAAATGGGCTGTTGTTCTATTCATCAAACTTGTTATATTTCATAATTTCTTGATGCTGTCATTTCACCTGCTTGTGCTTTATAACACTATGGTATTTTCCAATACTAGTATAATTAACTCAGTGGTTATTTTACCCTTATGATAGTTCTATTTTCATCAGTAAAACATGGTAGATGGATGAATAAAGTAATTTCTTGTGGACATCATGGTAACCACAAGATCCATATTCAAGAACATCAGTGGTGTATACGATGGTGTGGTAACTGTACAATGGCTCCATAGACAAACAAACATCAGAGCTGTCATACCATTATCACGCCATCGTATACACCATGAATGTTCTTGCATATGGCCCCAAGTTACAAACCACATCTAGAGATCAGCCACAGCCAATGTTCTCAAATCAACTTTTTTTGACAGGGCAAGATTTTCCGCCAATGAAATGCTACGCTTTATGTTTTCATACAGAATGAGTTGTTTCCACTGGACAAAGGACTGTCAGAGGAGGAGCTGGCCAACTGGATTTTCCTTGTTGATTCCCTCAACTTCAATTTCTGGACACCAGATGGTGAGCCCAAGTTCACCGTCCATTGGAATGGGAAGGTGAGTGTAACGAATACTGTAAGTATTACTCTCCTTTCATTAAGCTAAAGAATAAAACATGAGGAGGCACTGCCTTATTTTCTGTTGTTTCATCAGATTACTATCAGGAAGGTGTAACACTTCCTTTATAAAATTAAGTAGTATTGGTGTTACTCTTTTTTTAATACAGTTATATTGGTGTGTTTCTGTTCATATTAATCCAGTTGAGAAACTGATCAAAAGCATAATTCAGTAATGCGAAATATAACCTAACTTGCAAATTTTGTGATTAATTGAAATACTGTATACACATGTTGAACAATATTAGTGAAAAGCTCCCCAAGTGGATGCAAGGCACATAAAAAATATATCTACACCAAAATTTATGTCCCCATTTGTCAGTGGTAGTCAGATTTCTGATGATGTTTTTTAGGTATCGTAATATTAACAGCTTCTCCAGAGAAGTTGGTCAGTGTGACTTTTAAAGGTGATAAATGTCTGAACCAAATAGAAGTATGGAACCACTCGTACATATTATCACACAGGACTTACATCTTGATGAATAATTGTGGGACAATGAATAACTGAATGTCATCAACTTCATTCAGTTTTTTTCTTTTTTCTTTACTATATTATACTGTATCTCCCCACGTCTAATTCTATCATGTTGACCCCCATATCATTCCATTCTGTCCTGACCTCCCAAAATTCCTCAACAGACTTACAATGGATATATGGCAATGGTCGCATCCATCAACCGAGCCATAGATGAGGGGAAGAGAATGTATGACCCCAAATACTACACCTCACTGACCATAGACGAAGTGAAGCACATCTTCCGCTCCCTCACCTCCTCTACAATGCCGCTGTTTGAAGAACGATTGAATGTGATGAAGGAAGTGGGTCAGACATTGCTTGACAAGTATGAAGGCTCGTTTGCAGCGGTCATCAGGAAGTGTGAGAAGAGGGGTATCAGACTTGTGGAATTGGTCACCAATGACTTCCCCAGCTTCAACGACACCGCTGAGTTTGAGGGGCAGAAAGTGGCAATGTTCAAGCGTGCTCAGCTCCTGGTGTCTGATACTTGGCTGCTCTTCCGTGGTCAAGGCTTGGGAGCTTTCATAGACATTGACCAGTTGACCATGTTTGCTGACTACCGTGTCCCACAGTCCATGGCATACTTTGGAGCCTTGGAGTACTCTGAAAGTTTAACGGAGAAGTTGAAGAAGCAGACACTCTTCAAATCAGGAGACCGTGAAGAGGCAAGTAATGGAGCTATGGACAACTACATAGACTATAACATTAAATTAGTATAGATATATTACATGTACAAATATAAAATTAATGTACAGTACTTACTTGGTCACTACAGTACTTAGTTACTTACTTGGTTCTCTAGAGAGACCTCTGCCACTGAGAGGAATTATTGAGGTAAATACCCAGCAACATAAACTGTCTTTGTTTTGTGAAGGCTGTTTAATGAAGTAGATGTGTTGTATTGTATTGTCATTAACTTAGTGTGATGTTGAAGTGATATGAAGGGAAAGTGCTTGATTTATTGTGTGCATGAAATAGTGCAAAGCTTGATGATGACCAGAACAGTCTGGCCAGGGGTACATGAAATATCCTGTACTGTACTTATCTACAGCTTGAGTCCAAGATCCTGTATTATGCTTGGACAAACCTCAAATACAAGAACATTATTATTTTCCAATTTTTATGCCTGACAGGTAGAGATCCGAGGATGCTCCATCCATGGAATAGAACTGATTGTGGAAGAGGCCAAGAAGATGCTGAGAGAGCAAGGAAGAGACCCATCCGGCCTCAACAGCATCAAGACGGATTTCTTCCTTTGGGAATATAGGATGAAGAATTCCGAACTGCTAATGAAAATTCCGTACCATCGAGTCAGGTGCATTTATTACTGATCAAGTTGGATACTGTTTTTATTGAGTGTTCATGCCGGAAGAATTTGAAGGTTAAGATTTGTTTGGGTTGTTGGGTTATCATTAGATAAAGGTTTCATTTGTTTCGGATAAGAACAATTTCCCAGACATTCAGTGTACAGTAAATGAGGATGATATTGAAAGATACAGTAAAGAAAGATTTATGTTGTTGCCTTTTCTTTTAGCTGCATGAAAGTTTTATTTTTGTTTTACATCGTACCCAACAATCAGATTGGTAAGTTCAGGATCAGTACAGTACTTCCAGATCCTGTGTTAATTCCTTGAGATTGAGGTCTTCTTAGTGGTGAGTAAAATATTCTGATGTTTGTCAATGTTAAATCAAGGAGGGATTGCCTGCAGAGATACAGGCAATATATAAATGGTCTCATTGAATGTTTTAAGGTTATTGGGTATAATTGATGCAGCTACTTGTTGGTGGTGCTCATAATTAAAATAGTGTTCCTGCAAATGACACCTTGTCAACTGTCTATATTTCATATGCTTATGAATTACAACTTTTAATTATAGATTCATGATTATTGTACTATTATATAAATATTCTATATGCAATGGAAGCATTGTGAGTCATACTTGAACAACTATATATTCTACATCTCCGGGGTCATTTTATGGTTAAAAATACAATTCTCTGCTAGGTGAACAGGGGTTACACATTTAAGGAAACAATCCCAAATTGTCTCCACTCGACCGGGGATTCGAACCCGAGCCCTCTCGGATGTGAGCTGAGCGGGCTAACCACTACACCACCGGGCTAATGCTTCTCAAAACCATAAATATAACAAAATACAAAAAGGAAATAAAGCAATATTTATATAACCAACAGAATATTACATAATGGTTGCTTTGTTTTAGTTTTCTTACAGTTTGCTTATTTTTTTTTACTGTTTGATTCTAACTTCGGTGAGAGTTTTACCGTTTCATTTTAATTACAGTTTGATTATTAATTTCAGTTTGATTTTGATTTATTGTTTGCTTTTATTTTTTACTGTTCTAACTTTACTGAGAGTTTGCTATTTAATTTTAATTTCAGTTTGATATGATTTACTGTTTGCTTTTATTTATTACTGTTTTCTAACTTTGCAGAGAGTTTTACTGTTTCATTTTAATTTTACTGTTTGCTTTTATTTTTTACTGTTTTCTAACTCTGCAGAATGTTTTACTCTCATTTCATTTTCGATTTTAATTTTATTTACTGTTTTCTTATATTTTTTACTTTTTTCTTTTTTTTACTTGCTGAGAGTTTTCCTGTTCATTTAATTTCAGTTTAATTATAGTTTACTGTTTCCTTTGGTTTGGTCTACTGATTAATTTTGGTTTTTACTGTTTTGATTCTGTTTTACTGCACGCTTTTGTGTTTACTGTTTGTTCATGGTTTTTCTGTTTGAATTTGTTTTTGTTGTTTTTACAGCTTGAATTCAATTCTTACTGTTTGATTTCATTTGATACAACTGTATGATTATATTGAATCCTTGCTCTAGGTCATGATTAATATACACAATTATTTTTATCTGTCTCATGGAGCTTCTGCTCGACAGACTGTATTGCTTAAATATAGTTCTTATGTACAGTTTGTGTTCATTGTATTTATTACATTAAGCAATAAACATTACTTACTTACTTACTTACTTACTTACTTACTCTCATTACATTCTCCATCCCACCTAGAAACTCCACATGCTCCTCTCAAGTAACTCATTTCCACTGCACCTATTCTAGATTGATGAGCCCTACTCCATGTCCATGTCTCTGACGCATATGTCAGTGTCGGCAGGATTATAATATTTCTCAGTCCCCTTTTCACTTCCATACTCACACTTCTACCCTTCATAATCCTCCCAAGTGATCCTATGACCTGTCTGCCCCTCATTGCTCTCTCCCTAATTTCTCATCTATACTTCCATGTTTACACAGAACTGTACCCAGGTACTTAAACTCCTTCACTTCCTCCATCCTCTAACTCCTCAGAGTTATCTCACACTTCTTCCCAGTTGGTATTCCCACTCTGTAAGGTGTAGCAAAGTCAATCACTTCAGTTTCTGCTCTCTCAAATACCATCACTTTAATTTTACCAACATTCACCTTCAGTTTCCTTCGTTTACAGACAGACTGAAATCCGTCCACCACCCTCTGTAAATTCCTTTCACTCTCAGCCATCAACACTGTCATCCACTAACAAAACTTGCCACCAAGGACCAATTTACTTAATTCAGCCTCAACTTCACCCCCAGGCAATTCACTTTGGCCTTCATCTCTCTCATACAACCATCCGTATATGGTGACATAACACACCCCCTGTCTCAGCCCTACACTAATATTAAAACTCTCACTTAGACCACCCTCTACCCATACACATGCTTTTGCATCTGCAGCAAAGACCCCCCAACACCATAAATCCTCAACACCTCTGTCATAGCTCTCCTATCAACCCTATCGTATGCCTTCTCCAAGTCCATAAAGGCAGCATGCAACTTCCTACTCTTCCCAATATATTTCTCCACTGTTGATTTTAGAGGGTAGTGGAGGGGTGAGGTTGTGAGGGTTGGTTGGCACGGATGGCTCTGTGTGTGGGTAAGGGTGGAGCGGTGTGTGGTGTGGTGGTGTGTGTGTAGGTGCTTGTTGTGTCGGTGTGTTGGGGTGTATGGTGGTGTTGGCAGGCTTTACCCGCTCCCAGGACGTGACGTATGGCTTGCCGGCTATCTCAATGGTGACAGTAGCGTCTGTCCTGGCGATGATGAGGTAAGGGCCTGAGTACGGTGTCTGGAGTGGTGTTCGGTGCACATCCATGCGCAAGAAGAGAGAGGTGGAGGTATGTATGTGTTGCTTGGAGGCTGTCGTCGTGTGGCTTGAGGTGGTGATGGCATCCTTCAGCGCTGATAGAAAGGTGAGGTTGGAGGTAGTCAGTTGGCCCGGCAGGTGCAGGTCTTCCCCGAATACCAGTTCCGCCGGGAAGTGATGGAGGTATGTTCTTATGGTGAGGAGGACGAGAGGGAGGGTGTCGGTCCACTGGTGCAGCTGCAGGGCCCTGAATACCTCCTTGAGTCGCTCCACCATCCCGTTGCTGCACGGGTGGTATGCAGTGGTACTGTGTCGCTGTGTCCCCAGGAACTGCAGCAAGTCCTGCCACGCCTTGGACTCAAACCATGAGTAGAACTATGGAGGCTTCCAAGACGTGTGTATTATCCATTTTATAATGTATTTACAGATAAACCCTGTTTTGGATGACAGTGTGCAATTACGATTGTCAATAAGAGATTCACCAAGTTTCCAAGTCAGAAATTACCCCTAATGACAACATTTCTGTTTATCAGACACCCCAGAGTAGTGCTAGTCGGAACCGCAAATCCTGTACCATGTCACACTGTGCGGCACACTGCAAAGTGGTATTAACCACAATTTGTATTAATATTATATATAAGAGTAAGGAAAAAAAATACAAAAGATTTTCTTGGCTTGTCTTGGATGCTTTTGTGGCGGTGTGACGTCGCACCTCACCATCGCCATTCTGCGGCGGAGCCGCATAGTATGACAACGGCCTTAGGCCTATATATGTTGAATAGATTAGGCTTCAGGATTCATTAATTGCATTATTAATTTACCAGTTACAACAATGGAACTGCAACATTTGAGAGCCATTACTATCACCATTTCTTTTTTATAATATTTACATAACATACTTTACATTTTATAATTTTAGGAGAGATGAGGTTGGGCTATGCTAAGGTTATGTCTTAGATAAGAGTAGGTTAGATTTGGTGTGTTTTTGTTATGTCACATTGGGGTAAATCTTTTAACTAAAAATAGTGGTTGAAGTTGGGGTTGGAATTCCAATTGAAATTTGTAAAGCCATTTGGGCAATCCCAGGCATCTCCATTACACTCATACCCTTTCACCAAACATAAGTCCTTTAACCTGTGTAAGGCAGCCCTATTTTAAAACAAAACTCTTCTCTGTCACATTCTTTGCTTACCTCCTTTTAAAACAATTAATTTCAATGGCATTCACTATAGTTGTTGTTGTTGAAGTTCCTCAAGCTGTCTGGCCGAGCAGCCCCGAGCTCCTGAGGAAGGCCATGGCCTGAACCGGGCTTTCCCACAATGCCATCAGAGAGTGTATATTGTGTTGTTGGCGAGTGTGGTTGTGTGCGTTGCAGTCTTCGATAATGTGTTTAATAGAATGGGGTGCTGTATTGCATCCCAGACAGGCATCTGCAATGGCTCCATCCAGCTTCTTCTGATATGTCAGAAGGGCCGGGTGGTGGCCACACTGCAGCCTGGCCAGATGGACTCTGTCCTCACGGGGAAGGGAGGATTCAGATGGGTGGATGTCAGGAGGTCGTGCATGCAGCTGGGTGTTATTTTGAGTGTATGGATGGACTGATGAGT
Organism: Petrolisthes cinctipes; assembly: GCA_033782935.1. Classification (NCBI taxonomy): domain Eukaryota; kingdom Metazoa; phylum Arthropoda; class Malacostraca; order Decapoda; family Porcellanidae; genus Petrolisthes; species Petrolisthes cinctipes. The sequence goes on along the minus strand of JAWQEG010000432.1, from coordinate 226,987 downwards.
GATTTGAGTAAGGATATGTTTCTGGAGATTGGTTTGGGGTGGGCAGGGTGTAAGAGATGATAGTATTTGTGTATGGTATCGTGTACTGGGCGTTGTTTTGATGTTCCTTGGCATGTGTGGGTGTTGTGCCATGTAGTGTAGTGGATGGTGTGGGTTTGTGGAGGTTGTAGCAATTGTTTGTGTGCCTCTCATGTCAAGATGATCCTTGATTTTAAGGATTTTGTTTTCATTGTGTAGGTGGTCTGTAGGTGTGGTAGCTGTGCAGCCTGTGATTATCTTTAGGGCTTTATTCTGTATGGTTTGAAGGGTGTTGTGATGAGTCTCAGTGAGGTTTGAGGCCCAGGCAGGGCTTGCATAATCCATCACTGATCGAATATATTGTTTGTATACTGTGATTGTGGATTCTTTATTGTGTCCGAATGTTGTGCTGGCAAGTGATCTGAGGGCTTTAAGTCTTTGCATGCATTTGTTTTTGATGGCCGTGATATGTTGTTTGAATGTCATGGATGTATTGTATGTTATGCCAAGTATTTTGTGTGTGTGTGTGTGTGTGGTATAGGTGTGTTGTTTATGGTGAGGTGTGGTGTGTAGCGGTGTTCTGCGTTCCAGTTGGTGAGAAGGGTTGCAGTTGACTTGGTGGGTGCTATTTTAAGTCTGTTTGAGATGAACCAGGCATTAAGTGTGTTGGGGTTGGGTTGGAGGATGAAAGTGGCTGTATCTGCGTTTCTGTGTGTACATGTGAGTGTTACGTCATCTGCGTAGGAGGCTATGTGTATTTGTCGTGCCTGAGGTGTTGGTAGGTCATGCATGTATAGGTTGAAAAGGGTGGGTGAGAGTACAGAACCTTGGGGGACACCATTGGTGAAACTTTTAATGTTAGATGACTGACTAGCAAATGTAACATGGGCTACTCTTCCTCCCAGGAAGCTGGCCAGCCATCTTTTTGTATTATTGTGCATGTCTGTGTTGTATATTTTGTTTGTGTCACATGTGTCACTGTAGTTGTTGGAGGCTTGTCCCATCATTATCAGTTTTTTTCAACGAGTGACACATTTTCAACCTTTTCAGGTTGTATAAGTGCTGTGTGTGCCATATTCTGTACAACTAACTCCTTTGAGGATGCAGAAAATTGCATGCACAATGGATGGACCAGCAGCTGAAAGACCATTCCCAGGTATGAAGTTGACTAATTTCATGTGTTATTTTCATTTATTATTGCAAAAATGTTAATGTACAGCATTGCTGAATACATTTATGATTTAACGTAATGCGTGAATATGTTGTGGAACTGTTAAGTGTTATTATGTGTAGTTGCAGTATATCACTTAGCCATATTGGTATAATGTTGGTGGATTGCTACTGTGTGTGTTCTAGTTAAATATTTTTAAGCTGCAGATATGATGTGTCCATGATGACAACACTGGATTCCTTCTAAGTTTCTAGGGATCCAGTGTGAGTGATGTGGGAGGGAGTATAGCAATCCGGCCGTAAGCCTCCAACGCTGAAGCCACTCAGTGCTTGGTTGGCCACCTTCAAGTAGAGCAGCAGAGTCAGGGCAGCCCTTGTGAACCAGGTGCTTTAATGTTCTTTTAACTTCATGTCATTTTCTCCCTTTTCCACAAACAAAAAATGGGTATGTGATGAGAATAGGGACTGAATACATTATCAGCAAATATTTATAGCTTGTCAGCTTCATTAATGAAAAAGTAATATGACTGTGTTTGTACAGTCGGCCTCCGGAATTCGTATACACCACTGTGACATCAAAGGTTCGTAACAACTAAAAAAAATTACTATATGATTTTCCTAACACCAAGCTTTTCTAGTAATATTATATGGCTCATACTTGAATCAGTCAGCAGAACAAAGGCTACAGTAAGTGCAGAATAAAGACCCCCTTTAACCAATGCCCCCTTTAACCAATTCCTGAGGCCGACTGTACATGTTGTGCAGTTTGTGTCCTTGCCTAATCTATGACATTTCATGATGGAATGACTTCTTCAATGAAGTATTGTACCATTTCAGCACCAGAGGCATCATCCTGCAATGTTTGCCATCGACTTTTTGGAAGCCAGAATGAGGCTGGGCTATGTTTGGCTCGGCATTATGCAGAACAAAAGAATCAGCAGTTAGACAAAGGCAGCACTTCTAAAAACGGTGTGTACAGTATTGTATCTATCTACAAAAACTTTCAGCCTCGCCTCTCATGCCATGTTATATACTTTTTTATTTATTTAACCATGAACTAAATGGACAGCTACCATTATATGTCTGTCTAGTGCATACCACCTGTCATCCACATCCTTAGAGAAAATTGACAGGCATTCTCAAAACCAAACAGCATCTCTAGGTGCATATGTTATGAGTAAGAATGTAGTAGAACTGCTCTCCTTATATGCCCTTAACTTGCACTTGCCTTACAGAATAGTCCAGGAGTATGCTGTGCTGTATATTTTGTACAATACAGTATGGTACTAATATGTAAACAAGGAGCATGAAGGCTGTTCCTGCCAAGATTATTAGAGAGCCAATGTTGCAGTATCTATAATACTTCTAGACATTCACTACTATTGTGCTCTATTATTGTTTTGCAGTACAAGGTCTTTTGCTTATTTTTTATTACAGGGTCATCTCATGGTGGTGCACGAGACAGCTCTCTGTAGAGTCCTCACTGCACTGATGTCCTTGTATCCCTTGTCAAAGACAACTACCACCGTCTGACTGGGAAATTAGAAAAACACGGTGCTGTATGGAATGAAATATGCCGTCAAATGCAGGTGGAGGTGTGTATTATTGTTTTGTGACTGTACAAATCCATTATTGGGACTTATATCATTTAGTTTTATTGTTAGCCTTTCATACTCTGGAACACTTCACTGCTACTCTATAACCATGTGTGGGATTTGTGGGATATCTATCTATCTATTGCCAGATGCCATAATCCCCGAAAGGGTGGCCACAAATGAATCGCCTCCATGAACCCCTGTTCCCCGTTAACTGGCGTCCCTCCTCCCTCACATACCTCTCAACTCCATCCCTCCGCCTCACTCTCGGTCTGCCCCTCCCCCTCAGACCCTCCACCTCACTCTCGTACACTCTCTTCACCAACCTCTCGCTTTCCATACGCTCCACATGACCGAACCACCTCAAGGTGTTCCTTTTCACACTCTCCAACACGTCCACATCCACACCACACTGCTCCTGTACCTCTTCATTCGTCAGTCTGTCTCTCCATGTCACTCCACACGCACTTCTAAGGTAGCTCATTTCCACCCCTCTAACTCTTGATTTATGTCTTTCCATCATCGTTCATGGAAGTATGGAAGGAGAAATTAGGGAGAGAGCAGTGAAGGGTAGACAGGTCATAGGATCACTGGGGAGGATTATGAAGGGTAGAAGTGTGAGTATGGAAGTGAAAAGGGGACTACGAAATAGTATAATCCTGCCAACACAGACATATGCGTTGGAGACATGGACATGGAGTAGGGCGCACCAGTCTAGAATAGGTGCTGTGGAAATGAGTTACTTGAGAGGAGCATGTGGACTTACTAGATGGGATGGAGAAAGTAATGAGAATGTATATGAGAGATGTGGTATGAGTGAGAAGGCAATTGGTATTGAGTGTGGAGTGGTTGAGAGAGTGAAACGTGATACATTGAGATGGTATGGACATGTGGAGAGAATGCAAGGCGAGGAATTTGTAAAGAAGGTGTATGGAAGTGAAGTTGTGGGACCTGGTGTGAGAGGCAGACCTCCGGTCAGATGGCAGAACAGAGTGGAAGAGTATGTAAAGGAGAGAAACGTGAGGGGCAGAGTAGGGCTTGAACAAGTAAGGAGGGAGTGTTGGAACAGGGAGAACTGGAGACACTTCTGCCGTGGCCACCCCCTTGGGGGGAGTTCCCGGAGGGAACGAGGCGTCGGAGCTATAGATAGATAGATAGGTCATCGTTCACGTTTCACTCCCGTATGTCAGTGTCGGGATTACCACACTATCATGTAGCATTTTCTTCACTTCCATACTCATCGCCCTATTCCTTGTCACTACTTTCAGTGTTCCTACAACCCTCTTCCCTGTTGTACCCTCTCTCGCATCTCATCCTCTAACCTCCCATCTCTACTCATCACACTGCCCAAATACTTAAATGAGCTGACATTCTACATAACCTGTCCATTTAACCTCACCTCACAGCCTGTTGCTGCACCTCTTTCAAAGATCATAACTTTGCTCTTCACTACATTCACCTTCAGGTTCTGTTTCTCGCACACATCTCCAAATATATTCACCAATCCCTGTAACTCCCACTCATCGTTACTCAGCAGAACTGTATCATCAGCAAACAGCAACACAGGCAGGCAACTTCCACTCACTCCCTTCCCTTATCAGAGGTACACCAACACCCACTGCTCTTCCCTGTATTTCCTTCATAACTCCATCCATGTATACATTGAACAACCATGGGGACATGACACACCCTTGCTTCAACCCAACGTTCAAGTTAAAGAACTCACTCTGCTCACTCTCCACCCTGACTGCCACTCTTGCGCCATCATACAAGCTCTTTACTGCCTCCAGCAACTTTCCAACCACTCCATATATTTTCAGTACTTTCCACAGACCTTCTCTATCTACTTTGTCATAAGCCTTCTCCAAATCCATAAATGCAGCATACAACTTCTGTCCCTTCTCCAGATACTTCTCCACAACACATCTCTAGGAAAAAATCTGGTCTACACACCCTCTACCCTTCCTAAACCCACCCTGCTCCTCACCCACCCATCTCTCTGTTCTCACTCTCTCGATCATTCAGATAAATGCAATTATCAAATATCGATGTTGTTTTTACCACTTTCTCTTTGACCTATACAGGCCTGTTCAATGCTGCTGGTATTAGGAAACAACAATGAATACTGTAACAACAGTTATTGCCAGATACAGAGATATAGGATATTAGGCCTGCTTTACAGATGGTACAGAAGGTTGCTTTTGCTTGCACTATACACTGGAAAGTGGCAACTTTGTACAGTGATACTTGATATTTCTGACCTTTCCAAACCACAACAGAATGTAGCTTTGGTTTTCTTCATTTAAGGGTCTTCTCATTCATGGTCCTTTTACACTGTGGTAATGTAACTCTTTTTCTTTTCAATAATTAAAGGTAGCTATAGTATTTACTAAAACCCTAGCACACACAAACAGTCTGTTTTACCTGTAATAAATACACATTGCTTCCTGGAATTAACTACAGAACACAAGTACACATAATACTTCCTATAACAGTATATAATATTATCGCATACGTACTCGGGCATACTCCAGAGTTTAGAATTTAGAGGTTAAGAATGAATGTTTTGGTATACATTTGTTGCATCTCATACCTCATTAGTGTTCTGTAAATAGCAAGACCTTTTGTGACAGTGTCAGGATTGGTGGTTAGCCTTTCACACCAGCTTCTTCAGTCCTACCCCCTTACACCTTCTTTGCACCTTGTGGAGTTAATATAGTATATTTATGTACTGTATTATTATACAAGTTATGTAAAGTGTGTCCTTTAAGTTGCACAGTGATAATGCTGTCATCTCAACCTGCCACCATTCCTCCTTCCTGCATTACCAAAAGTCACTATGCAATATTCATAGCTGCTTGGCTAAGCACTCCTGCTCTGCACTACTTATGGGGCATCCTGTATAGGCCTATACTATTTTTTTACTATGCTGTATTTTTTTTTTACATAGGTTTTATTACTCAACAGATGCCAGGAGTTACAGCTGAGCAGGTCAAAAACAAGTGGAACAACTTAAAGATGAAGGACCACAAATTCAAAGATAATGAAAAGAAAACTGGGGAGTCAAGAAAAAACCCACCTCCAGCCTTTGATGCTATCGATGCAGTCCTTGGGGACCGGCCGGCAGCAAGACCAGTTAATAGAAGAAGCTTTGACTCTAAACCTGAACCTTCACAGCCAACAACTTCACAGCCTGTACCTCCACAGCCTACCCAGCCTACAACTGCTCTGCCTGTAACTAGCCCAGCATTGGTAGTTATGCCGGAGGATGACCCTGACGACCCACAGCCACAGGTGGGTAGAGATATTAATAAAAAGTTACCAAATTCCAGAATTGCAACTAGTTTGATAATGGAATTGGAAACTTGGTAATTATTCCCTCACAATCCATATTGTCTGAGTCCATAATATACGGTAATAGGACCGTTCGCATTAAGCAAAAAGCTGCCACATACCGCCAGATTTTTAAATTTTGTTTTTATATCAGGGACATTGAAAATTAGCTCACCAGGCCCTCTTTGTTATAATATTATACTTACAAAATTAGTTTGATTCACTTAAGAATTCCAGTGTGCCTATCATTGAGCTCACATAATAATTTGTGATGTTTTTTATGTTATTCTTTGGTGTTGATTATATAAGGCGCAGCTTGAAGATTTATTTGTTTTACATACGTATTGAAATATTATATTAACGATTTTTATATACAAATGCCCCCATGAGTCAATAGCAAAGTGATTAATATGAAAATAAAGCATTTTTTGTCCGAGGGACTACAAGCATATGGAAAGCTGACTTGGTGAAGAGAGGTCTCACTTCATATAATAATTATGTAGAGATATTTAATTATCTTTAAGGCAAATATTCATTGATAATAGTAAAAAATATTTTTGTTTAGAGGTAGTTTGTGTTGTTGTTGTTGTTGATGTTCTCCCGGGGCAGAATGGCCTCCTGCCCCACAGACCCCTGGTACACTCTGGTCGCAGTGAAAAAACAAATTAAAATAAAGGAGGGGCTGGCCCTATATGCCTGGGCTACCGAAGCACATCCCAAGGAAATGGGACCAGAGCTTACTGGACCAGGGAGTCTGGGGGCCTCCGACTGCCAGGGAGATTGGGGGGAAGGCTTTGATCCCACAGCCAGAGCTGTGGGCCCAAGTCCACGTTACCACAAGAGCTACAAGTGGGGCCGTACCTTCCATGAGACCAGCCCTGAAGGAACCATAAGGGGGAGGGAGTTTACACTGCTGCATGCAAAGGGAAATGCACCCCCGTGTGCTGGCGGTCCACACAGCAGTGAAAAAAAAAAAAAAAAAAAAGGCCTCCGGTTGCAGTACACCTCATGTGGATTTTTAATCCATGTGGGCAGATCTCGTCAAATCCACTAGAAAGTGACCAGATCCTACAACAATCTTTATTCTAGCCCTGTGGGGGATAACTAATATTCACAGAGAATAAAATCAGCCCCACTGGGCCCGGTAGTTTGTGTATATGTGCTTGTATTAATATATTCCAATCACCATAACCATTGCGAGGAATGTATGTATTTTGTATTGGGTAACTAACGATAATTATGATTAAGAAGCTATATTAGTATCAATCTTTACATGGACATACACCATAGCAGTTTCATGGATATCACTATGAAGTCAAATTAGCCAGTTTATCAGCCGTGTAATGAAACAATCATTTACTGTTGGTTCTTGCCTGTTAAAAGGCTGAAAAAGCTGTAGTCCCGTACTCTCTGCTGATCTCGAGGGTGGCTGGTGTAAGAGTGAATGTCAACAAACATCAGACTGAGTCGGCGCACAGCCGCACACTGTACACAGTACACACAAGAGTCACAGAGTCACAGATAATAATCAGTATGCCTACTTTTGTATGTGCCGTGGCCGACTGCAAAACGGACTCTAGACAGAAAAATAAAATAGTTACTAGCTACATTAAATGCTGGGCTAAGTTTCCATGTGAGAAGAAAGAGCCTGTTGGTATGTTTGTTATTGTTTTGATTTGTAAAGCATGTCATACTGCAAGCAGCGAGAGTGCTGAAATAATTTCTTTTTCTTTTATTACCTTTGTTGGTGGTCACTTGGAATATTTAAATTACATTAAAAATCAAGAAATATTCACATGTACAGTATATGTAAAACTGATGAATGGTTATCCATTAAGGTACACACACCAAAAACAGCACAACACAATAAAACATCACAAACTATATTGCTAGCTCATTAAAATGCACGCAGAAATGCTTACTTTAATCTCAAAATAATTGTAAATACATTATTTTAACAAAGAAGGGTCTATATGCAGATTTTTGATGTCCTTAATATAAAATTAAAAATTAAAAAATCTGGAGGTATGTTGTGTCAACCCCTTAATCCACGCTTAATGCGAACGGTCCTAATAGGTCCTAATAAAATTAAATTTATTGAAAGTCAATTTGTAAATTTTAACGTTAGCTTATAGCTTGCTTTTTGGTGGGAAACTCTGCTTCGATATTTAACAGTTACCTTTCTTAAGTATTAATGCCTAGCTATTCCCGCAGGATCTCCGTATTCCTCCAGTCCGGCGACAACAGCGGCGGCAGCAGCGTCTCCGTCCACAGTCCTATGCTGCCAGAATGGAGGCTATTGCCCTGCGGTATTAGACTGAAGTGGAACACCACAATCGCTGAATGGAGGAAATGTTACAGACTGTAACAAATGCAATACAGCAAATGGCAGACACCTATCAGAGAAGGTTGGGGGATAGGGAACAATAAAAACAATAGAATAATCCTACATATTTATTTACCTTCTTGTGACTTTCATAGAAAATAAGCTATTGCTTCACCAGGAAAACCCTTGCCAACCACGAGTAAATGTTAAGTGTAGAGTACTTTCATCAACATCAATAACAACGTGATACAACACAAAGAAAAGTACAACAGTAAAAATAAATAGGTCAAGAAGTAAAAAACATAATGCCTTGTGCTTTGGAAAATAATAATACTATAATGGCTAAAGATTCTTAATCTAGGACATAAATCACAGAAACATTTTCTGCTGTTGAGAACTGTTCTATTATATAACATAATACAGTGTTAACTCTGCATGCATATACAGTACAGTGAGGGTTGCGAGCATGTTAAACCACCTTTTACCAACATGATAAATGTAATGGAGGTGGGGCCACAGAGAAAAGGACAAAATCTGCAAATTGGGAATCTGCACAGAGATACTCCTGTTTCTTGCAAAGTACACAGACTATAGTACAGTAAATACATGATCATCTTAACAATAATACACAAGAAGGGAAAATAAAAGGTAATATACAGTACATATTACATTGAGGGGAAGTATCTGTCCCCAGTTGTACACTCTCAAGCCCTAAAACTGGACCCCCCTGGACCTGACATATAAGAACTCAGAGCTTTCTGGACGACAGGAAAACGAAACGGTGCACAAATGAACACACTGCTCAAATTACACACGGGTGCCTCGAAGAGTCAAATGAATTAAACACATTACATTACAGATGACCTCGCTACAAATAAAATAATAATATTAACGTTAGTGATTACATTAGCCATTTTGTGATTACCACCAGATGATGTTACTGACCTAAAGAACTATATACTCATGAATCCAGGATATAAAACTGTTTAAAAACATCTACCAATTTCTTAGTATTCTAAATTTTGTTCTCGTTTATATAGTTCTTCGTTGAATAGGAAATAGCTCTCTTGGGTTAGAAAGTGAACAATGACATTGTAATAGTTATTTAATAAATTTAATAGCAAACTTGCAGCCAGATACGCTGTATTACGTTGGTCATTTTGTAGAATTGGTTTGATTGTTTCAAACGGCATTCATTTATTTGATAATTATCTTCACTCGAGAAATTTGTGTGCAATCAAGTCTGCCATTTATTACAGTCTGGTTGCAGTGATTAACGTAAATATGTATCAAACCCTTAATGGTTCATTTGACTCTTCAGGCCTTCCGAATTTAACATGAGACTTCAGGAGGTAATTGAAGCAGAGGGAGATTGGACAAAATATTAGTAAATAAAAGGCACATTTATATATCTGTGTAATAATTTCAGGTATTAAGCATAACAGAACAATATATGAGTTGCTTATTGTATGCGTAATACAGCGTAGCTGGCTGCAAGTTTGCTTATAATTCTAGTAGCAATTTAAATACTCTATAACAGTCAAGGAAACTAGTTACTATTTGGGAGGTGAACAGCAGACTCGTACAGGTTTATTTAGTGGTGACAGGTTGTATATAGTACAGGAGAGTGTGTGACCCAAGCACGGTGGTGGTGAGCTTCCCCGCTTGCCTGCAGACAGGGACGTCTGGTATACCGCAGTGTGTGTAGTGAGTAGCGTTGGTCTTGTTGTTTCTTGGCTTGTAGTAATGTGGTGGTGGCAGGCAAGGAGGAGAGAGCTGCTAGTGCTATGGAGTCAGCCAGCTAAGTGAAGTTAGAGCGGGGGCAGCTTGAGGAGCTTGGGAGGTTTAAAGGTCCCGTGCGGCAGCGAGACAAATGAAGTCTTGAGATGCGTATGCTCACCACAGAGAATGGAACCAGTGCTTGGATCACTACTGTACCCCCCCGCCCCAAAAAAAATTTGGAACGAGAGGGGAAAGGGTACAAATACATAAAACAAAGACAAAAAATATACAAAATATATGTGGTGAATAAATTAAATGGCACAGACAATAATAATAATGGAGGACATATATGTGTACACGTAATGGAAACAAATAATAATGAGACACGCCATGCTGCGTGGCAGGGTGTTGCACATAAATATATATGAATACAGTAGTGTGTTTTGTCTGAGGATGGAAATAGAAAGTGTGTGTGACTGGTTGTGGAGTAAGTAAATGACTGTGTTGGCATGCATGGAGATATATTTAGGGGGCCGACGTATGGTGCATCCCGAATCATGTAGTGAAACCCTCGGGGACCATGTCAGGCTCCTCGTCCCGTAGCATCTGATGTGATGAAGGGGGCGTGGCAGGGCGTGGAGGTGTCCGGCCAGCAGAGAGGGCTACCGGGACGAGGAGGTGTGGCTGGTACAATATGGATGACAGGAGGCAGGTTCTGAGGGAGACTTAAAGGGATTACACATATCGACTCCTGGTCAGGTAACGGATCATCAGGTGAAGGAACGGGACTAGGAATGACAGGTTCAGGGAGGGGTAAAGGGGTAGGTAGTGGAGCGTGGTGAGGAGGAGGCATGGATTCGGGTTGGTTAGAGGTGTGGGCAGGTGGGGTGTTGGTAGGGATATTGAAGGGTATGGGTAATAGGGTAAGGTCAGGAGAGGGTGGTGGTTGGGGTGCAGGCGGCGGAGATGGTTCGGGAGAGGTAGCGGGAGGTGGTGAAGGGGAAAGCAGTGGGGCATGGGGTGGAGAATGAGTTGGTGATGATGAGCGTGTGGATTGAGGTAGTGGGTCATGAGTGGTAGAAGGTGGTAGGTGGGTAGGCGATGGTGGCATAGGTATGGTGACGTGTGGCTGGGGGTTGGTGGTGGGTGAGAAGGATGGTTGATGTGAGTGAAAGTGGTGTGTAGGTGAGGTAGTGTGGGGTGGTACATAAGTGAATGTGCGTGTGCATGTTGGCATGTAAGAATGTGGTAGGTGTGTGAGGGTGTCGGTGCTAGATGAGGGATATGGTAGAGGGTGGTGGAGTGGTGCATGGTGCGTGTGTGTCGTACGCTGTGGTAGCGGTACGTGGTGTGTTTGAGTAGGCTTGCCTGCTACTTGGATAGTGACAGTAGCGTCCATCCTGGAGAGCACTGGGTGTGGCCTGGTATACAGTTGCTGCAGTGGTGTCCGGTGTGCGTCGGTCCATAGCAGCAAGAATGGTGCGGAGTGTAGGCCGCGAGGAGTGTATGAAGGCCTGGATTGCTGGCGCATAGGCGTTGGTTGTGTGTTAGCGATAGCGAGCTTGAGTGCGGATAAGAATGATACGTTGGTGGTGTCAACGTCCTGCAATGTTATCTGGCCCGGGAGGCGAAGGTCCTCTCCGTACACCAGCTAGCTCTGCCGGGGAATGTTGGAGGTCTTCCTCCACTGGTCCGGTTGTAAGGCTCGGAAGGCATCATTCAGGCATCGATGGAACCGCTTTACCATCTCGTTACTACAGGGATGATACTCGGTCGTACGTACATTGCCTCTTCGTCCCGAGGACCTTCAGCATCTCCTGCCACACCTTAGACTCAAATTAAGTACCCTGGTCAATGACAATGATAGTGGGCGGACCAAAGTTAGATACCCAGCTGTTGAGAAAGTGGCAGGCAGAACCTTCCACAGTTATATCAGCCATTGGAGTAGCAGTACACCAGCGCGTCATCCTATCAAGGCACGTAAAGAGGTAACAAGATCCCCGTGACGGTGGCAGTGGCCCGACAATATCCACGTGCACCATGTGGAATCTGGTGGTAGGCACGGTGAACTCGTGTAGAGGTGGGCGTGTGTGTCGACCAACTTTCGAGCATTGACAGGGTAGGCATGTTGAAGCCCACTCCTTCACCTCTTTTCTCATACCATGCCACACGGCCCGACGACTGACAAGGCAGAGTGTGCCTGCAACACCTGGATAGTTGAGCGAGTGATAGTGTGTGAAAACAGCTTCCCTGAACTGAGGCGGTATGTAGTGGCGTGGAATGCCGCAGAAAGTGTCGCACCATAGTTTCGTGGTCGAGTCGGGTGCTGTGAGGAACTCCAGACGTAGGCCCGTGTCTCCTGCCAAGAGTTCTTGTAGGTGTGTATCTGACTGTTGTGCTGTGGCGAGTGCCGGGAAGTCTAGCGGTGGTAACTGCTGTATAGTGCCGACCGTGGGTAATTCAGGAGGAGCCCTGTAGAGTGCATCTGCGACGGTGTTGTTCTCCCCTCGGACATGTCGTAAACTCCGATATGAAGGCGAGGTGGCTCGTTGCACGAGGGGATCAGTTCATACCCAGCTGTTTCATGGCTGTGGTGAATGGCTTGTGATCGGTCCGGATGTGGAACGGCCTGCCTTCAAGGAAATGGCGGAAGTGTTTAACCGCGTCGTACATGGCCACCAGTTCTCTATGAAATGCACTGTATTTTCGTTGTGGCGGCGCGAGGCGTTTGCTAAAGAATGCGACGGGTTTGAGTATCCTGTTAATTAACTTCCTGTTGGAGCACCGCCCCAATGGCGTTGCTAGAGGCGTCAGTGTATATAGACGTAGGAGCGTGAGGTGTGGGGTATGCTAGGAGTGTGGTGTCGGCGAGCTTCGTCTTAATAGTGGTGAAGGCAGCCTCAGTAGCAGGAGTCCAGGCAAGCTTCTTCTGGGACGCTTTCTGTAAGCCTTTTAGAAGATCGTGGAGTGGTGCAAGTGCAGAAGCAGCGTGAGGGATAAAACGATGGTAGTAATTAACCACGCTCAAAAATTCCAGTAGTTTTCTTGCTGTGGTCGGCAGTGGAAACTCACGCACTACTTCAACTTTCTGAGGTAGTGGTGTAATTCTGTTGGGAGTTACGTGGTGGCCTGGAAAGTCAAGGTGATCCGCTCCGATGACACACTTTGAAGGGTGGATTTTCAACCCGAATTGCTGCAGGCAGGAGAAGAGTTTCCTCACGTGCTGCTGGTTTTGTTCGTATGAGGATGAGACGACCAGAATGTCATCTATGTAGACAACTGTGTACTCCAATCTGTGCAGCACCTTATCCATGAATCTTTGTGCAGCATTATGTAGCCCAAAGTTCATGGACGGGAACTAAAATAACCCAAAGGGCGTGGTGATTGCTGTCTTCTTGATATCCTCTTCTGCCACCGGAACCTGATGGAAGGCACAAACCAGGTTGATCTTTGAGAAGATCGCACACCCCTGGAGCTTGGAGTGAAAGTCAAAGATGTGCGGGATCGGGTACCTGTCAGGAATAGTAGCAGCGTTGAGAGCCCTTTAGTCTCCACATGCCCTCCATTCTCCTTCCTGTTGTTTTGGGACCACATACAAAGGAGATGCCCATGCACTGTCTGAGGGCCTGGCCACGCCCTGCTGTAGCATGACATGGGATTCTCTCTTTGCTGCCTCCAGTCGTTCAGGTGGCATCCGGCGCGGTTTGGCGAATACTGCCGGCCCCGTTGTGGTAATAGTGTGGCAAATCCCTGTATTGTGGACGTGTTGTGAGGTGTTTGCAGACCGGAGTTGTGGGAAGTCTTGAAGGATGTGGTGGTACGTGTTGGAGTGAGAAATTTGTGTGATAGAGGGTGTAGTGTTTCGGCAGTGTTTAGTAGAGATAGTAACCCCTGTAGGGTTGTGTACTAGTTGTTTGCATTTTGCGTCAATCAGGATGTCATGGTGCTTGGACGTCTGCCACAACGAAGGGCCATACTACGTATTCCTGCTTCATGAGGGTAACCGCCTTGCTCCTCGTCCCGTAGGTGGCAATCGGAGTCTTGTTTGCAGCGAGAAGGTCATACGCCGTCGAAGATTGGTTGTCCCTGTCTCTGGCCACAGGCAGCACGACACTAACCTCGGAACCAGAGTCCAAAAGGAAGCTGTCACCTGACTTCAGGTCATCCACCCACAGGAGAGTGCGGGCAGTGGGTAGGTAACAGGCCGTGGTTGCTGTGTTTGGCATGACGAGGGATAGATGCTTGTGGAGGCGATGTCGTGGGCGGAAGGCGTGCGTAGCTCATGGTTGTGCTGGGCAGAATGGGCGTGGTAAATCGTGAGGTTGGCGTGTTGCGGCGTTACGGTGTGGGTGCCGAGTGATTGGGCCCATAGTGTTGAGAGGTATTGCGGGCGGTAGTGTGGAGGGCGTTGTTATGCCACTGCCTCACTCGTTTCCCGTCATGGACCAAGTGGCGTTGCGGTTGGATGCGGCACCCCACTGGCAGGGAGGTCTGCAGTTGCGAGCAGCATTGCCGAATCTCTTGTGGTACTGGCATAGCTGCTGCTGCTGATACCGTTGTTGAGGCGTGGAGGTGTTGTGTTGTGTGTATAGCGACAGAAGTATCCTCGGTGTAGGGTTGAAATGTTCTTGATGTATCGGTGGAAGTATTCTTGGTGGGATAAATTGTTGTTATTGTACTGGTGGAAGTATTGTAGGTGTATGATTGTATTGCTGTTGTGGCACGAGCGGTGGTGTGTTGTATTGGTGTTGTTGAGTAACAGGTGGTTGTTGTGTGGATTGAAGGGCAGTGATGAATGCTTATGTGAAGAGGTCTGTATGTTGGTGTGTGGGTTGCATGAGAGGTTATACCGGTTGTGTGGGGGTTGCATGAGAGGTTGTACCGGTGGTGTGTTGAGTTGGTGGAGTGTGGTATGTTGTTGTTGTTGGGGTGGATGAGTAGGCATAGGTTCGCTCGGCTGTGCAGGTGGGAGTGTTTGTTGTTATTGTTGTGCATGCTGTGTTGTAATGGCGCCATGTGCACCACTCCTTGCCCTTTGTCCACTCCTTGGTAAACCCCACACCTTTCCCTGCAATCATCCCACAGTGTGGTGGGTACACTAATCCCCTGCCCAGACACAGCTTAATCTCCCCTCGGGATACCGCCGCCAGTCTGGCTGACCCTCTGGGGACACCAGCGGGCAGACTCCACTCCTTTCCCAGCGATGAATCATCTGGGGTCGCGCACCTACAGAGGTGCGGAGGTCACGTGAGGACGCTACATTCGAGGCTATGGCCGACAGTATAAAAGGGGCCGAGCGGCCGCTGGAAGACAGACTACCCTACTAGCTCCAGTACAGGAAGTACCAGCCCTGCCTTCGTCCCTGTCACACACCTGCCTACCACACGTGTTCCCGCTCCGATCACACAGTGTGTCCAGACCTACACAACTCTCCTGCAGCTACTACGGAATTCTCCACGACGCTACACGGCAGGCTGGCCGCCTATATATTTATATATGTATGTACTGTAAACCACCTGTATTACTAATTAACTGTTACCGTGTATTCTGGAGTCTGTTCACCCGGGTAGTAACGCAAGGGCTTCTTTGCCGGTATAAGGTACAGGAGCAGTGTGGTGTGGGTGTGGACGTGTTGGAGAGTGTGAAAAGGAACACCTTGAGGTGGTTCGGTCATGTGGAGCGTATTGGAAGTAAGAGGTTGGTTAAGAGAGTGTACGAGAGTGAGGTGGAGGGACGGAGGTGGAGGGATGGAGTTGAGAGGTATGTGAGGGAGGAGGGACGCCAGTTAACGGGGAACAGGAGTTCATGGAGGCGATTCATTTGTGGCCACCCCTTTAGGGATTAAGGCATCTGGCAATAGATAGATAGAACACTTTTAATCATAAATGGGAAAGCCAAAATGTTTAACTGCAAAGCTCAGATACTGTGGGTATATAATAAACTAAACACAGCCTAGTTTCTTCCAGGCACGGTCGAGGTGCTTCCAGGACTGTTATCCATAGTTAATTATATAATAAGAGAGAGAGAGACTGCATGAGTGGGCCATATTCAAGAACATTGATGGTGTAAACGATGGTATGGCACCGGTACGATGACTCCATAGGAAAACAATAGAGCCATCGTACTGGTACTACCACGTCATCGTTTGCACCACACAACAGTTCATTTAATATTATTTTGTACTTGATGGTTGAGGAGTGTTGCCTTACCAACGGCACTAACTACTCTTGTTGTCTCATTGATAGGACCGTAGTTTTTACCCTATTTTGTAACTAACTACTGGTGCTGTGATCATGTGTGTTTCTATTATGATTTATTTATTTTCCTCTCCTTTATTTTATGTTAATGTTCTTAAAATTAATTAGGCAATTATTATTCTATTATTTATTTAGTTAGTGGTATCATCTTGGACTGTGTGTAGTACTCTGGGTCTTTGTTTTTCCCTATTTTGCTGTAACTACTGGTACTGTGCTCATGTGTATTTCTATTTATGTTTTCTTTATTATTTTAAATTTCTTTATTCATATTTTCTTTACTTAAATATTCTTTAATTATACTATTTACTATTATTTATTTAGTTAGTGGTCCCATCTCGTGCTGTGTACTGTCCTTTGGCTCCTCAGGTTTGTAGCCAATTTTTTTCGCTTTTTTCACCAATTTCACAGCCGGCCATTTGATATTTACGATTAATTTCAGTCTTGCCTTATACATTAGGATCTGATCTATCTAAAAAGCTGCGTATGTGGATTTATATAAGTGAAATAAGGAGGTAATGAGGAATAAATAAGGGTTTGTTTACCATCGTATAATCCGTATGCAAGGAACATTAATTGGTAAATATTGAATGAATTACCGTTATTGCGTAAGGTTTTTCTACCTTCATTACCCACTTATTTAGACTATTTTCTTCTATGGCATTTCCTCTGCAAATGCCCCATTTCCAAAATAGGGCATATTCAAATGGGGCACTTTGAAATTAGCCTGACCTTACCTGACCTAACCTAACCTAGACCGCATAAGACTACCGGGACCTAACCTGGGCAGACTACCGGAACCTAACCTGGGCAAACTACAGGGAAATAATCGTGATAAAGTACAATAAATTACTTGGGCAAAATACTGGGACTCAGCCGGATCTGGCAACACTGCTGCAAAACGGTAATTCTTTCAATAAATACCCATTAATTTGTGGTGCATACCAATGTCACTCCCAAAGTTGGTAATGAGGCTCTGCTGGTTGATTGTCCAACTTATATTCATGCCCAAATAATTATATGTTGAGTTCTCACAACTTGTATTAATTATAACCTGAAAACTTTGGTATTTATTGAAAGAATTACCGTTTCGTAGCAGTGTTGCCAGTTCCGGCTAGGTCCCAGTATTTTGCCCCAATCATTTCGTGTACTTTACCACGGTTATTTCCCGGTAGTTTGCCCAGGTTAGGTCCCAGTAGTCTGCTGTGGTCTAGGTTAGGTTAAGTCAGGTCAGGTTAGGTTAGGTCAGACTAATTTCCAAATTATGTTTTGAAAAATGAGGCATATCACCATAGATGAAAAGTGTCTTAAAATGGTCCAAAATAGTGGATAATGATACTAAAATATTCAATATAGTGAACCTGCATTGGCCTTGCCAGCCATCAGTGGCCCCCCAATGGGGGAGTGGACAGATATGGCTACTGGCGGGGGAGGGTCTCCGGGCTGCCCTGTAGAGGGAGTGGGGAAGAGGGAATGTATGAGAGTTGTAACTGTGAATGTGAATGGAATGACGGATGGGACCAAGAGGCGAGAGATTGTAGAATGCTTCAAGAAAGGAAGAGTGGATGTGATGGGAGTGACGGAGACACACGTGAAAGGATGTGGAGTGGTTGAGTGTCAGGAAGGAAGGGAGAATGGACTGTGGGAGGGAATGGTGGGAGGAGTAGTATGGACGGGTATGAATGAAAAGAGTAAAGGAAGAGGGAAGGAAGGGTGTGCGCTGTTGGTGTCTCCGTGGGTGTGGAAGGGAGTGGATGGACATGGGTGGAATGGGTCTAGAATAGTATGGATGACTGGAAAGATTGGCTTGGTGAAGTATGCTTGGGTGTGTGCTTATGCACCAGTGAATGAAAAGAGTAAGACAGGGAGAGAGAAGATGAGAGTGTTTTGGGAAGAGCTGAATGCATGTCTGAGAGGAATTGATAATGGAAGGAGAGTAGTGATGATGGGAGATATGAATGGAAAGGTGGGAGGTGAGGAAGTGAGGAATATTGTGGGTAAATGGGGTGTAGAAGGAACAAATGAGAATGGTGAATATCTAGTGGATGTCTGTGCTGAGAGGGGGTTGTTCTTGGCGAACACCTTCTTTCAGCACAAGATGATCCACAGGTATACGTGGAAGAGAAGGGATGAGAGAGGAGAGCAAAAGAGTTTGATTGACTATGTGGCAGTGGATGAAAGGTTGAGGAAGGATGTGTATGAAGCAAAAGTGGTGAGAGGAATGGTCCATTGCTCCGACCATTTTGCGGTGTTGGTGAGGATGAAGGTTAGGGTTAAGTGGGAGTATAGTAGGAGGGATGAAGGGGTGAGGAATAAGAGGGAGGTGGCTAGTGGGAAATTAGATGTAGAAGAGTATAGGGAGGAATATAAGAGGAGGGTGGGTGAGGTGCTGGGAGATGTAAGGATGGGGATAGGGGAGGGAGTGGGAGTGAATGTGGTGTATGAAATGTTTAAGACGATAATATTGAGGACAGCAGCAGAGGTAGTAGGATATAAGACACAGAAGAGGGGCAAGAAAGGGAGTGCTTGGTGGACAGAAGAAGTGAAAGATGCCGTAGAGGAGAAAAGGAAGGCATATAAGAGAACATTACAGAGGAATGTGCCGGAAGAAGTGAGAGAGAGATGGAAAAGAGAATATAATGTGTGTAAGAGACAAGTGAAAAGGATGGTGAGTGAGAGTAAAAGGAGAGTGGATGAGGAGTTTGGTATGAAGCTGAGTGAAAAGTTTAAAGAGAACAAGAAATTATTCTGGAAGGAGGTGAAAAGAGAAAGAGGGGAAGGAAAGTCTGGTAGTGTGAGAATGAAGAGAGAGGATGGAGTTACTGTGAGTAGAAGTGAGGAAGTGAAAGAAGTGTGGAAGAGGCATTTTGATCAGTTGATGAATGGGGGGACAGGAGGGGAGGCGGTGGTGACATGCATGGGGATGGAGGCAGGTGGTAGGCGACAGGGTGTACAGGGAGATTTAGGAAGGGAAGAGGTTAGGAAAGCAATAGGAAAGTTGAAGATGGGAAAGGCACCGGGGGTGGATGGGATAACTGCTGAAATGTTAAAGTGTGGGGGGGAGGTAGTGGTGGAGTGGATGTTGCTTATATGTACATTGGCCTGGAGGCAGGGAGAGGTGCCAGAGGAGTGGAGGAGAGCCATAATTGTACCTCTGTATAAGGGGAAGGGAAGTAAGGATGAGTGTGGTAGCTATAGGGGAATAAGCCTTCTTAGTGTACCGGGGAAGGTTTACGGGAAGGTTCTTACTGAAAGACTGGTTGAAGTAACAGGGAATAAAGTTAGTGAGGAGCAGGGAGGGTTCAGAATGGGTAGAGGATGTGTGGACCAAATATTTGCATTAAAATCAATAGTGGAGAAATATATTGGGAAGGGTAAGAAGTTGTATGCTGCCTTCATGGACTTGGAGAAGGCATACGATAGAGTTGATAGGAAAGCTATGACAGAGGTGTTGAGAATTTATGGTGTTGGGGGGCCTTTGCTGAAAGGCATTGAGGCTTTTTATGCAGATGCAAAAGCATGTGTACGGGTAGAGGGTGATCTAAGTGAGAGTTTTAATATTAGTGTAGGGCTGAGACAGGGGTGTGTTATGTCACCATGGTTGTTCAATATATATATGGATGGTTGTATGAGAGAGGTGAAAGCCAAAGTGAATGGTCTGGGGGTAAAGTTGAGGCTGAATGAAGCAAATTGGTCCCTGGTGGCAAGTTTGTTTGCGGATGACACTGTGCTGATGGCTGAGAATGAAAGGAATTTACAGAGAGTGGTGGACGAATTTCAGTCTGTGTGTAAACGAAGGAAACTGAAGGTGAATGTGGGTAAAAGTAAAGTGATGGTATTTGAAAGAGCAGAAACTGAAGTGATTGACTTTGCTATACCTTACAGAGTGGCTGTACCAACTGGGACCAAGTGTGAGATAACTCTGAGGGGTGAGAGGATGGAGGATGTGAAGGAGTTTAAGTACCTGGGTACAGTTATGTGTAAACATGGAAGTATGGAAGGAGAAATTAGGGAGAGAGCAGTGAAGGGTAGACAGGTCATAGGATCACTGGGGAGGATTATGAAGGGTAGAAGTGTGATTTTGAAAGTGAAAAGGGGACTACGAAATAGTATAATCCTGCCAACACTGACATATGCATCGGAGACATGGACATGGAGTAGGGCGCATCAGTCCAGAATAGGTGCTGTGGAAATGAGTTACTTGAGAGGAGCATGTGGACTTACTAGATGGGATGGAGAAAGTAATGAGAGTGTGTATGAGAGATGTGGTATGAGTGAGAAGGCAATTGGCATTGAGTGTGGAGTGGTTGAGAGAGTGAAACGTGATACATTGAGATGGTTTGGACATGTGGAGAGAATGCAAAGTGAGGAATTTGTAAAGAAGGTGTATGGAAGTGAAGTTGTGGCACCTGGTGTGAGAGGCAGACCTCCGGTTAGATGGCAGAACAGAGTGGAAGAGTATGTAAAGGAGAGAAACGTGAGGGGCAGAGTAGGGCTTGAACAAGTAAGGAGGGAGTGTTGGAACAGACACTTCTGCCGTGGCCACCCCCTTGGGGGGAGTTCCCGGAGGGAACGAGGCGTCGGAGCTATAGATAGATAGATAGATTGAAAGAATTGTAGTTTTGTAGCAGTGTTGCCAGATATGGCTAGGTCCCAGTATTTTGCCCCGGTCATTTCCTGTACTTTACCACGGTTATTTTCCGGTAGTTTGCCCAGGTTAGGTCCCAGTAGTCTGCCCAGGTTAGGTCCCGGTAGTCTGCTGTGGTCTAGGTTAGGTTAAGTAAGGTCAGGCTAATTTGAATATGCTCTATCTTGGAAATGGGGCATTTGCCGAGGAAATGCCATAGAAGAAAATAGTCTTAAAATGGTCTAAATAAGTGGGTACTGAAGGTAGAAAAACCATACTCGATAATGGCAATTTTTTCAATATTTACCAGACAAACTACAGAGCCATCATACCAGTACCATACCATCGTATACACCATCAATGTTCTTGAATATTGTCCCCTCATAAACCTTTAGCTTGATCTAACTTAACCTATCCTGACATGATTAACCCAACTTAACCTGACCTAACTGAATCCCGGAAGTGGCTCCAGGCCATATTAAAGTATAGCCAAATTAGGATGATTCTATAATTTAAATTTATATTAAGTTAGACTAGACAGGTTGCCCTTCCTCATGTCAACTCTATATAGTCATCTTCATACTTACTGTACTTGCATGTCAACTCTTTAGTCATCATCATTCTTACTGTAGCCTACTTACATGTCAACTCTATTTAGTCATCTTCCTACTTACTGTACTTACATGTCAACTCTTTAGTCATCATCATTCTTACTGTAGCCTACTTACATGTCAACTCTATTTAGTCATCATCTTACTTACTGTACTTACATGTCAACTCTATTTAGTCATCTTCCTACTTACTGTACTTAACATGTCAACTCTTTAGTCGTCATCATACTTACTGTAGTCTACTTACATGTCAACTCTATTTAGTCATCATCATCTTACTTACTGTACTTACATGTCAACTCTATTTAGTCATCTTCTGTTACTGTACTTATATGCAGGGTTGGAGTAATTGCAATTTAATTGAAATATAATTAATTACAGTAAAGTATGTAATTGTAATTATAATTGTAATTGGATGTAGAACTTAATGAAGTAATTGTAATTATAATTAATTACATTATAAAGTAATTGTAATTTAATTGTAATTGTGAAAAAAGTAAGTTGTACTAAAATTCTGATATTCCTTGTATATACTGCTATGGTGGCAAATATGTGTACAGGTATACTGTATATTATGAAGTATGGCAACTCTTACTGGACAACCTACGTATTATACGAGAATCAGACACGTCAACTTTTCCCTGTTTGGTGGATTGGGACATGATATTTTATTGCCTCCTAGACTTTCATACGGCGAGGTCCTCACTCCTCAGTCTTCACTCTTCACCTCTTCACTTTGTATTCTAAAGATACGGTAAGAATGACATTGTATAGTTATCCGTTCCCTGATGATGATGATTGTATTAGTGCTAGACGTTATGACTTATGAGTATGACTGTACTGTAGTAGCTGAGATGGTGATGATAGTTCATTTGGTAATGACCCTAATGAATGTGATGGTGATAATGTGACAATGAAATTATGTAATAGTGATCAGTGATGATGGTGAGTGACCGGTGTCATAGTTAATAGGCTAATTTGTTGGAAAGTTGATCGCTGTACTCGTAGGTGAAGGCATATAAGTGATAATGGTGAGTAGTACTTATGATACTACCATGCTACTATACTTATCTGTCTATTTGCCTGTCTGTCTGTCATTCTGTCTCATACCTACCCTCCTCCCTTCTTTGATCTTCCCTCTGTCTGTCTGTCTGTCTCTCCCGACCTCCCTCTCCCCCTTTCTCCTCCTTCGACCCTCACCCTCTCCCCTTTCCCTCCCCCCTTTCCCT
This sequence comes from Petrolisthes cinctipes, assembly GCA_033782935.1. Classification (NCBI taxonomy): domain Eukaryota; kingdom Metazoa; phylum Arthropoda; class Malacostraca; order Decapoda; family Porcellanidae; genus Petrolisthes; species Petrolisthes cinctipes. The sequence goes on along the minus strand of JAWQEG010000432.1, from coordinate 204,102 downwards.
TCCCACCCATCCTGTTTCTCTGTCTGTATGTATAGCACCACTATCCCAGTAACCCCACCACCTACTGTACCACCCCCTCTCCCTACCTGTGTACATCCACCTCTCTCTCTCTCTCTCTCTTTTCTCTTTTCTCTTTTCTCTTTTCTCTTTTCTCTTTTCTCTTTTCTCTTTTCTCTCTCTTCCTTACCACTCCTCGACCATGAAAGCTACCATGCCAAATGTTTTCAAAACTACAAAAATGAAATTTTAAATTATATAACCTATTTTCGAATTTACATAACTAGTTGCACCACTGGCTTTAATCATAGGACATTCTTAATTTAGTTATTTTACAAACTAGTGTAGTAAATTTTCAATACACTAAATGACAACTGCTCGATACTAGCGTTTTTCTTTTTAACCAAAGCTTATTGTTCGAAGCTGGGTAATTGTAATTGTAATTATAATTGGCTGTCTCTTGTAGTAATTGTAATTGTAATTAAACTTCACTTGAGTAATTGTAATTATAATTGCAATTACAAATTATAATAATGTAATTGTAATTGTAATTAAGAATTTGAATTGTAATTACTCCAACCCTGCTTATATGTCAACTCTATTAAGTCATCTTCTGTTACTGTAGGCTACATGTTCATAGCTTAGGGACCTTATCTTTATTATCTCTCTCAACCTTTTAAAATAATCAGATGTATGGTAAATAGATATAGTTTTATATATAGTACTGGTAATCAGATACAATCAAGAACTGAATTGTACAGTACTGTCCTGTCTATAAGTGTGAAAAAATATATTGCCCTGTTGTATATTTATGCATTGCTAACCTTACATTACAGCTGATGTTAAAAGTGGCATTGAGAAGTACAGTAGTAACCAGATGTTATGTGAGCTGCTTGAACCGCATGAAGTTCTGTCCCCTTAGCCAGACACGTCATCAGACCACCACAAGGATGACAACCAATGAACAAAAGTCAGTGTTTTTAGAGTTAATTTCATGCTGTTGGCAACCACTCAGGGAAGTTTTGTTAACTAAATGATTCATTAAAGTTAGTACAATATCCTAGTAGTCTAACTGTATTTACTATTTTCATTGCTGTCCTGTAGCCCATACGTTTTCACTGTTTTTTGGGTTACCTCACAAAAAATTGCAAACTGCCATTGCCAAGTAGCATGGAACTTTTACAGAGTCACTTATCCTCAAAAAGCTAATCACTCATAAAACCTTTTACCAATAACTTACTTTATTATAGAATTGAAATTGTCCAGAGTAGGCTATTTAAAATACATTTATAAGTAGTATACATGGAATTTGTTGTTTAGAAACAAGATTTGGCATTTACAAATTCTTTACATTCCTGAGCCACCCACACCCAAAGTACAGTACTGTATCTTGATATAATACCAGTAGTTGATGGACTGCAGTACTCACCTTGCCACTCTACCCAGTACAATTGACGATTGTTTTGTCCCTTATGCATCGGCACACAGCACCACATAGCTTGGCTGGTAGCTTGGCTGTAATGACTACCATATGTAGTGTTGTCAACATATACAGTAAGTATACTGTATGCTGTAGGTTGTTGGCACTGGGCGGGTTGAAATATTGGTGGGACTTCCCATTAATTGAAATAGCCTTTTTAAGGAGATGCTCAGTATTGACTGAGGTCTGTGATCTTCAAGTGGTCGTTAGTTTATCCCCTAAAGGCTGACTTCGGACAGCAATTTTTTTAAGCCCATTGATGCCAATTGTACAAATCGTATGGGAAGCTAGCAGAATTAATTCTAGCCATGATTTTGGCAGGAATAGGGTGCATTCATTGTTGACTTATACTGCCAGTGGAAATTGAACATTGTTAGCCCTGTGGGGGGGTCTAAGCCAAAATATGACCCCTTCTCCCCCACTTGCAAGTCATGTATCAGTACACAATAAGAGTGGTGGTGGATTTCACTCCCTGCTAGTTATGAAGTCATTCAGTAGACTACATAGTACTGTACATACTAGATACTATGTAAATATAACTCTTTTACCTCTCCTTTGTTGTTGTTTATTTCCTTTATCATGTATAAATTAGGGATGGTTATTATATTTTGCTCTCATTTGATACTGTACTATAAGTTAAATATTTAACATAGGAGAATCATACATATATAGTCTGTTATCTACAGTCATGATAAAAAATAATCATACATACAGTATAGGGATAACTCACATAAGAGTTTAACAGCTTTCCTCTGTTCCATAACTGATAAACTTTCCAATAAAATAGGTTAAGTACCATTTTCTAAGATACTACAAGCAGCTACACACTACTTAAAACAATAACATCATATGTGAACATTAGACAGTAAATTGTATGAGATACCCATATGTGGATGATTTTTATTGACCACGACACTACATTCAAGCTCTTTAAATCTACAGTTACAATTTTGCCTTGGTGCAATTTGAAATTATGACCTTGAATTGTGCCTGGGAGGCCAAGCAGGGTTGAGGAATTGCAGTCTTTAAAAGGTAAAAGAAGTTAATACAGTAAATACTTTACTGCCTATTGGGCGGAAAAAAAACTAAAGTCAGGACAAAGTAAGAATCTCAATAGGCCACACCCCATTTCCCGTCAGCGCCGTGGATAACGGACATGTTCTCGTACCGGTCTCGATGCCGCCACTTGACATCCGACCACGGCACTGATAACATCTATTATTTAATCCATTGAACAATTAAAGAATGTTTTAATACATGTAGTTTTGTATTTATTTTTGTGCAATTTCTCTCATCGAAGTACTTGAACACGTTAAGGACAATATTTCTAGCTTGACTGGCAAGTCTTGCTGTTGGGGTATGGATGGACAGTGGAGTGACCTTACCCCTCCAGCAGCCAGTAAGGTACTGACTAGCATGTGTCCTTGACTTCCCTTACATAGGCCTGGCATACTGCTCCCGCCGTGAACCGTTAAACATCATTTCAAATGTAATTAGATACCCGACTAAAGTGTAAAGTTTCCAAACTCTGATGTCGTTATCAGTGTAATGAATGACACATGAGAAACTGAAATATGAGTTGCTGAAAACTGTAAACTTGTGATGAAGCTAAAATTTGTAATTAGTGTACTCAAATATAGTTATTAATTATCGTTGGTGCTACAGATACCACTGCCAGCCGTATGAGTACAGTACAGCCAGGAAGGGGCATGGCCTATTGAGATTCTTACTTTGTCCCGACCTTAGTGCCATATGATGCGAGTTGCTTGGCACTAGAATACTTATATATATGGAAGAGTTTAGGGACTTTATTCAGGAATATATTTTATTGTGAACCAATATTTCAGTGTGAAGGAGTGTCAGGTTGAGAGTGTGGAGGAGGTGGCAAAAGGACACTGGCTCTCCCTCAACAACTACCATTGGACTGACCACAGAGGCAGGAAGAGGTCAGTCATTCCTCACTTGCTCTCCATGGGTTTGTTAGGTGGAGCAGTTAGGCAGAACAAGGCCAGTGGATTTCCAACATATTTCATAATATTACCATACAATATATAGCTGTATGTTCTACCAAAGAAGATTATATACCAATATTTTTAATCCAGGGGTCAGTTTTTTTTATTCAGAACGGTTTGACGAAGAGAAGAAAAAATTCATTTGCCATATTGTAATACACACATATACTGTACTGTACTAAACCATGAATAGGGGTTAAGAACTAAAAATTTAACAAGTCTACAATGCTTAAGGGACCCTGTGATGTAGTCAGAAAATTGGAGTTGTAGGAGTCCTTCAAATATTGCCACGAAACACCACCTATATGGAAGGAGCTTGTTTTGTGGCATAATCAGGAGGAATCAGAAGGCTCCAATTCCTATATATGATCACAGTGTCCTTAATATGAAAAAGATAATTATATATATATAATTACTTGTGATATAGGTTTAATGAGAGAAGGAAAAATGGGAGAAAGAGAAGGAAAAATAGAATTCCATTAGGATGAGCACACTTTGAGGAGTGAATTTGTAGGAATGCTATAATATTGATATTATGTGTTTGTTATACTGTATTGGCCATACAGTATATGTTGAATCAAACAGCTGAAGAAGCATATGGTTGAAACTACTCCATCAGCTATCAGGTGATTCATAGGTGCCTCTTGTTTACAATTTATAGATAAATAAATATCAAGATAAACTATTGTCTGTAATGAATAATTAAAAGGTAAAATGGAATGTAAGTTGGTAATGACAAGTTTTGGAGGTGACAAACCTCTGCTCCAAGCAGTTGTCATGGAAACCATCCTCAGCTTGGATGTTGTAGGCATAAAATTTGCCCCAAATTTGCCCATTTACTTCAATTGCGTGATATCCCGTTACTTTCTTATCTAATTCCTATGTTCATGTTTTACGATGTTATTTGCTAGAGAATATTAACTATTATAATACAACTCTACATACATACATACACATACCAGGCCTTCATCTCCACGCTGTAGGAAGCCCCGTCACAAAACTGTCCTCTCTTTACCTCATCCCTCTCACTTCATGGCCCATACACACTCACAAACACCCATATCTACTGACCAAATTTTACTCTTACCCACATCAACCTTGCTGACAACTCCTTCCACTCCACCACACTCCTATTCACTTCTGCGATCAATATCAAAGCCACTCCTTCCCTAGCTCTTCCTCTCTCCACCCCATATTACATCTCTACTTTATATAAATAGATTATCATAACCTGACGGGCTCTAGATATAATTTTTAATCTTCACCTGATAGTAGCAGCACCCTTGGAAACTCTGGTTTTGGTGCCTTTTGTAGACTCTGGTCTAGGGTCTGTGTTCTGCTATACAGTGTACTATACTCCATCTGTTGGGTTAATTAATCAACTTTGCATTATATGTTGATGTATAAGACACTAAGTGTGTATAATATGATATACAGTACAGATATTAATAAAATGTGTTGACCATGGGAATCATCATGATGATTGGAGTAATTACTCTGTCAGCACTGTCACAATTGTTAACACTTGCCATCAGATGTGTCTTGCTCTTTCCATTACAGAGTCTGGGAGGTGGTGGAGCGAAGGAAAACAGAAGGGAGTGTGAGACAGGATAGTGTAGCTATGTTGACTCTGGTCAGGCAGACAGGACAAGAACCAGCCCTTGTACTCATCAAACAGTTCCGGCCTCCACTTAAAACATACACCATTGAGATGCCTGCAGGTGTGATGGGGCCTCATTGTTACTACTGTACTGTAATGGATACAATGTGTGTGGTTCCACTTAGGGCTGCAACAAATAATTTACTTATTTAATAACCTTGAAAAAGAACTGAATATTGTTAAATTTTCTTATTCAAATGGTTGGCATTATTATACTATATATGAATTGAGAGATCTGTATGAGCAATAAGTGAATTAAAGGATGCTTACATATACTGGAGTACTGTATGTATTGAAGTTGCCGGAAAAAATAACATTCCCATGATTTGGCCAATGTGACAACACCACTATCACATTCTCATACTACAGTAATTCCATCTACATGTAGATGTTGAGACCTGCCAGGAGATGCAGGACAATTTTTGAATGTTACAAAACCAAAAGGCTACTATGCACCTTCTCAACACTCTTCTGCTTACACCCTCTTGCTATTGCTTATTCAGTTTGCTCTGTTCTCCTCTTCTGATCAATTCCTTTCTTTCATATCCATGCCATTAGATACATTTTCCAGTGTCACTCTTATGCCATACCACCTCCTTATATTGCAGTACTGTACTGAAATTAATTGATTCAACTGAAGGTGCATCAAAACTGTTTTTTCATCTCTTCATACAAAACCTACTTGGAGAAAGGTGACTATTATCATTATATATAACTAAAGGTAACAACATATACTGAGTCAATCCCTACCAGCTATTTTTGGTTTAGTACAGTACAGTATTAACATGATGGTGTACATATGAAAATTAAATATTATGTTGGAGAGTGTATGAGTAATTATGTTTTACCACCGAATAGCAAAACTAAATAGCTTCATTATTGAGAGCTATAACCATGAAGTCCTTCCATGTGGTGGGCTATGGCAGGATGGAAATAGACATAATGTTAATGATTTACACAACAATGACCATCACACACTACTTTTGTTAGGGTTGGTGGGCCCTGGGGAGAGTGTGGTGGAGGCAGCACTGAGGGAAGTGAAGGAGGAAACAGGACTGACTGGGACCATCACTGATGTAGGGTCCAGTGATGACCGAGTGGTGGCTCTAGACCCAGGCATCTCGGGCAGCACCATGAGTATTGTCAAAGTCCAGGTGAGTTGTTGCTGTTCATCCCAGTCAAAAATAGAGTGTCTGGCAAAAGATATACACATACACCAATCAAACTCAACCTATTCTGTACTTGCTTTGCAAATATTGTCAGATTATTGTAAGGGGTGCCAGACAATGATTCCCCCCCCCCCTCACTCCCCAGATTAAACAAAGCATGCTAGGAATAAAAACTAAAATATCAACAGGTAGCACATTTTATTTTGGGTCTAGGCTCACAAGCTCAGTATTCAGTGTTTCCTCTATTGGCATCACAAACAGCTTGAAGATGAGCAGGGTAGGAAGACAAAAATGACTCAAAAAACTCCGTGTTGACCTCCATTCCCAGAAGCACAGCATCGTACTGTGAGCCTCACGGGCTTGTGAACCATAAACTAAAGCTTGAGAAACTTATTAATGTATTTTTGTATGGTACATGTGTTTATTCGATAAATATCCTTCAAGGACGGTAGAGCTCTGCGAGGTGATGGCAATACTTTTGACAAGTGTACAAGTTCGATAACAGTTCCACTCTCAAGCTGTTTCCCATTGCCTTAAGAACCATAGGAAACATACCGGTACTGTATGAACTCAAACAGCAACAGAAAATTTCTCACAAATTCACACTGAACTTTAACTACAGTTAATGCACCTTCATCATTTTCATAACACAACCACTCTCACACTCCACTACTCAACACCCAGCTTTCTCAAAGCCCACTTCTTGGCTAATTTTGCTCTTCAATGCTGCATCCTCATTTAGCTTTGTCTTCCAATATCTAAAGTGAAATGTCATCCAGGGTCACCATATGGAGGCAGGATTAGCCTGACATACCCATCCTAAGAGAGCAGGTCAAGAAGATACTTTTGTTACTTTTCACAGCACTTTCTGGCAAGCAATACAATGATTCTTCAAATCTCATTGATTTACTGGTATTCATACTGGCAGTGTGCAATGCTTAAATTGCTTCTGAATTTAGCCAGAATGACATTTGTCTGTTGCTAGCACCTATAATACTCTCCTCATATGCTTAAATTGTTTCTAAGAATATGCTACATACCGTATGTTTTTTCCCTAAATTCTCGGTTACATAATGAAATTGTTTGTTTATTATTTAGGTTGATGGTGATCAGAAAGAAAACCAGAAGAGAGACTGTATGCATGGTGTTGAGGGTGAACACATCCAAGTGATGCTGGTGCCTCTGTCTCATCTCCACCACCAACTCACAGGTAAAGCACTACAGTACATGAAACATATTTGTCATTACCTGGTAATAGTAGTTATCTATTGCTCATATATTTCCTGCATTATAATATGTAGAAACATGTACAGCAGAATGATGGTTCCAGTCATAATGTATACCGTACTGTACAGTTTTATATATACAATATATATGTTTATAGTTACTGGACATCAATTATTTTGTCGCCATTATTACATGAGAGACCTAGGACGATGAGAGCCAGGGCAAGCCATGCTGAGTTTTAATCCATAAATATGGCTTTAAATTGGCAATTTACCAAGATACACACTTATTCAGACAATTTTTATATTTTATTATATCAAATTTTACATTGATTTATTATTAACCTAACAGCGGGCATTTTTGAGCGAGTCAGCTCTGTACTTGGGGTATATTTTTTGAGACAACATTTTTGATGGCTAGTAGCATGTAAACTACCGGTACTTACTCTACATGAATAAATGACACATAATATTGAAGTACAAACCTTGATGAACATTTGTAGGATGGGTAGCCAACTTAGAATGACCGTAACTCAAAATTCACTTTTACAATCTCCTGGCAATGCTAAGTATGTTTTCACGTTCTGATTTCATCATAAAACGTGTCAGAATCACATTTCTTAACATAACCATATGAAATATAACATCATTGTCGTTTTTACGCACAGCTGGCCACACTCCCGCGAGGCCCACCAAGCATTGTCAACATTGACCAAGATATTAACCCCGAAATACTAGTAGTGAGCTCCGCTCGCTCAAACCATTCACTGATGGGAGGGAGAGGAGGGATTTGAGGAGGGTAGGGGGGTGCCTGTACTGTACAAGAGAGATGAGAAATTCTTCTTGAGGAGGTGAGAGATGAGTGGAATCTTTAATAAAAGCACGAAAATACACCCGGTTATCAATTATTTATATACTGATATTCGTGTCAATTATTTAAATTATTAATGGTTAGATGAACTTGTTAATATTATGTAACACAAATACAACTGAGGTAACATTATTGTATACTGTATTCGTATTATATTAAATGATTATTATCAAGCACTAAACGCTGTAAAATACTTATACAATAACTGCATAAGCTTTGCGCAGTGGCAGTATCGTAACCAATGAGGTTGAGGTGGATGCTGCTGCGGAAAGCCAAAACCGTTAGTATTGGGAAAAGATTCACCTCGGTGACCTACCCCTTCAGGAAGGGTAGGTAAGCCTTACCCCTCCTCCACGTGGCAACCTCGGGTAACACCTCCTTTTTTTACCATTTTTTATAAAGCAGGAGGTGGAGCTAAAGGGGGAGGCGGTGTGGGGGATTGAATTTTAGCTTCCCCCACATATAGGTTTATGTAATTGTATATATCTTTTGAGTTTTTAACATCTTTTAACATCAGTGTGACCCTTTTTTTTAATGCTGACGGCCCGTGTCCCTCAGGGAATGAGCGCTGCATTGGCCTTGCCAGCCATCAGCGGCCCCCCCAGTGGGGGAGTGGACAGATATGGCTGTGGGTTTCCCTGTGGGGGGAGGGGGGAAGGGGGGGTGCATGAGAGTAATAGCAGTGAATGTGAATGGGATGGTTGAAAGGACGAAGAGGCGAGAAATAATTGAATGTTTTAAGAATGGAGGAGTGGATGTGATGGGAGTGACAGAGATGCACATGAGAGGATGGGGAGTGGAGGAGAGAGTGTGATGTGGGAGGGAATGGAGGGAGGTGTAGTGTGGACAGGAATAAGTGAGAAGTGTAAAGGAAGAGGGAGGGAGGGGTGTGCAGTGCTGGTATCGCCAAGGGTATGGAAGAGAGTAGATGAACATGGATGGTGTGGGACGAGAGTGGCATGGATGACAGGAAAGATTGGTTTGGTTAAGTATGCATGGGTGTGTGCATATGCACCTGTGAATGAGAGGAATAAGGCGGGGAGAGAGAAAATGAGAGATTTCTGGGAGAAGTTGAATGGGTGTTTGAGGAAGTTTGAGAGTGGGAGAAAGATTGTAATGATGGGTGATATGAATGGGAAAGTAGGAAATGAGAGAGTAGGAAGTATTGTTGGTAAATGGAGTGTGGAAGGAGTGAATGAGAATGGTGAATATCTGGTGGAAGTCTGTGCTGAGAGGGGGTTGTTCTTGGCTAACACCTTCTTTGAGCACAAGATGATCCACCGGTATACATGGAGGAGAAGGGATGATAGAGGAGAACAAAAGAGTTTAATTGATTATATAGCTGTGGATGAAAGATTACTGAAAGATGTGATGGATGCAAAAGTAGTGAGAGGAATGGTTCAGTGCTCTGACCATTTTGCTGTCTTAGTAAGGATGAAGGTCAGGGTTAAGTGGGAGTACTGTAGGAGGGATGAAGGGGAGAATAAGAGGCAGGTGGCAAGTGGAAGATTGAGTGACATTGAGTACAGAGAGGTATATAAGAGGAGGGTGGGTGAGGTGCTGGAGGATGCAAGGCTGAGTATGGGGGAGGGAGTGGGAGTAAATGATGTGTATGAAATGTTTAAGACACTAGTAATGAGGACAGCAGCAGAGGTAGTGGGATACAAGACACAGAAGAGGGGCAAGAAAAGGAGTGCTTGGTGGTCAGAAGAAGTGAAAGATGCCGTAGAGACGAAAAGGAAGGCATATAGGAGAAAATTACAGAGGAATGTGTCGGAAGAAGTGAGAGAGAGATGGAAGAGAGAATATAATGTATGTAAGAGACAAGTGAAAAGGATGGTGAGTGAGAGTAAAAGGAGAGTGGATGAGGAGTTTGGTATGAAACTGAGTGAAAAGTTTAAAGAGAACAAGAAATTATTCTGGAAGGAGGTGAAAAGAGAAAGAGGAGAAGGAAAGTCTGGTAGCGCAAGAATGAAGAGAGGATGGAGTTACTGTGAATGGAAGTGAGGAAGTGAAAGAAGTGTGGAAGAGGCATTTTGATGGTCTGATGAATGGGGGGACGGGAGGGGAGGCGGTGGTGACATGCATGGGGATGGAGGCAGGTGGTAGACGACAGGGTGTACAGGGAGAATTAGGAAGGGAAGAGGTTAGGAAAGCAATAGGAAAGTTGAAGATGAGAAAGGCACCGGGGGTGGATGGGATAACTGCTGAAATGTTAAAGTGTGGGGGGGAGGTAGTGGTGGAGTGGATGTTGCTTATATGCACATTGGCTTGGAGGCAGGGAGAGGTGCCAGAGGATTGAAGGAGAGCCATAATTGTACCTTTGTATAAGGGGAATGAGAGTAAGGATGAGTGTGGTAGCTATAGGGGAATAAGCCTTCTTAGTGTACCGGGGAAGGTTCTTACTGAGAAACTGATTGAAGTAACAGGGAATAAAGTTAGTGAAGAGCAGAGAGGGTTCAGAAAGGGTAGAGGATGTGTGGACCAAATATTTGCATTAAAATCAATAGTGGAGAAATATATTGGGAAGGGTAGAAAGTTGTATGCTGCCTTCATGAACTTGGAGAAGGCATACGATAGGGTTGATAGGAAAGCTATGTCAGAGATATTGAGAATTTATGGTGATGGGGGTCTTTGCTGAAAGGCATTGAAGTCTTTTATGCAAAGGCAACAGCATGGGTGATCTAAGTGAGAGTTTTAATATTAGTGTAGGGCTGAGACAGGGATGTGTTATGTCACCGTGGCTGTTCAATATATATATATATATGGATGGTTGTATGAGAGAGATGAAAGCAAAAGTGAATGGTCTGGGGGTGAAATTGAGGCTGAATGAAGCAAATTGGTCCTTGGTGGCAAGTTTATTTGTGGATGACACTGTGTTGATGGCTGAGAGAGAAAGGGAGTTACAGAGAGTGGTGGACGAGTTTCAGTCTGTGTGTAAATGAAGGAAACTGAAGGTGAATGTTGGTAAAAGTAAAGTGATGGTGTTTGAGAGAGCAGAAACTGAAGTGATTGACTTTGCTACACCTTACAGAGTGGGAGTACCAAATGGGACGAAGTGTGAGATAACTCTGAAGGGTGAGAGGATGGAGGAAGTGAAGGAGTTTAAGTACCTGGGCACAGTTCTGTGTAAACATGGAAGTATGGAAGGAGAAATTAGGGAGAGAGCAATGAGGGGTAGACAGGTCATAGGATCATTGGGAAGGATTATGAAGGGTAGAAGTGTGAGTATGGTGAAAAGGGGACTGAGAAATAGTATAATCCTGCCAACACTGACATATGTGTCAGAGACATGGACATGGAGTAGGGCTCATCAGTCTAGAATAGGTGCTGTGGAAATGAGTTACTTGAGAGGAGCATGTGGGGTGTCTAGGTGGGATGGAGAAAGAAATGAAAAGTGTGTACGAGAGATGTGGTATGAGTGAGAAGGCAATTGGTATTGAGTGTGGAATGGTTGAGAGAGTGAAGCATAATACATTGAGGTGGTTTGGGCATGTAGAGAGAATGCAAGGTGAGGAATTTGTAAAGAAGGTGTATGGAAGTGAAGTTGTGGGACCTGGTGTGAGAGGCAGACCGCTGGTTAGGTGGCAGAACAGAGTGGAAGAGTATGTAAGGGAGAGAAACGTGATGGGCAGAGGAGTGCTTGACCAAGTAAGGAGGGAGTGTTGGAACAGGGAGAACTGGAGACACTTCTGCCGTGGCCACCCCCTTGGAGGGAGTTCCCGGAGGGAACGAGGCGTCAGAGCTATAGATAGATAGATAGACATAAGAATCATGAACTAGCATGCTCTTTATTTAATTAAACAAATGTGAATACCTTCATATTGCATGTGGCAAGTGTTGATAACACTAACACACACTTCCATATCCTCCATATCTATCTAACAGTTTATAATTGTATTGTCAATTACCAAGGCTTGCATTATCACTCATGTGATAGCAGCCTTGCAATATCCTGAATAATTTTAATAATAGCCTGTTGTATTGCATGTTTGGTATTTTATTATGAATCCCTTGGTATGTCATCTAACTCTTGGAATAAAAAATAATTACTGTATTTATACTCTGTATCTCTCTTCTCTGTGTGCATATATATACTTATATATATATAAGCCAGTACACACACATAACATAATAATATTAGTGACAGAGATTCTATTGGATCTATCTGTCATGAGTTGCGAGAGAACTATGTTCATAATTATTTAAACATTGTATTAGTTCCATCAAGTAATGCATGGGATGCACAGTTGAGGTTTCATCCGACAGATTAATAGAGAAGCTGGCAATCATTTTATGCATTTTTTTTTTATTAAACTTTACTGAAGAATTAGTTAAGGTGTGAAATCCTGTGTTTGCCATCATACAACTCCCTACCACTTCTCACACCGTTGAATTTGATGCTGTATTGGTCTTTACTGTCTTCTACTACAAGGTTAAAATTAGTGTGACTCTCCATATACACCTTGCCTCATGAACTGACCTACTGCACCACCTTACACATCTTCAAGTCATCAGAACTACCAACATATTTGAGAGGGAATATTTCCACCCTCAGTCTTCAATACCCTTACCAGTTTAGTGGTTTTCAACCAACTCATAATCCTCTTTGATTATCAAAACAAATGTTGGCTAACGAGATTAGAGTTAACGTCAGTTTCTAAATGATACGCAAAAATAAATTACTGTTGACAAGCCTGTGGGTGTCAGGTTCATTCACCTTGGCCTCTCCTCACAACTATTATCTGTATAAATAAATATTTTTGCTACAAAGAGACTGATGACATACCAAGGGATTCATAATAAAATACCAAACATGCAATACAACAGGCTATTATTAAAATTATTCAGGATATTGCAAGGCTGCTATCACATGAGTGATAATGCAAGCCTTGGTAATTGACAATACAATTATAAACTGTTAGATAGATATGGAGGATATGGAAGTGTGTGTCAGTGTTATCAACACTTGCCACATGCAATATGAAGGTATTCACATTTGTTTCATTTAATAAAGAGCATTCTGGTTCATGATTCTTATGCAGTTATTTTATAAGTATTTTACAGCGTTTAGTGCTTGATAATAACCATTTAATACAATATGAATACAGTATACAATAATGTTACCTCAGTTGTATTTGTGTTGCATCATAATATTAAAAAGTTCATCTAACCATTAATAATTTAAATAATTGACACGAATATCAGTATATAAATAAATAATAACTGGGTGTATTTTCATGCTTTTATTAAAGATTCCACTCATCTCTCACCTCTCTTGTACAGTACTGTACAGTAGTGATGTATCGGATGTCTAAAAATGCGGAATCGGATGAGGATATTGACCTTTAAAATCTGCTGATGCGGATATGAGAAAACAGTATTTGTGGATGCAGATGTCTGATGGTCATATCCTCGCGGATGCGGATTATTTTATGTTTTTAAAATATGCATTTTTCAGTTATGAAGGACGAATTTCAGCCACATAAGTTTAACTTATGTGTTACCAGGATGCTAGTCGTGATTTTATTTAGAATACCAGTCCAATAATATAATGGTAAATCCCATTCATCCACATAGATTATTACATTTTTTTTTAGAAATATATTCAAAATATCATAGGAATTTTCTGCAGTTTGCACGATGCTCAGTTGTTGTTGTTGAAGTTCCTCAAGCTGTCTGGCCGAACAGCCCCGAGCTCCTGAGGAAGGCCATGGCCTGAACCGGGCTCTCCCACAGTGCCCTTAGAGAGTGCATGTTGTGTTGTTGGCAAGTGTGGTTGTGTGTATTGCAGTCTTCCATAATGTGTTTAATAGAATGGGGTGCTGTGTTGCATCCCGGACAGGTATCTACAATGGCTCCATCCAGCTTCTTCTGATATGTCAGAAGGGCCGGGTGGTGGCCACACCGCAGCCTGATCAGGTGGACTCTGTCCTCATGGGGAAGGGATGATTCAGATGGGTGGATGTCAGGAGGTCGTGCATGCAGCTGGGTGTTGTTTTTGAGTGTTTGGATGGACTGATGAGTGTTTTGAGTATGGATGTGTTTCTGGAGATTGGTTTGGGGTGGGCAGGGTGTAAGAGATGATAGTATTTGTGTATGGTATCGTGTACTGGGTGTTGTTTTGATGTTCCTTGGCATGTGTGGGTGTTGTGCCATGTAGTGTAGTGGATGGTGTGGGTTTGTGGAGGTTGTAGCAAGTGTTTGTGTGCCTCTCATGTCAAGATGATCCTTGATTTTGAGGACTTTGGTTTCATGGTGTAAGTGGTCTGTAGGTATGGTAGCTGTGCATCCTGTGATTATCTTTAGGGCTTTATTCTGTATGGTCTGTAGGGTGTTGTGATGAGTCTCAGTGAGGTTTGAGGCCCAGGCAGGGCTTGCATAATCCATCACTGATCGAATATATTGTTTGTATACTGTGGTTGTGGTTTCTTTATTGTGTCGAAATGTTGTGCGGGCAAGTGATCTGAGGGCTTTAAGTCTTTGCATGCATTTGTTTTTGATGGTCGTAATGTGTTGTTTGAATGTCATGGATGTATTGTATGTTATGCCAAGTATTTTGGGTGTGTGTGTGTGTGGTATAGGTGTGTTGTTTATGGTGAGGTGCGGTGTGTAGCGGTGTTCTGCATTCCAGTTGGTGAGTAGGGTGACAGTTGACTTGGTCGGTGCTATTTTAAGTCTGTTTGTGGTGAACCAGGCATTTAGAGTATTCAGGTATGGTTGGAGGATGTGAGTGGCTGTGTCTGCATTTCTGTGTGTACACTCGCCAGCACTGCTGCGTGGACATGGGCTCACACATATTCAGAGATGTAGCACCACTGTGATTATTTAGCTCGAAACAATCCATGTGTGTGAGATGGAATATCCTCGATACACTAGCTAATGAAG
Organism: Petrolisthes cinctipes; assembly: GCA_033782935.1. Lineage (NCBI taxonomy): Eukaryota > Metazoa > Arthropoda > Malacostraca > Decapoda > Porcellanidae > Petrolisthes > Petrolisthes cinctipes. Next base: position 188,799 of record JAWQEG010000432.1, on the reverse strand, counting down.
TGAACTTTGTTGCTTAAGGAACTACATCACTTTAATCTCTTAAACATGTGAGCCCCTGTACCACGCGGCAGTGCTGGTGACTGTACATGTGAGTGTTATGTCATCTGCATAGCAGGCTATGTGTATTTGTGTTGCCTGGGGTGTTGGTATGTCGTGGATGTATAAATTGAAAAGGGTGGGTGAGAGTACAGAACCTTGAGGGACACCATTGGTGAAACTTTTAATGTTAGATGACTGACCGGCAAATGTAGCATGGGCTACTCTTCCTCCCAAGAAGCTGGCCAGCCATCTTTTGGTGTTATTATGCATGTTTGTGTTGTACATTTTGTTAGTGAGGTTGTGGCGGGGGATGGCATCAAATGCTTTACATCATGATGTCCAATGTAACTAGGAGTGTTCTGTGTGGGGGTCTATCTGAGTTGATGCCATCAAAAATTCTTTGTGTGAGGTCTGTAAGAAGAGTGTTTGTTGAGTGTAGTGGTCTGAAGCCATGTTGTGAGGATGCAAGGGGAATGTGTGGTGTAATTAAGTTGATGATGAGGCGCTCGGTAACTTTGGAGGGTGTGCAAAGGAGGGTGATGGGGCGGTGTGATGAGGGTAGTGTGGGATCTTTGTTGGGTTTGGGGATAGTGATGATATTTCCGTGTTTCCAGATGTTGGGTATTGTGTTGTGTGAGTAGCTATAGTTTGCCTTGTTAGTGAGTGCTTGTATGCCTTGTGGTCCATGGTGTTTAAGGTGTATGTTACTGATGTTGTCAGGGCCACAGGCAGGTGAGTGTTTTAGGTTGTGTATGATGTGATTTGTGTGTGTGCTTGTGAATGGTGTATAGTCTGGGTCGGTGGAGAAATGTCTTTTATGTCTAATGACTTGTCTCTCTTCAGGGTGAGGGTGAAGGTGGCTGACGTGAGCAAAATGCTGGATGAGTGTGTTTGCTTGTTGTTTGGTTGAGGGTATAGTGTCTGTTGTTGTGATGGCTGCATGTGATTGTGTAGTGTTGCTGTTGGACAGTGTGATGCTGTTTAGTGTTTTGTAGAGTTTGCTGGTGTTGGTTGTGTGGTCGAGTGTGTTGACAAACTTTTGCCAGTTTAGTGTTTTTTGTTCTTTAAATGTTTTGTGTATTTGTGTGTTTAGTGCTTGTATTTGGTGTACTATGTGTTGTGTAAGAGGAGTACTATGCTCAGTAAGTCAGTATGCTGAATAATATCCTCACATCCTCATTCTCAAACCGCCGATGCGGATGTGGATTTTGCTTACATTGCCGATGCGGATGCCGATGCGGATATTTCATGCATTGTTAATGAGGATGTGGATGTGGATTTTTGGAAAATGCGGATAATCCGTGGATGCAGATATCCGATACATCACTACTATACATACACCCCCCTACCCTCCTCAAATCCCTCCTTATTTCTCCCTCCCACCAGTGAATGGTTCGAGTGAGCGGAGCTCACTACTGTACTAGTATTTTGGGGTGAATATCTCGGTCAACGTTGACAACGCTGGGTGTGCCTCGCGGGAGTGGCCAGCTGTACATACCTGTATATGGTAATTATCGCAAAAGCAAAGTGCTGAAAATACATCCTCACTGCTCTTTCCACACTGACTGCTAGTGGCTGGGGTGACTCGGGGGAGTCCCGAGGCACACACACCCTCTGTTGGGAGCATAAAGCCCCTTCCACACGAGAGGCAAAAGACGGCGGGCAGACACTGTTACCAATTTTGTGGGTAGGTGTCTGACACAAGTGGCCAATGGTTCCCTGGGACTGTTTGATATGGTAACACTGGTAAAAAGCAAAAGAATTCCACTAGGTTGCCCGTGCCCGCCATCTGTTTGCCTCTCATGTAGAAGGGGCTTAAACAAGTATGTCAAGGGGCGCACATATTTAAAAATGCGTCTGTCGACAAATGCCGACACCTGCTGTTACCCACACTCGGGACTGCCGTCGACAAATGCCAACACCCGCGGTTAATGGTTAATGAATATTTCTTTTCCTTCCAGAGTTATATAAATATCAAATTTATTAAGGTTCTCCTGTTGTAATTATTGGGATATGCAGAATTGACAAGTATATGTTGGCCACTTCACAATACAGTACAGTACTTGCCTTGGGCCTTGGTGAATCACATAAAGCAAGGTGTTTGGTAGGGATATTTAACTTAAAACTACAGTAGGCCCTCCACACCCGCGACTTCCACATTTGCGAGCTTCAAACTTTCGCGAGTTTCCATAGGCCTGATTTAATTTAAAATGCGGGAAAACATGCGCGAGAATCAGATGTTTTCTATCTTACTTGAAACGAGTCTACCACGTGACAAGTTGACAACGAGCCGCGTGCCCGCCACTCACACACTCAGTCATTGTCCGCTTCGCATTACGGTCGGTAACCTCTACTCATCTCATCTACCGTACAGTACTTCCTCACATATATTGCCATACACTAGTGCTATTTTTATTTTTTTACTAAACTCAGGGTTTTACTAAACCGTCAGCAAAAAGTGATCCCGTTGCTAACTCGGATTCTAGTGACACTGATGAACCACTACCAGTGTTCAGCAGTGACGCTAGTAGTGGAGAGAACACAGAATCCCCACAGTAGAGCCCTCATGCCAAGCAGTTACACTCCACAACATCACATCCAGTCATCCATCATCGCTCATCAGTAACTGCTTGGCTAACTATCATCGATATCATCATTAACATCGTCACAGTTTGTCAAGCTCGTCCGTCGATAGTGAGGGTTATATTTTAGTTTGTTCATAAACTTTATTATTATTCCCCAACATGTGTTGTACATGTACAGTCGCGGCCATATATAATCATCCATATAGGGGTAACTCACACAAGAGTTTGACAGCTTCCCTCTGTTCCATAGATGATAATCTTTCCAATAAATAGGTTAACTACTATCTTTTAATTTAATACAAGCAGCTACACACTACTTAAAACAATAACATCATATGTGAACTTGAAAACATTAGACAATAAATTGTTTGAGATACCCATATGTGGATGATTATTATTGACTGCAACTGTACATTATTGCATGCTGATTTCATGTATGTAAATTAGGATGTATTAGGCTGAACTCCCACATGCGATTATCCGTCCCGCGATGCTGAATGTTGCCAGATGCTTCCAGAAAATCTGACCATCGGCCGATGGTGAGAGCGACAATGGGCGAAATTGGGGTTCGAACGACCTTTCGCACGCCGGTATGGCGGCCGTCGATCGCCTGAGAGGATGGTTCAAGCACCATCGCTCTGCCAGTTAGCGAACGTCTAGCGAATGTCACGATGAATGGTGGTAACATGGTGCTGCGATGGAAAACATCAATCGATAACATAGCACGACCTCGGCGACATTGCTCAAATATGCGCACGCCCATCGATCGCCTGTAGATCGACTGAAGGTATACGTTTCCATCGACAGAAAATTGTGTGCCTGGTGTATATAAAAATGGGGGCACTAACCCAAACCCTTGCCATTCATTCATTTCCATTTGACTGTAACCCTTTCATTCATTTCACACCGTTTTCATTTGACTGCAACATATTAATTCATTTCACCTTTTACCATTTGACTGTAACCCATTCATTCATTTCACCTTTTACCATTTGACTGTAACCCATTCATTCATTTCACCTTTTACCATTTGACTGTAACCCATTCATTTATTTCACACCATTACCATTTCACTGTAACCCTTTCATTCATTCATTTCCATTTGACTGTGTAACCCTTTCATTCATTTCACACATTTTTCATTTGACTGTGTAACCCTTTCATTCATTTCACATCATTTCCATTTGACTGTAACCCATCATTTGACTGTAACATATTAATTTATTTCACACCATTCATTCATTTCCATTTGGCGGCAAGGGGGCGGCGGTAGGGGCGTGGGGTGGGTCCTGAGAATTCCGCGCTGTGTGGATGCCTCGTGCTCACTGACTGCAGGTCCCACGCGGCCGTCTTATGTAACGCACAAACCTGGCAGCTGGCTCACACACACCATGCTGGGTGACGCTCGAAGATTTTTGTCCCGCGAAAAGGCGCTCCAAACGTCGCTCTAACGAATTTGGGCGAACGAAAGGAGCACGCCTTAGAGCAACATCACTCTTCAAAAATCCAACGTCGATCGAAGTGTCTAGCGAATGCTTTGTTTTCAGAGTCGTCCCGCGAACATTTAGAACATTCCAAAATGTTCGCGGGACCTCTTTCATCCTGTGACGCCCCATGCCATCGCGCGATGTAGGGAATTTTTCGTGAACAAAGCGATCGAATTAGGAGATGGCATCGTGGTGTATTATTTTTCTGGAAGTATCTGGCAACATTCAGCGTCGCAGGACGGATAATTGCATGTGGGAGTCCAGCCTTATATGTGCAGTGCAGTATTTTAGGATGATTTATAGGTTAAGAAAATAATATTACAGCTCAGCTGTATATCGCATGTGTGGAAGATATGTTCGGCACACCAAATATTCATGAATTTTCAACATTCATGAGGGTCTCGATCCCCTAACCTTCGCGAATGTGGAGGGCCTACTTCTTCTTAATCCCAGTCTCATTTGTCCAGTTTGTAATAATTATCACATAATAAGGATATAGAAGTTTTAATCTTGTTTATCAACATCCAACAATCTTTTCATACTCTTGCAAGATAATGTTACAGTAGTATGGTTATTACAGAACTAAATTTTTTTTGCAGATTTTGCTTCTCAAGGACTCATAGTAGATTCAAGAGTGGAAGCCCTTGCTTTAGGTCTCGCATTATCTCATCTTTAGGAGATGTAAGTGGTTCCATAGTCTACTGTAGATATTCAAGGAAGCTGAAATGGACAAAGGTTGATTAGGAGGACTTGGAACTCTGGAGGAGAAGAGGGCACTCCTTCAGGCAAGGAGTTAACCACAGAGGGCAGTAGGAAGGTTGAAAAGCAGACGTTCAGAGGGAGGCTAATCTCTAGAGGCTGTTTGCAGACTGGAAGAGTAATTTATTACCACAGGATTTACCACAGGATCGTGCCCATCTTGCCAACAGTGGTTACTTGAACCTAATCCAGTACACATATTTAGTAGATGGCAGGCACAGTGGAGCCTGCCAGGAACTGCTCCATCTGGTAACATTGCTAAAGAAGCAAGAGAAAGAAGTTTAGCTGGCTCTGCTTGATTATGTGGACAGTCCTTTAATTTTCTTGTTCTATTCACAAGATTTCCACTTCTTGATGTTCACAATACTCAGGGATTAGAGAATGGTACAATTAAACTATTCCTGTACTGTAGTCTTTTAATGGTTTATGTAAACAACTTTTAGCATCATAATCTGTCTATACAAATCTAAAAAAAAAAAATGCATATAGGTTTACATTGTTTTGACGGCTGCACATTGCACTGGCACTCGTCTTACTTGTTGGCCTTCATGTAATTTCCCCAAATAGATAGAAATCACAGACTGGATAAACATATAATGTTCACACGGGGACTGCAGCAACAAGCAGTCAAGTGCAGTGACAATAGAGAACAATGAGAATACCTTTCAGATAATGAATGATATGCAAGAGAAGTTCTAGAATTGATAAACCTCCCCTTGCATAAATTATTCAGTCTGAAGACTGAATTTGGTCTTGACCTACATTCAGTAGGCTGAAAGAGAGATCTAAGCTTAAATAAAATTCCTTGAGGGAGAATAAGTTACACCTTTTCATCATCACTGTATAACTGCTTTTTGTAGAATTATGGTCTAGCAGCAGTGGAACAAGATGAAAAAGCACTGACATATAATATCACAGTAAAGGACCCTCATCCATAACCTACCACAATAATATGTTTTAATATTAAAATATTAGTGAAGAAATAAAAGTCAAGATTGTACTATTGCATAAACACAATATTAAAAGGAATCAGTCACATCAAACCCATTCTCAAAGAAGCTCCAAGAATGCCAGATTAATGGCCAATATACAAAATAACTTTTGAAGCACAGTACCAGAGGAAAGGAATGAAGATACCTCAAAAGCAGACTTGACTTATAAACAATGATTGGCCAGTTTTGTACATATGGGAATTACTTAGACAAATCCTGCATATTTTCAGATAACCTTCAGATACAGCTGGGACTTCAATCCTTGACGAGTGCTGTTACAAGATTGCACTGCTCAGTCAATAATTGTATACAGTAATTCTTGTTGTCATATTCTTCAAATACAGGATTTGTACATGTCCAGATGCTAATGATTGGCAGTTTCTAGAACATAAGTTACGGTACTCTTACACCATGCTTCAAAACCTATCATGTTTACCCACCTTATAACCTGAACAGCTATACTATATTGCACTTACAGCAGCTTAAGTAATAAAATTATAAATCTGGTAAGCTGGGCTGATAGACTAATGGTGGCAGCAGTGTGAAGTAAAAGTGAAAATGGCAGGTGCGCTGGAAGAGGAGGATACACAGCGTTTGTTGAAGCTGCTGCCTTCATGAGCGATAATATTAAAAGATGCTAAAACACATCTGCTAATATGTAAATACTACACATAATCATGTATTGTACAACATTGTCCATCTGGTTGCTTCTGATGCACTTGGGTGATTATTACATTAAATGAAACCCTCCAACTTGTTCAATAAGAGGACGTAACCCTTTTTTCCCCCCCCATTATACGGGTATTATACGTGCTTTCTTATGACCGATACAAGACTTGTTCACATATTTTTACATTTCTCTTAAAAGAAATATTTCCATCACTTGGTATTTGATTCTTTGCCACGGATTGAGCTTTAATACAACTGGAGTTACAATGGGCTTCTTGAACCTGTGGCCCCAGGCAGCCATGTGTAGACACCAATGACAGCAGCTTGGCACAAAGGTATGGTGGCCCTGGCATGCACTTGGGTTGGTTTTTCTTCCTTGTATATGTAGTACAGTATTTATTTGTACATAATTCTTTAAAAAAAAAACAATTGTTTTATCAATATTTCATCCCTTTGAATAAGAATGGAGAAAGATAAAACAACACTAGTACATGCCAGGGCTACTGCACTGTAGTGCGAAGTTGATGTCATCGGTGCCTGGGGTCATGGGCTCGAAGAGTATAGTACTGGCAAGAGCGCTTGGAGCAGTACCTGTTGAACCTTGGAGGAAAGGATTAATGGGGTGGAAAATTGTACTATAGCACTGGTATTCACCAATAATTAGTATTTAATTTTGGCATGGAATCAGCATGGTGGTGGATGAGGTACTGGGGGCCTAGGATTGTTCCAAATGTGTTAGGGTAGTGCTAATGTGTCATGGTACTGTAAGTTCCACTTTATGGAGTCCCACAAGTTTTCACATTAGATTATAGTCTGGCAAATTTCCGGGACAATACTTCAACTGAACATCATAAAAATCCAGCCAATTTACAGTAAATTTAGCTGTGTGGCAGTGTACACCATCTTATATAAAAATGTCACCAAGACACTTTTTCAAGCACTACAGTAACTTCCAGAAATAGGTAAAAAAATATTTGTCCTGGTTTATGCGAACATTCTTTGATAGTAATACTGATGTACTAAGACCATGAAAGGAAAATCATCCCCAAACCATAAAGGAATCGGGATGCTTGACGGTGTGGCAAGAGTCTGATAAAACCATTTGAATCTGTCTGCCCCTGCCCCTCTTGCACCAAGCGCTCTTGCCAGTACTGTATGAGAGCTCAGTGATTCCAATCCTCATTTTTTGCACCCATTGGCTGCACAACAAACCATTGTAACCAAAATTTATAGTAGCAGTGCAGTCTCTCTCATCTCTCCCACCTCTATTGGTGGCCACAACTACATCAGCACTGCCCTAGTGGAAGACCAATGAACCACTTAATACATACATACAGTACCAGTTGTAATAGAGCTCAGTGTTGCCACCTTCCATGTGCTATCAGGTCTTTCTTCCTCAAATATGCTATGATGACTTGGTTGTACAAGAGACTTGCATTAGGTAGATGTATAGCGGTTAGTGTGTTATTTATTACACGACTAATATTAGGCTTCAGTAGGTAGTCAATTTGTCTTGCTCACTTCAATTCAAAGCTCTTGGTGATCTGAAAGATAAAAATCAAAAGGTCATCAAAGATGGTTTGAGCATGTAGATAAAATGGAGGAGACAACTGGGGTGAGAAAGGTTATGAATGTGCAAGCTGAGGGTGAGGTCATGGAAGACATGGAGTGTGGTGCTTTGGAATGACTTCCAAATAAAGCGACTAGCTAGAGTTGATGCTCTAAATCGTACCTATTGAAATATTGGTGAAATGCCAGAGGCAAGTAATTAAATAAGATTGGTAAATGCATTTAACAAATATACAATTAGTAATACGGAAATATACAGTATATATAATACCTAAACCATAAGTGTGGCAGAAATGAGAAATTTAGAGTAAGGGATAAAAGTATGGTGAAAAAGGTGTAAGAGTGATTTTAATAGGCAGAGAAAAAGGGAGAAAATGGCATGATATTTGGAGAGGGATTGTGCAAGAAAATGTGAAATATGAATGGATGAAGCAAAAAAGTTTGCGCAAGATAGGCAAGAGTGAATGATATTACCAAAGAATGTATATTGAGGCTGGCATCCCAGTTTTAACTTGACTGACCTAACCAAAGTTGTTCAATGGTTACAATGTATGGAAGGAGTGATGAAACAAGTTACTGCCAGCTAGAGTACTAGAACAAGGAGTACAATGGTGCAAGGATGAGAAAGGTAGTATTTTAAGCTTAATGTATGCAGATGCAGTGCTATTCTCTTGTAATGAAAGGGATGGAGAAAAAAAGTGTAAAACTTGAGTGGCATAAGTAGTCCAGAGTAAATGCAGTAGAGATTGATCTGTTGAAAAGTGTGTGCAGTCCAAAGAATGGACATGGGAAGAAATAATGAAAAATGCGAAAAGTACTGTGTCAATAAATTGCTTGATCAAATGGTAGCAAAACTTGTATTAACATATTTGAATGTGAAAAAATTTGAAATAAAAAAAACAGTTTAACTTTAAAGTGTAAGAGGAAGAAAAGAGGGCAAGACTAAGGAGATTATTGTCTAAATGTGGATTAAAAATGGATGAATTAAAGACAGACATAAGTGGGAGAGATTTGCTAGAAGTAGTAGACACCCCTAGCAGATGTTATGGCTAGATACTCTTTAACTTGACAGTTTCATGGTATGGCTCCTTCCACCAAGACTCAATGAAGGACTTTCATCATGGATACAAGAACTTGTGAGTGGGAGCTGAGACTTTGTGGGTTTGAAAGGAGGGAATAAATGTGAGTTGGTTGTGTCTCTCTTGGGTTATTTCTGTTGTCATTTTTCCATCCCTGACCTTGGAGACCCCCATTCCAGGAAAAAGGGATATGGGGTACTGATAATTTAAGATTTTATGAGAAAAAAATACTGAAGATACAATAGGGAATCACAACATGCCGACTACTAACCTGTTCATAGACAGTCCAAGCCATTGCAGCCATGAGGGTACGTCGCAACATCCTAGGCACCAGGCCTTTGAAGTACCCCATAGGCCCATACTTTTGGTTTACATACCACACAGCCTGTAGGTAATTGGAAGTGTTCATAGACTCATTTCCATATTTTAAACCTTTTAAAATGACCAGCACTATATTACATATACAGGAAATTTCTATTAACTTCATTTTTTTCTTTTTTCATTTTTTTTTTCTTTTTTTTTTTTTTCTAGTATTGCCAGCAATGATAGCACCCCTTCAGACACAAGCTGATCTCTTTCCTCTCATTTTAACTGTTCCTCCTTTCCTTTTCCTTCATGCTTGCTGTCCCTCCTTTCTATCTATCCCCTTGTACAATACAAGACCCTTATAATTCGAATTAGCAAAATATTCTGACCATAGGGCAGTACCCCTCCCAGACACAATATATACATAACAAATATAAATAACAATAAATGGACTCATCATAAGTGTGTCATGAAGTGTAAATCATAACCCCAGCAAGGAAAGATATGTCCAGGTAAGTGGCAGGGCAAAGAGAACAGGGTAAGTGACAGAATCCAGGTACTATAAGTGCAGTAATAACCAATCCCCAAATTGGATCCTTGTATTTCTTCATCAAGGTACAGCACTTTAACAGTACCATGCTTTAACAAAAATACTACTACAATGTGCCAGAATTTGCTATCTCTGGGTTAAACTTTGAAAATGGTGGTGGAATGGTAACATCAAGGTGGTGGTGAACAAGTGTTCAAATTGCAGCCATTCACACCATAAACATTATTACATACAAAGGAATCAAAGTATAATAATCTCATCTATCAAGTGATACTACTTTTGTATATTGTATCAGTAATTCAGTTTCATAAGGGATTGGATTTTAATCTTGATGTGGGTGTGAATCAAAACTACAGTTTTTCTGGTACAATACTACCGGTACCAGTACCTTGTTAATGCTATCAGCAAAATGGAACTTTTTAATAATATTATCCTGGCTAATAACAGCTGTTGCACATGACTACAGAGTTAACCCAAGAATATAACAATACTTCCCAGTCCTGAGTGATCAACACTTCCTGCAACACTGACCTGTGGGAAGGATGTAAACTTTTGTGGGTAGAGTTGCATTTTGGTCTTCACTACATCGAAGGGTTGAGTGACTGCAGAGGCTGACAAGCCTGCCAACACTCCACAAGTGAAATGGATGACTGGTGCCATATGGTTCTCTAGCAGCTCTGGTGAAAAAAATAAAATAAAATAATATATATATATATATATATATACAGTATATAAAAAAAGGGCAATTAAGAAATTCTTATGAAACTTCCCTTAAGTTTTAGTCATGTATCTATTAGGGTATTACATGCAAGGAAGAAATATAATATACACAGTCATTTTCATTTAATTAAATTCACCTTAGGAAAGGAATCAAACTTGAAATAATTGAAATGCCATCTTCAATTAAGTACTGAAAATATATAACAAATTGCTACAAAACAAACAAAATGCATGAACTCACGAGTTGGGACTCGCTTCTTGGTTTGTGTATAAAACATGAGATAGAGCCCAGAGAAGGGTGCATCCCTGAGTAATGTTGGGAGGAGGCCACAAGTGAGGCCCCGTGCACCTTCCTTCATGTAGATAGAGCTTGCAGCTTCCCTCACACTCCCATATGCATATACTCCACTCTGAAAATATATAAGGTGGTTAGGATCTAGTTGTGCTTCAACTTCTGAAAAACAGAACATGTCAAATCACTGGCACACTTTCTTTGAAAGGCAGTACTGGTAACCTTCTGTATGCCAAGGTAAGGAAGGACAGAGAGTGCTTTCTTTGAATTTCTTCTAATGGTAGGCATAAGTAGGTCAGGGGAGAGCAAAAATGGAGGAATAGTGCCCATAATCATCCTGAGTACAGTTAAAGGTAAAGGTTTATAATTTATGATAAGCCATATTTATGGCAGATACTGATACCATTGGCACATATACAGCCACAACTATAGGCTATACCAGTTGTCATCAGGCTGTGCAGAGTACATGACAACCATGAAATCATTACAACCATCTTTATCCATTGCCTCAGCCTGTCCAATGACCAGTGCTGACAGATCCTCTTCAATACACTGCCTCCATTTCTTCATAAGGTTACTGAACCATATTTCTTAATTGGTTCCGGTAATGTTAAACTTTTCAAAAAAATTAGTTAATCATGATCAACTTTAACATATTATCAACATTGTTATGACATTAGTGGATTTAGGTATAAATTAATTATAAAACAGAAGTACTGTGTTCACTATACAGGTATTGTATATTTTAGTATCATTACCCACTAAAATGGACAATTTTCATCTATGGTGTTTCTCTCGGAAGAGATTTTACAAACATAATTTGGAAGTTAGTCTGACCTGACCTGACCTGACCTAACCTAACCTAGACCAACAGCAGACTGCCGGGACCTAACCTGGGCAAACTACTGGGATATAACCGGTGTAAACTATCATAAATAGACCGGGGCAAATTCCCTGGACCTATCCAGATGTGGTAACACTGCGCGGCCCTAGCCAAGAACACAGTACTTCTGTAATAATACCGAAATGTCAAAACAAAGGAAGTTCCATGGGCCATATTCTTGATACATAGGGTTATGTGTGCCTTGGCCTACTGGTGCAGTACTGACAATACTTAGGTTCAGAAAATTGTCTAACTGAGCTCTTCCAAATACAGAAACCATTCATACCACCTACTTGATCAGGCACTCCACCCAATAAACCCTTATAGAATCTAAAAACAACCCTGGGCGGGTATTCACAAAACCAAAGTTCACTCCTAAAGTTCTTAACTTATAATTTTGTTGGTAAGCATTTATTAATGACTCGGCACTGCTTCAAAATCATGATATATGCTCATAACATACAAACGAGTGCAAACTCGAAGATGTTTTGTAAATACCGACCCTGGTGGTTCCTAAAGTCTGAATACATAACCCTCAAATCAACCAAGAATGCATGCTAATATTAAACAAACAGACCTCGTATCTGCACTTGATGACAGTTATGGGAATCATGGTGACACCAGTGACAGTCCTGGCCATGGCACCGAGAGCAATGGCCTGCAGTGGTCCCGGATGCCCCTCACACAAGTGGGTCTTGAGCCAATGGAGAGATGAAAAGTACAACCCCACTCCTGGTACACATCGGTAGATGCTCTGAAAACAAACAAATAATTACCTTAAATAACAATAACACTTAACAATAACATTCAAATTAATTACCTAAATAACAATAACACTTAACAATAAAACACATGAGGATACCCAGTACGTTTTCAGGAAAATATATAAAGGCCATTGGTTCACAACTGTGTGATGTGTGGCTCAATAATAATAATAATAATAATAATAATAATACTGAATTATAGGATTAGTATTAATATTAGATACGGCTCACTACTATCAGCATTGTCAGTAGTGACTAACCTATAAATATATATTATAGGATATAAATTTCAAGAGTATATCAGTACATAATTATGTCAATCTCAATAATTAGATTACAGTAGTAGATTATTACCCCAATGGATTCAGGAAATCAATATCTGGGACAAATTGATATATAACCCACTCCTCGATCTTCATATTGAATTGTTCATGTACAGTTGCCCAAGAACAGATTGCAACCAAATTTGCTGGTGTGTGGCAATATCTGGCAGCTGCTCCGAAATAAACACTCGTATTTTATCAATGGATCATTCAGAACCTACAACAGTTGTAAAGATGAATGTAATTAGCTGAAGCCAATAACATCCATCCATACAAAGGTTGTAGGTTCTGAGTGATCCATTGATAAAATACGAGTGTTTACTTTGGAGCATCTGCCAGACATTGCCACACACCAGCAAATTTGGTTGCAGTCTTTTCTTGGGCAACTGTACACCTGGATACCATAGTCTCTAGCCCATAAAGACTATGGTATCGAGTATACAGTATTCATGGATTTAACTTACTGGTGTCATTCCCTTCCACAAGCCGAAGAGTCTTTCATTGCGCACCACCTTGCTTACAATATGAAGCATTCCTCCTGCACCACCAGATCTGCAATGTATTTTTTGTTTGCCATTATTTACTGAACAAATATATAAGCAGATATCACCAGTCTCAACAATGTACAGCACAACTAAACCAAAAAAAAATTCCAGTAAATATTATGTGCTTGTTCGCGTGTGTGTCTGTGTGTGTCGCATTTTATAAGAGTGCAGTAGCCTATACTTAGGGTAGGCTACATTAAAGCGCCTTGATTCCTCCAATAAATGTCAGGAAACAAGACCAGAGATTAGCAAAAATAATGGTGTCCTTGTTGTTTAGAATAGTTTGGAGGAATCAGTTGCTCCAGATATACCAACACTGCACTATCCCCCTAACTAGCTTTAATGGAGAGAACTTCTTTCTTAAGTTGGAGGATTACTCATTCCTCCAAACTATGTGAGCAAACAAATCACCATATACGGGATTAATTTTTTGTTCTTTGATGACATAGCTTGGAGGATTCTGCTGTAGCCCGCTCCCTCCCCCCAACTTCCAGTAAAATTCGCCAATAGTTTTCCCCTTAATTAATGAAGACCAATAAAAGGATACTTGTGATCGCTATATATATATATATATATATATATATATATATATATATATATATATATATATATATGATAAAATATATCGGAGCAATAATGTCCTGTACACTCGCAATCCTTAAAATATGTATCCAGCCAGGCTTGCTTTGAATAGCCTGATCGAGTACCTATTAAGCGAGCTCAACCATATATGAAACAGGATAAGCGTTGTACTTGGTTCACTCGTATGACAAATGATTCGAAACTTCAACAAGACCTGGATACATATTATGGACTGCGAGTGTACGCCCAAGAAAAAGGCAACTACTGCATGTACTGGCTTTTACTCACACACGCGTTTGTAAAATACAGGGCCATATTCAAGAACGTTCGTGGTGCATACGATGGCATGGTACCGGTACGAAGGCTCCATAGTAAAACAATAGAGCCGTCGTACCCGAACTGCTATACAAAACGTTGTGTAAAATTTTTTTTTTTTTTTTTTTTAGTAGACTAGCTGGTACACAAAACGTTGTGTACTTTTTTTTTTTTTTTTTTTTTTTTTTCAGTAGACTATTCACACGTTCTCGTGTATGAAACTAACAAAAAATTAAACATCTATATACCACACATAGCTTTACCGATTTACCCCTTCGTATACATTAAACAAAAATTAAGTCTAGTAGTGCAGTGAATTACAGGGAAATAATCTGCAGATATGTCATCTCTCCCCAACCCCCATGATCATCTTGTTCTACAATCAATAGAGGAGGCTATAGTGGTGAACTAAGTATAGTATAAGTGAAGTAGTATAGTGAACTAAGAAAAAAAAAAAAAAAAAAAACCTTCCACACACTCGTTTCTCGAGAATCACGGTTAAGGTGGTAATTCTTTTTTGGTACATTGGAGTGCCATGAATCCTCCAAAGTATGCTAGGAAACAGGGCCAGAAGAGCAAAAATAAGTGTTCTGTTGCTTGGAATAGTTTGGAGGATTCTGTTGCTCCAGATTTACCAACACAAAACTTCCTCCAAAATTGGACAAGGTAACTCGCTCATAAAAAAATATAATTATCTCCGATGTCTTGGGAGATCAAAAGACCATATTCAAGAACATTTATGGTTCCGGTACGATGGCTCCATAGAAAAAACAATAGAGCCGTCGTACCGGTACCACACCATCGTATGCACCATGAATGTTCTTGCATACGGCCCAGAGTAATGATGAGTTAAATTGTGACGTGGGCAAATGCACAATTTTTTTTTTTTTTTTACCCATATAGCTACGATTATTGCAAGGTGAAATTATTGCTGATGACCATACCCGTACCTACCACTTGTACAGCCACAATCAAATATCCACCGACACTTTCCTTCCATCGTAGTAAATATCTTGGTAAAAAAGAACAACACGTGGATGATTTTGCAGCACCTCATAATAATAATTGAGGGGGTTGAGTTGACGTAAGGTGTTGTATGATTATATTTTGATATGGTACTGATTTATTTGCACGATGAAAGGAAAGTGTGTGTCGGTGGTTATTTGATTGTGGCTGTACCTTCACTGACATTACTTTTAGTTATGCCGTACCGGGTCCCAAACTTCAAATAATCCCTCCTGCCATCTGACCTAGTTTCTGCTGGAGTATTGTACACTCGCAATCCAAAATATATATCCAGGCTCGCTGCCATTAGCCTGATCGAGTATTAAGTGAGCTCAAGCAAATATTAAACAGGATGAGCGTTGCAATTGGTTCACTAATATGTCAAATGATTCGAAACTTCAACAAGACCTGGATACATATTTTGGATTGCAAGTGTACACCATGCAATGACTTCCTTAGTGGGACAATTCTTATGGTATTATCAAGCCGACTTGTGTACGTAGTGGCGCTTAGGTAACCCTTCTATGAATAAGAACATTTTTATAGTGTAATGTACGGCATGACGTCATGACTGAAAATATGCAAAAATAATAACGAATAAACTATCATTCGAAAAATTGTGCTAGAGACAAACCCACAAGTTCCAAATCACCTGATTGCCAGCCATAAACGAATTAATTAAAACGTGCCATGCAATTCTCAACACAATTACTGTGCCAGACGATCCAAGACGGCTCGAACACAAATATTGCATTATGACTGTGCAAACTTTCGTACCAGTACAGAACATAATTATCTATTATCCTATCACTGGACTGTAAATCTGTATTATATAAATAAAGTTTCATTTCTATCGCCAAAACTAACATACAAAACTCGTCCATTACATGAACACTTCATTAAATTAATAGAGTGCATGTTCGCTACAGACAAAAATATTATGTCAATATAATTAACAAGTATAATGTACACGTCCTTTAAAGTGCCTGGATACACGTGCCCCAACTTTCACATCAGCCTTGAGGAGGGGTACTGACTGACACCACCACCCTCAGCATATTAGGCTCGGGTAGCAACTGAAGGGGGATGTGGTCCCTTGGGGAGTCGTCAGGAGGGAGGGTACAGTATTAATTCAAGGGAGGAGGACGGGAGTGGAGATTACACAACACCAACTGTTAATTTCAGTAATTAATGGTTATCTGCAGTAATTACCCTCGGTATAGCTGATGGCCTAATTCAATTCTGAGTGAACCAATAAAACAAATTTATATTTCATTAACAAAAACCTACCATCCATATGTTACATAATATATATTCATGTATCTATAACGTAACACCTTATTTCTTCGTTACGATTCATTTGCATATACTGGGCACCGCACATTTCATAATGTTACCAGCATCACAGCACTACCAATTGTACAGCACATAAAGTAAGATATAGTTGAAACTGGTGTAAGATATGTTAAACTAATCTATAACAAGTGCACAAATCGCCCTAGAAACGAAAAAAAAAAAAAAAAAAAAAAAAAAAAAAAAAATGCTCCAACTACAAACAATTTATAGAATTTAGAAAAACTATAAATTCTACTATTTTAGGATCTGAGGTATATTAAATATAACTGTTTTAACAGTAGGAATTACATGAAGTTAGCACCTGTTCGGTGAAACAGGTGGATGCAGTGGTGTAACACGTGAGTGGAGTGAAATAAGGGGCGCCAGTTGAACAACGGAGGCTATCGAAGTGAAATGGATTGACAGAGAGGTAGACAGTGTGCCAAAGTATGGTTGAGTTTATATTAAAGGCCCGTATACAGTGAAATAAAGCAGTATAGAATAGGTGAAGCGGGTAGAGGCCTGGCGGTAGCTGGAGCGAGGGTTGGGATGGGACCCTGTGCGAGGTCAGCCCAGCTAGCATATACGCGAGGCAAGTGTTGCCCGCCCCCGCCCCTGCCCCCTCCACCACTCACTGTTCCCCTCCCCCCCTTCAATACTTCCCATGTGTACTACCCCCTCCTTCAATACCCCCTACATGTACCCACCCCCTCCTATACCTAAACCGAGGAGGGGGATTTGTCCCATTCTCTCCCCCTTCCCTCCTCTCTTACCCCCTTATTTTCCCCTCTTCGCCTATACCCTCCTATTCTCCCCCCTTCCCCTACCCCCTTCTCATTCTCCCCCTCTTCCCTACCCTCTTCCCATTCTCCTCTATCCCTAGCTTACCATTCTCCTCCCCATTTCCCTTACCTCTCATTTTCCTCCCCTCTTCCCATACGCCCCAGCTCCCCATTGACTCCCTCCTCTCCTCAACTCCTTTTCAGATCCTACCCATTATTCCCATCTCGCCTCTCTTCCCACCCTATTCCCTTATATCCCACCCCATTCAAATCTCTCATACCAATTAACGAGTATATATCTAAGAGCCAAAGCAAGATACGGGCGAGATCATGCCCTCCCTACCCGACCCATACCAAACAGAGTCCTGCCCATTATTATACCCCCTACGACGTGTTTCCACCTTAACGCTTCTTGGCTTATGTTTGCACCACTTCTAACTCCTCCCCGCTCCACATACCCTACCCTACACTACCCCACCCGAACGAACGACGCCTTGACCCCACCCCTCACTCCAATCTCCCCTTCTCCACATTTTCTCCTCAGGACCCAGCAACAACCCCCTTCCCCCTCCCCACGACCCTCTCACAAACACACTGCAGCAACTCTCCTCTCTCTCTTTATCTCTGCTGCCAAAACATTGAAAGCAAGCAACCCTCCATATTTGTGACAACAGGGTTTGGCCCACATAAGAATACCAATACAGTGTACCCCCTCCGACTATCAACACCCCCAATGCCACCGCCGCCTCCTCTACTTCCCACAACAACAACTCCACTTAATTTTTCCCCTTGCACCATTATCATCCAAGCTCCTTCACCAATTTAGGCGTTATCTCTGAGCCACCTTGCACTACCCTTTCATTTCATTTCTTTACATACATTTCTCAGAGTCTATAAACACCATTCTCCTTGTTTGTGGCACCTGACCGACAAAACGATGACGTCCTTCAAATTATTATTTAATGCACGTTCTAAACTTTGAAACTAATAAAGGCCAAATAATATAACCTGACACTCTTTTCGTCTGTGAGACCAGTTAGGCTGCCCCCCTCCCTCTTCAATACCTCTTCTAACTCACGAGACACATATCAACCGTTGTTTATACAACTGGGAGAAAACAAAGATAAAAATTTCGGTTACATATGGTACTTGAGTCATGACAATCGTAGTATGTGACTAAACTTGTACAACAGATACTATGTCGAGTATGATGATTGGACGCGAATCGGCAAAGGTGAATAAATAAGCTAAAGATCTTTCTTTCACAGTCACAGACGTATTCTTAGCAAATATAGAACGACTAAGGTTGGGGCAATAATTTAGTACAATAAAAAAAAAAAAAAAAAATCAATACTTATGGGAGATTTCGATAAACTTAATGCTACAAAAAGTTGACCCATCATAATTTTTATTACCCTACAATAAAATGTTGCCTCCGATAACACGGTTGCTACAATCCAGGAATATAATGTCGTACTCCATACTGTATAATGGTGCATGTAGCATATAGTAGCATATTCCTCCTTTATAGTGTAAGGTAAAAATAATGTTACTCCTTCCACTTTATACAGAACCTTTTCCTTAAGTACTGCATAATTGTACATTCCCATCCACAGCATACTTACTGTATTTAGCATACACTTAAAGGAAAGAACCTTCACGATAATTTTAGCCAATGTTAAATATAGGTACCTAATTTTAAAACTGGTTTGATATATACGTATAATTAGAAGGTATTATATCACGCAATTTATATCATTTATCACCAAAATATCTGATTATGCTTAAAATTTTGAAAATTAAACTATATAGCCTACTGTACAGCCACAATCAAATATCCACCGACACTTTCCTTCCATCATATTAAATATCTTGGTAATAAAGAACAACATGTGTATGATTTTGCAGCACCTCATAATAATAATGGAGGGGGTTGAGTTAACGTAAGGTGTTGTATGATTATATTTTGATATGATACCGATTTATTTGCACGATGGAAGGAAGGTGTTGGTGGTTATTTGATTGTGGCTGTACAATTGCCAGCACTTATAACTGGTACAGGAGACGAGAAATTACAACGTTGACTGTACCAGTTATAAGTGCTGGCAACTGTACATATAGACTATATGAGTACAGAAAACGCATTCTTTCTCCGCTGGCCAAGGAAGCTAAAATATATTCCTAACACTCGGATCGATCGACATATCCTAGACGACGTAAATAGATTTTGCAAATCTAAAACAGCTTGCACTTTCTCTAGAGACAGGCCTACCATACACAGCCAGACTCTGTTACACTGTATCTCGTAGAGATTGCATCCTGCAGTGGATTGCAGACTGCTGTCGTGAAATGGAAGTCAAAATTATGTCCACGATCGTACAATCACTCTACAACTGATAATAAATTATGATTAAGGTGGTTGGTGGCGCCTGAGTGTCTGGTGATACATAACCCAACTGTAGTCTAACTTCTCTCCTGTATCTAAGGCTATAGTCTCCTAGCTGATAATTAAACTGCCATGTGACGAAAGCAAGCCATCACTGCCGGGATACCTGTCTGACAGAAGTACTCCATACCACCTACAGTAAACATTAAAAGGGAGAAACCTAACGGCCATGAGTATAAGAAAAAGAAATACACGAGATAGCTGTACCGAGATAGCAATAGACACACCTGTTCTAATACGAGTTCTACCATTATCTTATCCTTTACTCCCTCCTGCGGGTACCCCCCCCCCCCTCCTTTATGCCTTCTCTCCCAAGTGCAACTATTCATTTTTTAACTTTCAATATGCCAAGTCTAAATATATACAGTAGGTATTTACTACTAGGAAGTAATTTATTTCCATTTACCCACTCTATCCTCTCCCGCAGCACGTAGTTCACAAGTCGGGTTAAGATGTGTGTCAAGGGAAGCAGACTGAGTTGAGGAGACGAGAGAGAACGAATATAGGCAAGTGGTGAGTGATATGGTAAAGTGGTGATTCAGCTGGCAAAAGTGGATGTCGGGGAAGGATCTACGCTATACGATAGGAAAGAGGCCAGATGGTGGGTGACAACACCTAAAGGATTTGAATAATGGGGCAATATAGAACAAGATAGTTCATGCAGAACACAGAAAATGAAGTGGTCATCTAAATATCCGAAGCAAAGTAGGAACTCCCATGACCAAAAATGGATAAAAAAAAAAAAAAAAAAAAAGAATATGTCGTATGGTGAAGATAAAATTCGCTACCAAATCAAAGGTAAACTTTTTTTCTTTTTTTTTTCCCCAGATTCGTCAGGCCATATTCAACGAAATTATATGATCCTTAAAATCTACTGTAAAAGTCGCTTAACTTGCGAATTCTTCATCACACCAGTGTTCACATTGAAGAGAGTCTAGGCTATGCAAGAAGCAATGAATATGTCTGTCAGAAGGTTGGACGTTAATAGAGGCAATGTGCTGAAGGATACAATATACTCATACACAAAATTTACCTGCTGGCTCAGATAGTCTATTCCAGAGACTTAACATCATGCAAGGAAAATTGTCAACTATTCAAGGCAATTTCAAGCCATCTCAACCGTATGGGGAAACATTTGGGACGTCATAGCAAACCGAATTACAGTAACTAGTAATGATATGCCTCTCTCGAATTACAATTATGCTATTATTTCCTCTGACATATTGAAGACTGTCGATAGCAATAAGGATAAGTAATACAATACAATTTATCTACATTATACCCAAGAGTTTGATGCATTCTTCCCACGTGAAAGTCGAAGCATTTAAGTAACACACTGCAATGGATTTGGATGTGACTGACTGAAAGAGTAAACAAACGTCGTGAAATCTGTCTGGTCAGTTATCGGTTCTTGGTTTTTCATTTCATAATTATACAACCTACTAAAGTTTAGGTTAGAGTAAACTAATCAAATTTACATATGACAACTCTCTACAGTATGTTCACTGTTTGCACAACTATTTACATAAACATTACTCAAATGGGTGAATAAATTGTACATACATAAAATTTTTATACATATACCGGTATTGGTAATCGTCAGAAGAACAACGAACACTACACCTTATAAACTGGATACTAATATACATATACATGAAATTCAGCGTGTGAAAGACTTGGGAGTTAAGGTTTGCAAAGGCCCAAATCCTAAGCAACAATGTACCAGTATAATAATTCAAATCAATTTGGGTTTACCGACCATAAAAAGAATAAACAAGTGAACACAGTCGTTATGGTGTAGCTGCCTTAGTCGCTCGCAATTATGTTGTTCAGTTTTGCTGCCCATTCAAGGGGACAACTATCCAGTCACTACAATGTGTACGATACAAAGGATGATAACTATGTATTTCAAAGTCTTTGAAGGCTAAAGAAGTTAAAGAAATAAGGCTAAAGAAGCTAAAACATAATCTTCTAGAACGATGTAGGATGAGAGATTTAATAACTTCAGTAGTTAAATGGATGACAGAGAAATGTGGGAATTATAATAATATAGAATTCCCTAAAAAAATATAAAATTGAAAAGCTTGTTTCGAAGCGACAGGAAGACTAATTGGGAAAAAGTTGGAACAGTGGATTCAAGGGATAGATCTACAATCTTGGGGGCAGCGCTGTCTTGAATGGGGCCAAACAGGCACAATAAAGTCTCCTCCATATTACAGTATGTTCGTATAATGTTGTTGTGAAAATAATAATAAGCAAGCACAGAAATAATGTGAGCAAAGGTGACCTGTTCGAGCAAAATATTTTATTCATATGTTATGCAGTGTTCAGTATTCGGAGCCCCTCAAAACATGTCTCCCTGAATACTGATACACCACGCTAGGTGCATAAGAACCAAGATGACTAAATCTAGACCTCAATATAATACACACACGTTACCAGTTGAGCAAATAACCCATACATTACAAAGTACAAACCTCGTTCGAAGTCTGAAAATTAGGATATTAATTTTCATGACTACATATCCGGTAATGCTTGCGTGTATTGACAAGTAGTGTGTGTTCTTGATAATACAGTTCATGGTACTCACAGTACTCTTCGTAATTCTTTTAGGTCTTGATGCAATTGGAAGTGAAAATAAATTTTGTGATACCCCACTCTCACACGCAAGAAATTAGATAAAATTATGGTGCCTAAAAGACGTGACTCACGGTATGGTGATGGTAGACTGCAGGCGAGTCTTGACCAGGTCCAACGGTTGGAAAAGGATGGTGGAGCAGGTCCCGGAGAAGGACCCAGCCACAAATGACTTCACCAAAGGTGACTGTGGAAGAAATCAATTTTAATTTAATTACATAAGAAAAGGATGTCCATAATGAACATACTCGCAATAGACAAATTGAAAATCCTCGCACCCCACTACCGTATTACACCCACAAACTGACAGTCATCTATCATGAGTGGATCATGAGCTTGTCAATCCTGCTACCTAATATTGTCCAAGAAGTAACATTTTAGCAAATAACACAGGTCCATGTGTGAACAATAATATTCTTGCAGCACGCGAGATTGTTGACGTGGTCGCCCCAGTTGGTTCCTTACATTAAAGATGCCGGGTCAGTCGCGACCTACCCCGACTTATAAAGCTGGCATCAGTGGCGACTTATAAAGCTGGCATCAGTGGCATGTGATCACAAGCGGGATTATTATTATGATCTCTTTTACCTCTGAGGCATCACATTAAATACGCCTAGCAGAGAAAAGGGGTTATGATGACTACAAGGGTGTCATTAGTCCATTCTTTTACTGCCTCTCGAGAACCAACAAATTTCGTCGTCTTCAACGAGTTTTGAAATTAACAAGTGTTTAGGCTATTTATACAGAGTACAGCAAAAAATCCGGCCTGCGACGTATCTTCAAGGTTCATGCAGTGCCTAAGCAACCTCTCTTCAGGACCCGCCCTCTGCCTCGACCAATCAGAGAGCACCATGGCTCGCACGACACATCCACGCCCACCAGTCCAACCAATGGGAATGTACTTGTTCCTCAAGCTGCCACCAAACATGTTATTGATATTCAAAGCCAACTACCACTATTGTAAACATCACCTGACCGTCACTACATAACATACCAGCACACATATACCTGCACCTAAAACGTATTCGAGAAATGTATTGTATCATAACCACCAATCAAAACAATCATGAACTTAATGGGTTTGTTATTATTATTAGCCTTACTTTATCCTTCAATAAGCGCTGAGTGAGGCGACAGGACTTTTGCCGCCGACTGTGGGTGTTAAACAATTTGGTACGGTACTCTTATATATTATCATCGTCGTAACTGTAACCTCATGTATTCACCATCAAACATACACAGTAATTATCCATACTTCCGCAACCTAACTAACACAAAAGTATGTTAAAATTATCACCAAAATTAATGCGTTTGCGTTTCCTCTTCCTGAACAAATCATCGGTCTCAAGGGAATGGGTTCACAGGGTACGAGCATAAGGCCCCAGCACGTGGATGTTTCTCCCTTTACCATTTTGCGCACTTGCATTCCAACCATCCTATATCCCCAGAAATTTAAAGAAGACCTCTCTATCTTTGTCTCTTATTCCTGGCGCCGTAGAGTAATCCTTTTTTTTTTATTATTATTATTATTATAACGATAGTGCCGCAACCCCGTTATCACTCAACTTCGATATTCCTTCTGATGTATAAATTTATCGATGCTTTTGGAACATGTTTTTCGTTACACGTTTCTAAAAACAGAGTAGGACTGTACGTGCGGTATGATCTTTCTCATCCAAGTTTATTTCTAAGCAAGGATATCGGAGTTCATATCCATAGTTATGCCAAGAGAACGTAGATGTTAGCAGAAAATCCCGAGGCAGACTCCTGGCTGGGACAATAAAGCATCACGCAACAGCCTATTTATATTATACAATCCTGTTCAAGTCAACCACAGAACGAGGAACTACAGTCGTGGGGAGGGGAGGGGTGGGGGGGGGGGGGAGGTTGTAAGGGGCAATATTTTTAATTACTTTATTACTTGTATCCCTTGTTTATCTAAACGAATACTCAAGCCAGTACAAACTACCTGTTCTCAGAGACAGACATTAGTGTACTTTGCTTTGTGAGAACAATATATTCCGATAATAAAGTTGTAACGTAGTGTTTCATAAAGAAATTTTTACGTTTCCAAGGCAAACAGGCTTCCCTTACACAGTATCTACAATAAGAGTACAAATGGTCCTTTTTATATCCTACGATTTACTTGGTTGAGTCTACAGTAAATATTTTTCCAAAAGGTAAAGGAGAGTACTACGACTCATTTCCCACTACCTTGACGAGTTACATTGCACAAGGTTGAAGGAATGAAGCTTGAGAATTAGACGTTTAGTGAAATACCAATTAGGGTTAGGACGTACTGAAAACTCCTCACGATTCTATTCGTACAATTCATTATCCATTGTATTTTAGTCGAACATTAACTTTCGCATCGATTCTGTTATTTATACTTCATTAAACATGATGTGTTAACTTGATGGGTATGGTATATATAAATCGATAATGAAAAATAGACAAATTAAAATTTTCTCTCCAAATAAAGACAGGTCTATGAAAAAATCTTTAATTCATGATACAAGTAGTTTAGGCATATAAAGCAAATCATCAAAACGGTAGGATGGTAAATTAGCCTACTCGGTCTTGTGCGACGTTATATGTGACTGAAAATACCATTAATCACCTATTGATAGTCCAATTAGAGGGCGAAGACCTTTCCCAATAATCTCCACTTGACTCTGCTTTCAGTCTACTCCCATGCAGCTCACCCTTTGCCAACTTTCTAATCTCGTCTTTCCACCGGTATATACAAGTACTATCTCTGCCTACCTTAGCTTCTTCATCTCAGGGTCGTCACTCTCTAATTATAAGTTCTGCACCTGACCTACCCAATTCATGTCAATTTAGTGGTAATTGGTAAAGATATCGCCAACTTTTGTCTGCTCTCTTCCTGTCCCTCAAGTGTTACAACCAGCTGTTTGCTCTCCTTCTCTATTTGAGCACCCGCAAGTTTTTGTTTTAATAATTTTTCCCGGGGCACTTGTGGTAGTTGCGGATTCACAAGCATCCCCGTTGGTTATGGCGTCATGTGGTATGGTAACTCTCTCTCCCCCCCTTCTCATTTTGTGAATTTTGGTCACAGGTTTCTGATCCGAAGATTAGAACCGATAGGTTACACTAATTTCACATGTACTGACGGCGATCACCTGGACTTACATTTGCATTAAGCTACGCAATACGTTGGAATATGTAATAGCATGTAATCATACCGATGACACCGTCCTGTAACGATAATAATGTAAACTATACTTGATGTCCACCTGACAGATGGGCCTCATCCCATCCTTGACGAAGATACGCCTACAACCCCCCTCCACCAATCAGAGTCGGTGGCCTGATATTTTTTATACGCAAGGATTACGCATTAACAGCGCGTACCTGTTGGTGAAAGTGCATAATTGTTCACTTTCTTTGTCGTCTGATGTATATTCAACAACAAAGTACAGTCTGCCTCAGGTATTTGTATACACTACTGTGGCATCAAGGGTTCATAACAAAAAAATTTAGCGTCTTAATTCCCCAACACTAAACTTTTCTAGTAATGTTGTTTGGCTAATACTTGAAGCAATCAGAAGAACAATCCCTACAGTATATGCAGAATAAAAAAAAAATGTTAACCAATGCTCTGAACGAATTCCTGAGGCCGACTATACATACAATATTTAATTTGTTGCATATTCCTGATTTCGCCTTGCATTCGGTAAAGTCAAACTAATATAATTTTTGTTGTACCCTAAGAGTCCAGTATTAAGTCCAGTATTGGTTCAAACATAATTATAATGACTTAGTATAAATGCATAAAACCAATAACTTATCAGATATGAAAATGGATCAATATCAGCAAAATCCACAGGAACACCCTAAATGCAAACTCCGTAACGAAGAAGAAATTACGCCCATACAAGCATGATTTGGCTTACCAGCATAAAGATAGGTTATTAATAATTTTTCCATGCATAAAATGTGTCTGGAAAAAACGAATAAATGGAAGCAGAGGAAAGGAAAAAAGAGAAAATACAGTACTGAACGACGAGGTAGGAGTGTGTGGCAACTGACTGGTAGCCTGAAATCCAAACTGGTTAGAGGCGGTTCACGGGAAACTGCAGAGAGCAAGGCTGCCAGAGGGTTTTATTCACGTAGTAGGGGTGAGGGAGACCGCATGACATGAGAACTATAAGAAACTGTTCGGGATCGGGATGGGGGGGGGAGGGGAGTACCCAAAAATTATTTAGGTTTATTACGGAGATAACATGGTAGGGGACGACAACTGGGCACAGAGTTAAAGGGGAAGTCTTATTAAATTTAATATGCAGTTGAATGAAAATACTGTATGCAATAGACATCCATTATACCTACATAGCCAAACCCTGGGATTCACCAAGATCAGCAGACCGAAGGAAAGGTTAATTATGAGGGGAGGGGGTATATAAGGCCACCGAACGTCGTAAAACACCCTCGCTGGTACCATAACAGCTGCAGTATTTGGGAATTACCCTCACTTCCCTCCCTCTGTGGCTGGGTACCAGTTCGGAAGTTGTGACGTGTGTGTGTGAGTAGCAGTTGACCTGGGCCACGGTAACGGGCTTGATGAAGCCTATGTCCAGTGTCGGAACATTAAAAAAAAAAAAAAAATACAGGTGTTCGAAAGGGAAATTAATGCTGTTAATGGAGGGTTCGTAGTCAGGCAAAGTAATTCACAAGTGTGCGAGGGAGAGCTAAAAGAGAGAGACCCTGGAGGGGTAGACTGTTAAATCTAGGCGAAGAGTAGTTAGAAGGCAGGTAAACTACCATATTGCAATGTTTATTTCTTTAGATATGGGGAGAAACTCTTGGAAGATGGTTAGAACTAGACGAATGCTAGAATTGGCGAGAGGTGGGTTAATATTGATGCCCATGAACACGAAATTCACGAGAACAGACATAGTCAGAAGTAAGGCATCTCAGATATTGAGAACATGTGTGTTTGCAGACTTGATTCCTTGAACTACGGTACGGTAAATAAATAACCAACTAACCCAACTTTTACTACAGAGTACAGGACAGTATCTCAAGTCCACTTAAGGAGGTCACAGCCAGGAAAATCCTACTCACGCTGGACTAGATGGGGAATGTGCAAGTGGTGTAAGAAGTGGTGTGTATGTTATTATTTGAATGCCTTGTTTTTCCTCAACTTTTAACAAAAGTCTAAGTTAGGTGTTCATACCAGAGACAACATAAGTCAGGAAAGAGTCTATGTATTCTTCTTCTACCCTAGTCCCAGTCTAAAAAACCCACAACAGTATACGACACGGTAAAGTCCAATTCCTCATCCCAGGAATAGATGACTTGCTTGACAGGCCAGTGTTATCCTAACAAAGTATTGTTATCTAGACCATACAATTGATGTTGCGGGTGGGGGCATAGGGGGGGGGGGATATAATATATACAGTACGACTAAAGTGTTACTCGTACATAAATAGGCCAAGGACACAAAGTAGACAAGGCAATATTGAGGTTGACAATAACACAAAGACAAGACTACAGCCGGACTTCAATAATGGCCAATTTACAGTTAACTTAAGCTGACCGGAAAGTTATACGTTAAAATATTATATAGTTAATCAGAAAGGCTGATATCATGACAACTTATGAATACTTGACATGCTTTTAGAGGTTTTGTTGTGGGTTATTAGAAGACTGAAACTGATGGACGTCCACACAAAGCCTGTCTTTCTGCTGTTCCAACACTACAGACCCCATATCCCTTGCTTGTGATTAACTTACCGATGAAATAGCGTCCAAGAGAGCCATATTGTCAGATTTCACAACCAGTGCTCGATTGACACCTTCACTGGGCATCAAGGTTTCTTAATACTTGAGCTTGTTGCTTGTGGTCTTCCCTTGAAATTTTTTTCGTGGGTGTTTTTCGTTTGATCTTGATATCTTCTATTATCTGGTGGTCTGTTGTTTACAATGTCTTTTATTTTACTTGATATTTTTCTTCCTGGGCTTTATCACTATGCTTTATACACAAACTAAGACCATAGAGTCAAATCTTCTCACCGAACTCGAGTGTCTGAATAGTCAGTGTAATCTATCTCGTTCACACGGATACAGATATGAACATTTTCGTTAACAGTAGAAACCACCATGGTAAACCATTAATGTTATAACACCACACAAAAAATTTATCTATTGCTGTGGTGGGACGGGAAGAAAGAGCTTGAGGTTTCTAGTGTTGATGAAGGGAAGCTCCTGGCAAGCTGTGTGTTCTTCTGGCTGGCTGTTGTGAGAGTGAGGCATTGGAGCAGCTGTGGCATGTATATATTGCTAAGTGAAATTTGGCAACTCGGACAGAACACTCACAGACACCACACAATCACAATGCACATGTATGTATGTACACTTCTCCACACATACAGACACACACACGTACACTTCTCCACACATACACACACGTACACTTCTTCATATATATATATATATATATATATATATATATATATATATATATATATATATATATATATACACGTCCACTTCTCCATATATACACACACACACACACGTAGTATACACTTCACACATATACCCACCCACCCTGACACACACACATACACCCTGACACACACACGTACACTTCTCCACATACACACACTCTGTCATTCTTTAAATATTTAGCCTTAATGACCATTACGTAGTCGATAAGTGTTAAGTCCAAATAACAAATGGCAACCCATGTTTATTTGTTTGTGATTTGGGCTTAACGCCTATCGACTACTTAGTGGTCATATTTGTAGAGTATGTGTATGTATGTGTATGTGGAGAAATGTACGTACGTGTATCATGGTGTGTGTGTGTATGTATGGAGACGTGTACGTACTGTACGACGTGTGTGTTGTGTCGGCAACTCAATAGCCTACTGTGGTTACCAGAATATCGGTGAAACTATTTATCCCAGTGTAGAAATTCATATGTCAGTCAGACTTGTTCCAAATGTTGTATGATGGTTATTCTCAAGTCTTCGTTCGTTCACTGCATCACACAATTAATGTTTGCTGTTAAATATACCTAGGGAAAATTAACATAATTCTGCTGGGGACGTGTGGCATCGTTGTGGCCCGCAACAGAAAACGGAAACATACATGGCAGGTGATGCAATGAGCTGGAAGGCTTCTTTCTGTCAGCTGACTTTATTATCATTGTTTTATGAGTGGACCGTTAAAAAATTACTTGGTGTATATCAGCTCCATGAAAATGCAATGCCTGATTAGTATCGTGATAGGTTTAAAATAATTTATTCCTCTTGTTATTATGGAGTTGAGATTAACACGTACGTTATATGTATACAGTATATCATTAACATCTAGTTTAACTAAAAATTGGATGTACTACTTTAATGAACATTTGATGCATACATAAATATTTACATACCTTGGACCTATTCAGCCCACTCAACATATGTATGTATCTCACAGTCTAATGTGTAAATTATACTACCCATATATATTATATCAGTATTGTTTGTAGGCTATTGACTCAGTCTACGCCGGACCTGAAACAATTTTTTTTTTTTATAGGAACATGTCAGGAAGATACTTAATAACATGACTGATTTCCCCCTAACATATTCCTGGTAAAAAACCTCCACCAGTGATAATATTATTTCTCAAAACGTCCAAACGAGGTACTTTGAACATATAGGCCTATGCAAACATATCAGATGCAATGTTTCGAACATGCTTCAGAACTTGTTTCAGGGTCGTGTGGACTGCCAACTGCAGGCCCTTATGGTAAACGGGTTGACATTTGCATTCTCGTGGAGTTACGTAGAACCAATTTATATTCAGTCTATCCCCAATAATGAGTCATGATTACATTTTCTAGCTCACTCTGACAGAAAAAAAAACTGTAAGACAGTGGATTGTCTCTAGACGACTGTATATTTTCACTCTAGAATATTTCACTAACGTACTCTACTTTGTGCTGACAGGTGTACCGACCAATGAGTTTGACACTTATATGCAGTATTTTAGTCCTTCAGGCTGAAATAAAAATCCGGTTCTAAACCTTCGTTGAAACAAACACATTTGTAGCATTTTTAGTGAAATATAAAACACTAACAGTTAATACATGTGGTGTCTATTATCCCTGTTTGTTACTGGGTGAATACTGAACGGGATCTAGGAGGGTTTGAATAATCAATGAGGAAGTCATTACAGAGTAACAGAAACAGGAAGCTCTGCAACCTTCTCTTAATCTATATGAAACAGTCCCCAATTCAAGGTGCACAGATTATAGTAACTACGTAAACATGCCGATTCTGTTAGTGCGATGGTTAGAGCCTTGCAAAACACCTAGGACCTACTCATCGTGTATTTTTTTTCCTATATCGTAAGATGACAGAGACAACCTAGCTGCCTAGCAGGACTGTAGTGGAATCTATTTTCCTCGCCAATAACACAACAGAATAAAAATCTGCTCTCAGACTTCATAGATTCAAAGTCAGTAAGGGTTAGTTACAGTCTGTTTTCTCTGACCTGTCAGTAATTTATGCCCAAGTCTTGGACATAAAGTTTCAATACACATAATTCAGATTAATGTTTTCACGTTCTCATATGATGCTATTATTTTGAGTAGTCAGTAGCTGTTTGTAGTAAATTAGAAAATGCTGCTTAACTTACTTATTGGAAAATTTCTCGGCTAACGAACAGAGGCAAGCTGCCACACGAGTCACCCCAATGTGGATGATTATTATTGTCCACGACTACCTCTCGACCAGTCAACTTACCCTTTGTGACATTAGTCGTAGATGTTTGCCCTCAATTACAGTAAAACAATGTATAGATGTTTATTGATACGTGCTTATATGTATAGATATTAGCATAGAACACTGGTTCTCAATTCATTTCAGGCCATGGACCACCAGCCCAATTAAAAGAATATCGTGGACCATTCCACTTGGCGGAAATACGCTCTCTCCGATATTTTCCAAAATCTGTACGGTTGGTCCTAGCCCTCTATGAGTCTATGTGACCCCTATAAATTTCATCAATATCGGCCCAGTTTCAACCTTTCCTAAAAGTTTCAACAAAATCTGTCCTCTTGTTTTTGTGTTACCAAGTTAACAGACAGACAGCCAAACAAACAAACAGACAGAGAAACTAACAGCGATGAAAACATACTGTCGTTAACAAACAGAACCAGCATAACACAGCACATAGCATAACAACTGACCAGAAATATTTCACTCCGTTCTACTCTTCCTCCCTGCTTAATTTTAGATTACTACAATTTACAATTGAAAACAAAATCAAAGTACACCTCACCTATAAAACAGCGCAGGACGAATAACACAACTAATCAACTGATCAGTTCGGTGGCTACTGCACTACAACAGTGTTACATATAGCCGCACGGCAGCTGACAGGATTCGAACAGGAAGGCTTGTCACATCGACTGGTAAAGTATGTATTAGGCTAGGCTAAGGCCAGGAATAGCTGCGTGAATCTTGGACATTCCTTTTAAAATTTTGAATAAATTTAGAAACTTAGTGACTCGAAATGCTACTTAGCAGCTTCAACCTGAAGATTGCCAATATATTTCTTAAATAAGAATAATATATGAAAATGAATGGCCAGTTTTTATTATCATGATAAAATTTTTCGTACTGAATATTCAATAAATTTTATGCACTTATTTCCAGTTTATTACCAAATATAGTGGACGTCCTGTGGACCACCCAAAAAGTCACCATGGACCACCTGTTGAGAACCTCCATATGGATAGACAATCTGTTGTTTTGGCCGAGTTTGGAGGCATCAATATTCCTCCAATTGATTCGCCTACAATATATACAACAGACGGCCCCTTTGTTTATATATGTACACCTCAGCCGGGTGGTCATGTGAGTAGTTCGTTACCATGGCCCAGGTCAACTGCTACTCACACACACACACGTCACGACTTACGAACTGGTATCCAACCACAGAGGGAGGGAAGTGAGGGTAATTCACAAATACTGCAGCTGTTATGGTACCAGTGAGGGTGTTTTACGACGTTCGGTGGCCTTAAAGCTAGTGCCTCAAACTCAAATCGGAAGAGTAAATATTCTCAGCCCCTCACCTAAGAGAAATCGATCTCACGACCTATAGGTTACAAGGCCAGCAGACCACTAACCACTCGGCCCCTTCAGTGATATGATGTTTGTTTGCAGGATTAAGCAAAATGTTATATGTGAATGTTTATTTACTGGATTAATTAAGGGGGGTAATATAAGTTTGTTACAATAGAGCGTCTTGATTTCCTCCAAATTATGCCAGAAAACAGGGCTAGATTTAAAAATATAATGATCGATGTCCTGTTGCCTTTAGAATAATTTGGATTAATCAGTTGTTCCAGACCAGATATACCAGCATTTAACTAACCCCTTATTCTGTTTTCTGACAGAAGAATCTGGAGAAATCAGAAGCCTTAAAAACTTCCCCCACCCCACCGAAAAAATAAATTAATAAATAACAAATAATAATTATAAATATAAAATTAAGCATATCTTTAACTGGAGTTTAGGGTATAGAGTCGTTTTACCAGCTCTGGGAAGGAGGGAACACGTGTTGGGAGGTGTGGTGGTGGTGGTGGTGGTAGAGAGTTATTTGTTGGCTCAGTCTTGCCGCGCAGAGTGGACGAAAGATTGTGTGTGTGTGTGAGGGAAGGGGAGTTCGTGTGTGTGTGAGTGAGGGAAGAGGGGGGGGGGGCGCTCTCGTGTGTGTATGTGTGCGTGTTGGGGTCTTGCTTGTGTGTGTATGTGTGCATGTTGGGGTCTTGCTTGTGTGTGTATGTGTGCGTGTTGGGGTCTTGCTTGTGTGTGTATGTGTGCGTGTTGGGGTCTTGCTTGTGTGTGTATGGGTGTGTACTGCTCGTGCAAAGAAAAGAAAATTTTGGGCTTTATGCCTATCGACTCATGGCGTTGGTCATGTTTCTTGTTTCATCAACACTATGCTACATGCACCATTATACAGTATGGAGTACGACATTATATTCCTGGATTGTAGCAACCGTGTTATCGGAGGCAACATTTATTGTAGGATAATAACAAAATTATGATGGGTCAACTTTTTGTAGCATTAATTAAGTTTATCGAAATCTCCCATAAGTATTGATATTACTTTAAATTTTTTTAAATTCTTATTGTACTAAATTATTGCCCCAACCTTAGTCGTTCTATATTTGCTGTGAATAAGTCTGTGACTGTGAAAGAAAGATCTTTAGCTTATTTATTCACCTTTGCCGATTCGCGTCCAATCATCATACTCGACATAGTATCTGTTGTACAAGTTTAGTCACATACTACGATTGTCATGACTCAAGTACCATATGTAACCGAAATTTTTATCTTTGTTTTCTCACAGTTGTATAAACTGCTCTTGCTCGTGCATGTATGTCTGCTGTTCATATGTGTGTGTGTTAAGGGACCCTGTGATGTTGTCAGAAAATTGGAGGTTAGAGAGTCCTTCAAACATTGCCACTAAACACACACCTATATATAAACTGAGCTTGTTTCGTGGTATAGTCAGAAGGAATCAGAAGCCTCCAATTCTCGTACACGATCATGCCATCTGGGTCCTTAAAGAGGTGGCGTGAGGGATGACAACCTGGTACACTAATGACTCACTCACTCACGACAACAAACATGTACACTCGAGCTCGTAAATTCGCGACCACGCCCCCAAATTTTTATGTCATCTGAGCTGGTAACACTGTGTTGGGAAGGCGTCATTGTAGGTGAAAGATTGCATCACGTCGCTCTACTAGGATATGTTCCACCTACTCAGGCTGATTTCTGATTCCTCACCAAATAAATGTTACCAGCTCAAATGGCATAAACATCTAAGTACGTGGTCGCGAATTTACCTGCTCGGGTGTACAGTATATATATATAGGAGTAAAAGGGAAGGAAGGAGGGGAGGGGAAGGTGAGGTCTGCTTGGCTGGCACACATAGAATGAATAAATAGTATACAGTGGCGCCATCATCTTCATCATCATCATCCTGATCATACCACCTTCATAAACTGCGCGCCATTTCCCTTCATCATCATCAACATTATCATCGTTATTATCCTTGCTTTCGTCATCTCTTAATTAAGGAACGGAACGAGAGAGAGAGAGAGAGAGAGATTTGATTTGATTTATTTTATTGAGCTCGTATATATACAAAATATACAATGATTGCAGAGAGAGAGAGAGAGAGAGAGAGAGAGAGAGAATGTATATTACACAACTTTGACTACAATACCCTCACACACCTCTCGGGTACCAAGAAAAAGAATGGTAGAGAGAATATAATATATAGTATACTTTTGGTATAACGGAGGGCCTTTATAAATTCCCTCAAAGTATGCCATGAAACAACAGGACTATAGGTAAACAGATAATTATAATGGTGGCCTGTTGCTTGGAATAGTTTGGAGGAATCAGTTGCTCCAGATTTACCATTCATGCAACACTGTACAGTATACTACTCCGTTAACCTCTTTGCCCTAATGTGTATTTGGTGTGTGCAAGAGCTGGTGGTGATTTGATACTTGTGGTAGAGAGCGAGGGGCTGAGAATTTCTTGGGCTTGTAGTCAGTTAGAGTGGGAGTAACCTAAGTAGCTATAATATGTGAATGAAGTCAGTGTTATGTGTTGTCATTCATGTCTTGCACTCACTGTCTGGTAGCCTATTCTGTTATTGTCTCCTTACCGAACCCTATCTCTTCTTTTCACTGTAAGTCTTGAGTCTGGATAATAATGATGATGATGATAGTGGTGATGATGACGACGATGACTCTTTGCACCCCTGGCGATTCCCGACAAATTTATCATAAAAAAGTGGGCACATGGAGGGTTATGGGCAAGTAGGTCATCGTAGTGTAGATATATATGAGGAGGCTACGGGATAATTTTGCCACAATGGGTTGAATAAGACTCGTGACAACAGACATGCAGAGACGAGTAAAACGAAGGCTTGGGATTGAACTTTTTAAGGACCCTGTGATCGTGTATGAAAATTGGAGGCTTCTGATACCTCCTGACCATACCACGAAACAAGCTCCTTCCATATAGGTGTGTGTGAGTGTGTGTGTTTCGTGGCAATATTTGAACAATTCATATACCTCCAAATTTCTGACTACATCACAGGGTCCCTTAAATAGGGGTGATAAAACTGTGGGTGATAATGATGATGATGGGGAGAGGAGAAGGAAGATTTCGGTGGTGGCGGAGGAGGAGGAAGGTCTATTAAAGAAACCAAATAAAAAAATTGTGTGTTTTAATAATAATCAATCTTTCTAAGTTGAGCTGTGACAAATTATTAATAGTTGTGTATTTTAATAATCAATCCTTCTAAGTTGGGCTGTGACAAATTATTAATAATTGTGTGTTTTAATAATCAATCTTTCTAAGTTGAGCTGTGACAAATGATTAATAATTGTATGTTTTAATAATCAATCCTTCTAAGTTGAGTTGTGGCGAATATATTATTGAAGTATACTGCACTGTGACAGAGCAAACTTTTATCCTTTAGAACAGTATACCGGTATAACTTAGACCGACTGAGTACAAATGAAAATAACCTTCTGAGGAGGAACCATTATTTATTGACGATATTTTGTAGAAGTCAAGTCAAGGCCTTCAACCCAAAAGAGCTACGTAGTGAAACATTGTCTACATCTCAGGGCTCATCAGGTAGGACTCTCACTTGTATATTTATATATTTTTTTTTCTGTAATTGACTCAGGCAGCGTAATCCACCGCTGTGTTTTAAAATATCCATTTCTTCATTAACCCATGAGTTTTTTATTAGAGGTTATATGTGTCATGAAATCATGTAAAATTAGTCCAGACATACTGTATTATTACAAAAGTTGTAGTGTGTTAGTTGTGGTAAAAGTGAGATAGTATTTGAACTTTGATGTAGTCTGTTAGTTGTGGTAAAATTGGGATATTTTTTTAACTTTGATGTAGTCTGTTAGTTGTGGTAAAGGTGGGATAGTTTTTGATCTTTGATGTAGTCTGTTAGTTGTGATTTTTATCTTTGAATGTCAACGCACGGGGCTTCCTCCAACAAGAGAGAAAATCATCCAGTGGTGGGTGGAGAAGGTTGTAAAAATAGTCAGTCTCTATATAAAACCGGCCAGTGAGGGAACACCTGCATGCACACAAGAGGTCAGTAGTTAGTTGGAAAGGTTTAATGATTGTAACTTGATAACTTGTGAATGATGAAGTAAATGCATGAACCTTAATATTTCATAGTGAGAGAGAGAGAGAGAGATGAGTAGATACAAAACCTTTATCACTAAACCCAAGGGGAAGGCAAAGAGAATCCATGTTAATTAAACAATGTGTATATATGTGCGAAAAAACAACACACTTTTTTAACAGGAAGTGCGATAACTATAATCATTACCTACTGAAAACTACAAATGTAACATTGCCTAGGGGGGCTGACTTTATTCTCTGTGAATATTAGCCATCCCCCACAGGACTAGAATAAAGATTGTTGTAGGATCTGGTCATTTTCTAGTGGATCTGACGAGATTTACCCACATGGATTAAAAATAACTAATGAAACAATTGATAAGAATGGTCAACAATAACCCGTACAATAATATTGATTCTTTGTTACTTAACTTCGAGTGTCCATCATCCAGAATTAACTGACAAGATTATTTTAACGTTGCTCCCTATTCACTTCATTCATTCAGACACATTTACTGTACAACAATAACATGAGCTAAAATATATATGGACAGTCATGCACAAGCAACATAAGAAATAGGCTAGCACTAACAACAATTATGGGAACTTTAAAAAACACTTGTGAGGTGATGTCAATATTGTGATAGTGGTTGGTGGTAGCGAAGGAAGGAAGGAAGGGAGGGAAATGGCAACTTGGTGTCCCGGTAGCATATTATCCAAGTCTGGAAGGGTATATGTCAGTGCTTGATTTGGTTAGGTTAAGGTTAGGTCCAGTTTCGATTAGGTTAGGTTAGGTTCATATTAAGTAAAATAAGCGTCCCGGTAGAAGTAGAAGTATTCTTTCTTTCTTTTTTAAGTTCTTATACAACAGGATTTTTTAATTATAGCGTTAGTTCAAGTATGTCATGTGAGACTCGAGCCATTGTTTTAGGTTATATTTCTCACCCTAGCTTGGACCTCCAGAGTGTTTGTCTCTCATAAACAAATAGTCTGATTTTAGCCAGGGAGAATGAAAAAGTTGTCAGTCATTGTTTAAGGACCCTGTGATCGTATATGAAACTTGCTGGCTTCTGATTCCTCCTCGTGGCAATGTTTAAAGAACTCATTTACCTCCAACATCACAGGGTCCCTTAATAAGAGTTAATTAAAGGGGAGTTGGAACTACTTAAAAGGAGTAAAACAAAACTGAACTTTGCCCGTCATATCCAAACAAGGAAGCATCATTAATTAAGTCCGTCATGACACGTGAAACCATGAATGAGAAATGCATATGAAAGTAACTAAATGGACGAGGATAATTATTTTAGTGTTTACAGATTATAAACATCGTGACGGAGGAAACGAACATATCTCTGGTTACAGTTATGCTATACAGTACAGTGCACTTTCCCACAAGTTCTTCTCTCAATCTAAATATGCGCGGACTGTCAGGAAATGACAAATGTGAATAAGAAGATACACTTTTATCATTACGTCACACAAATGTGGATCACACAGTAACAGAAAACGTGCATAATTATGGGTACAAGTTACAGTTAATCATTCATGAATCTCTATCAGGTCAGCAAATAAAGATGTCTAATTGAGGGTACAGTCACGAGCACTAATACGTATCCAGGTGTGCTTCGAATACCTAGAGACAGTAAATAAATGCACAAAAAGATCTCCATTGGAATTACTTTGTTGGTGTATTGGACTGTTCAAAGCTTCAACCAAAGCTGTATACTTATTAGTGCTCGTGACTGTACACTGTATAATATAGTGAGATACATGTACAGTCGGCAGCATAAGTTCGCTTCATTTTCACCTGAGTATGTATGAGCTACAGTGAATACATGTACAGTCGGCAGCATAAGTTCGCTTCATTTCCACCTACGTATGTATTAGCTATAGTGATGTTGTAATACAATTTTAATGCAGAGATGACAGATACAGTTTTCATATGTTAAATTACGTATGTTGTTGGAATAAAAAATGGTTTAGAATGCAACTACCTGGTTATATTAGCATTATGAGATGGACGCGAATTTATGCTGCCGGCTGTACCTCAGAATATTAAGGGACCCTGTGATGTAGTCAGAAAATTGGAGGGGAATGAGTCCTTCAAATATTGCCACGAAACACCACCTTTATGGAAGGAGCTTGTTTCGTGGTATAGTCAGGCGGAATCAGAAGTCTTCACACATATCACAGGTATGTATCTTAAAGCTTGTTGTTAGGGGAGTATGAGGTGGAAAGCGTTGCTAAGCGATCATTTTAGCTACAGTTGGTAGGCTATAAGTGAAAACAGCTGAAATTTGTACTGTAAAGAACTTGAGGACAAATGCCTCACAGTTTTAAGGGGAGAAACTCTTGGTGATAAATTGGAGAGCTATACTGAATCCACCATTTAAACTATATCAAGAAACAAGCCCCCTGTTGGTAACACTGAGGTGATTGGTTTCGTGGAATAGTTTTGAGAAATCGGTAACAAATCAATTTACCTAAAAGAGATTCTCCCCTTAATATAATTATGGTCCACGGTGCAAACCCATGATGAATGATGAAGTTTGACGTTAGTGACAGTATATCATATCAACTCACTTCAAAAAGGTTAATTGATGAGTGGGCCAGTGATGTGAACGATTTAGAAGACTCTGGGTCGATTCCACAGTGGTATTTGTTTGTTATCTTCTCAACCAACCACACTTGTAAGGCTTCATTATTTTCCAAAAGCTGAGTATCCACATTCACAAAATCTATGAAACAGTTAGATGATGATGATCACTGCATAGTCTACTCACCAAATTCATTAAATGATTCACCCATAAGTAATTTAAACGGCTAACATTCTTTCGTTTGCGTGCTTACAAACCACTACCAACCACTGTGGAATTAACCCTCTGATTCCTTCACACTCTACCACAAAACAAGACATCATCAACAACATCATCACAGAGGTGTAGGCTATAGTGAACTGTTTCTTGGTAGACTTTGGAGGAATTAGCAGTAGTCTTATCTTATCCTCTTTAATGTTAAGAGGCTACAAATATTGAGGGTAAAAGGTTGTGATCTCCTCTAACCTGAAATAATGTATATATGTATTGGAGTACGTGGTGTGATTATATAATGCTGTTAGATATGGTACTGTTGGAGTCGAGGCAAATGAACACTCCACAATCCACAAACATTGCCACGAAACACCACCTATATGGAATGATCTTGTTTCGTGGCATAGTCAGGAGAAATCAGAAGCCACCAGCAGGTCTCATACACGATCACAGGGGTCCTTAAGAAGTTTGAGTCTGTGTGACCTAGAAACCATATTAACTCACTATAAGTGCCTGGCTTATTTCCTGACACCGTTTGGAGTAGGCTAGTATAGGTGGCATCCAGTTCAGTATTTCTGCCTCTGCATGCGTGGCTAAACGACTTTCATACACCCAGAAAACAGCTTTAGATACTGAGAGTTAAAAATGTGCATGGTTTCTAACT
Organism: Petrolisthes cinctipes; assembly: GCA_033782935.1. Taxonomy (NCBI): domain Eukaryota; kingdom Metazoa; phylum Arthropoda; class Malacostraca; order Decapoda; family Porcellanidae; genus Petrolisthes; species Petrolisthes cinctipes. The sequence continues at coordinate 148,446 of JAWQEG010000432.1, read as the reverse complement.
GATATCCTAATTTTCTCCCGTCTGTAGCCTATTATTCGACCGAGATGAAACCACATGATAATTATCTGTACTCAGACTAATGAGAACCTAAACACCAGCTAGTATACTCAATAAGAAAAAAGTTTAAAGTCATTAATAAAACTGGTAACTTATTTGCTTCTCTATATTACAGGCATCAATAATAATAATAATAATACTGGCAAATTATATTGCTAGAACTAATCACACGTAAAGCACAAAATATAAATTCAAAAGAAACACATAAATATTTACACTTATCAGTAACAATGAGAAATGTATATATTGGAATACAGACGTAAATTGTTTGCAGATTCAGCAATATTTACAATAAGCGGGGATGTTTGTTTGCATATTTATTTGTTTTCTTGAATCAATGTCGCCTTCTTTCAACAAATGTTTACCAAATTAGGCATATATGTTACGATGCATCCCAGAATAATGTAGTGACAAAGAAAACCAGAGTCCGAGCTCCTTCTGAGGTGATAGCAGATTAGGCTAGATAGATAATAGGCTAGTAGTAATCAAATAATCCTGCAGGGAATACAACTCAATTCGTTTACTGAACAATATACCCGAGAGAGAAAAGGGACTCATATTTATTTCTCTCCTGTTTCTGTTTAGGATTGTCAGTGTTTGCAGACATAATTGTGTCCTGAATTACCTGTGTATGGTTGGCCACATGAATTCTTACATAGGCTATAATATGGAAAGAGAGGTCATTATCCTGGTAGTACTGCAATGAATGGTTTACCAAGTGACTCGGTGATTAGCAAAACAATAAACCTAATGATAATGTTGTATTGCAGTTACGTTGTCTTTCATTTTCTATATATTGTAAACCCTTGAAAGCAACAGCGTGTATACGAATTCTTGTGGTCAACAGTACACTCGCAATCCAAAATTAGTATCCAGGTCTTGTTGAAGTTTCGAATCATTTGACCTACTAGTGAACCAATTACAACGCTTATTCCTCTTTCATATTTGCTTGAGCTCACTTAATACTCGATCAGGCTATTCGAAGCAAGCCTGGATACATATTTTGGATTGCGAGTGTACATACAATAAAATGAAGCTACCTCCAGATAAACCAAGATACAGTACATCCTAATTGTGGATCGTGAGGGTGGAGACTGACTAGGTGCTGTGCCGTGAGCTATTTAGAACCCCGACGTGACCGCGGCTCCTTGTCGTCTAGCGAGGCTTTGATCAGGTGCCAGCCAACCAACCATGTGGTGGGGGAGGAGGGGATGACCCTACACTACACTACACTACTCTACCCTGGCACCTCCACCACCACCACCACCACCACCTGCCAGACAACGCTCAGGGAGAGTTAAGGTGCCATGGTGGTGGAGGATTAGCACACTTCCTAGCTATTATTTTTGTTGGTGAAAAATTGATAGAAAACTTCCTAGGATGTTTAAGCTTCTGGGAACTTGTTTGGAGGAGTATATACAAGGGTTACTGATTTAGTTTGCATACACATCAGAGGAAAATATATAGGTTGCCGACCTGTAAAGAGATACCGGTGTACACTCGATTGTCATACATAATTTCTCACCAGTGACTACAGTACTTTAAGTTTCCTCCTCATACGGCGTTGTTCCTTAACTTATTATATCAATACACATTCTCATATTTGTAACTGAGGGGGCTACACTGCCACCACCACTACTACTACCACCACTAACACCACACGTAGGCTACCACCACCACTAACACCACACATATATATGCTACCACCACCACCACCACCACCAACACCACACGTATATAGGCTACCACCACTACTACCACCACCACCACACGTAGGCTACCACCATCACTAACACCACACATATATATAGGCTACCACCATCATCACTACTACCACCACCACTAACACCACGTGTATATATGCTACCACCACTACTGCCACCACTAACACCACCACCACCACAATACCACAGAGAACGATAACCCCAGGAGTGAAGGAGACAACTAACGTCTATATTTACCTGCTGCTGGTTTTGGAGGGCGGAAAGTTGATGAGAGCAACGCGGGTACCTTAATTTCGTTTTTCAGAGAGTTTTAGAACATTGTCTTCATTATATTCCAAAGGCATATCTTGCAGTAGGCTTAAAGTGCTATGAAGTACTTACTGTATTGCCCACATCACCGCAGACCATCACAATTATTCACGAGTACATGAGAGAACTAGGTCACAGTGTTGCCAAGTGCCGGGAAGAGGTTTTTAGGTTGCATGACGTGTGATGGGACAATGTATTATCGCACATATATAATATACTAAAGATATTGTCAACACCCAGATATCATATTCGTACGTTTATACTTCATTGGTGTTGGTTATTTTCTCTCTCTCTCTCTCTCTCCTCCATTTCCTTTTTTATTAACGTAACTTATGATCCCCATTGTTTTCTCGGCCATTAAATACTCGAATACTGTAATACTAATCTGATTCATGGCTTAATCTGGAGGAATCAGTCGCCCTTCGATTCGTCCACAACACATACCACCCTTTGATTAAACCTCAGGCTGATCTCTGCTAGTAGGCATGACAGTAATTTTCCACGGCAACTATACTTGTTAACATTTGTCTCTACTGTACGGATGGCCACAGAAATTCCTATACAGGCTATATGGAAAGAGAGTTCATTATTTTGGAAGTACTACAATGAATAGTCTACCAGGTGACTCGGTGACTGCAAAACAACAAACCTAATATTTGCATTGCAGTTCCATAGCTTTACATTTTCGGTTCGTTATAAACCCTCGAATTTAAGATCGTGTGTACGAACTCTTGTGATCAATAGTACACCCTAGCTCGTAAATTTGCGACCACGTACAGTCGTGGTCAAAAGTAATCATCTACAATGGGATGACTCCTGTAAAAGTTTTATAGTTTTTCCTCTGTTCGTTAACTAGGAAATTATCCAATAAATAGGTTACAACATCGTCTAATTTACTTCAATCAGATACTCACTATTCAAAATAATAACATGATATGAGAACGTGAAAACAATAGACATCATATTGTTTGAGATAACCATATGTGGATGACTATTATTGACCACGACTGTACTTAGATGTTTATGCCATTTGAGCTGGTAACACTTATTTGGTGAGGAAGCAGCTGTTTCCTAGCATACTTTGGAGGAATCAAGGCTCTCTCATGTAAGTATGTACTGTACAGCCATGGCTGATAGTGCTGGACCAGGGTCCAAGGAGTGTTGGAGAGCAACTAAACAGAGTGAATTTTCCAAACCATTCTCAACGTTGAGAGAGGTTTAGAAGACTTACTTTTTCGAACTCTGTTCAGTTGCTCTCCAACACTCCTTGGACCCTGATCCAGCACTATCAGCCATGGCTGGACCAAAATTATATACTATCCTGTTAATTTTGGTTGTTGTGTTGTTGTTTGACGAGTTGTTCTTGAGGTGACCTTTGTTGTGGTGAAGTTCCGAACCACTGAAGGTTGGGAGAGTAATGTGGTGATGATGGTGGTGTATATAGTGTTGTGGTGATGGTAGTGTATAGTGTGGTGATGATGGTGGTGTGTAGTGTGGTGATAGTGGGGATGCAACTGATGGTGTATTTACAGTATATACACAGTAGGGCACTAAGAGATTCATTATAGTGTTCAAATATTACATTGTGTTGGTCAGGGGTGATGAATCTGAACGAAACTTATATTGCCTTTTATTTGTTTAGCTGTGTGTATAATTACGTGCTTTATATGAGAGAGAGAGAGAGAGAGAGAGAGAGAGAGAGAATGTATAAATGCGTGCTTTATATGAGAGAGAGAGAGAGTGAGAGAGAATATGTATAAATGCGTGCTTTATATGAGAGAGAGAGAGAGAGAATGTATAAATGCGTGCTTTATATGAGAGAGAGAGAGAGAGAGAGAGAATGTATAAATGCGTGCTTTATATGAGAGAGAGAGAGAGAGAGAGAATATGTATAAATGCGTGCTTTATATGAGAGAGAGAGAGAATATGTATAAATGCGTGCTTTATATGAGAGAGAGAGAGAATATGTATAAATGCGTGCTTTATATGAGAGAGAGAGAGAATATGTATAAATGCGTGCTTTATATGAGAGAGAGAGAGAATATGTATAAATGCGTGCTTTATATGAGAGAGAGAGAGAGAGAGAGAGAGAGAGAGAGAGAGAGAGAGAATATGTATAAATGCGTGCTTTATATGAGAGAGAGAGAGAGAGAGTGTGTGTATGGGGATAGGGGAATGCTTATCGGGAACCTATATCATAACACTTTATTATTAACCCATTAACTGTGTTTGATTCCTTGTGACTCATAAAAACGTATGGAATGAGCCAGAATACAAAAAACAACAACACTTATTGATGCACTGAGCCATGATGGAGGAGGTTAAATCACAACAAAGTTTGACGACATAATGTTTTGAGTCGACCGTGTGTCATTCCAAACAAGATCTCTGGGTTTGACAAGATTCGTGGAGGGATCATTCTGAGGTGTGTGCAGCCAGAGTGATGACGGGTAGAGTGTTCCCCAAATGTAGCCTATATTCCTTACAAGACCATTACATGTTTAGGCTATACTCTATAATTATGTGAGGTGTGTGCAGCCAGCGTGACGGGTAGTGTGTATGTTCCCCAAATGTAGCTATATATTATATTCCTTACGAAACTATTACATGTTAAGGAGACTGTACAGATCACAGTACCATGCAGGCAGAACAAAATTATATTCAGGCTACTCTATATATAATCATGTGAGGTCAGGTAGGCAAGGCACACACATGCACATGCATACAAGAGGATAATATTATAGTGGTTGTTGTAAGTATCTTTTGACCAGAAAGGAAAATAGCTTGCCAACCTCAAAATAATACACAGTTAGAGACTATATAGTGTTGTGGAAGACAGACACATGCTGTATACATTGTAGGGAAGGCTGGTAGAAGTGTATAGCACGCTGTGGGCTCGTGATCGTTCACAGTGCCACGGCCTGACACCTCCCCCTCCCCACTAATGATATCAATAATTAAGGAGAGAGAGAGAGATAATGAAGTGTATGTGTGCATTTACGTATGTGAAGATTTAAGTGTGTGTGTTGTGTGTGTATTTATGAGTGTGAGGTAGTACAGTGTTGGCAAATATGGAGTAACTGATTCCTCCAAACTATTCCAAGCATCAGGCCACCATTATTTTTGCTAATCTGGTCCTGTTTCCTGGGGTTCTTTGGAGGACTCAAGGAGCTCCAGTGGACCAAAAGTGTACTATCCCCTTAGTGTTTATCAACGGTAGTGTTTATCAACTCGGTTAATTAAGTCCTTGGACCATCAGTTCGATAATACAAATGGAAAAATGTAGACCAATGCGTCTTTAAGTCATGAAAAGACGTCTACACAACTAATATTTGCGTTTGAAATATATTTCTTGTAAACAGAATTTTGAGATAATATGAAAAAAACATTAACAGTTTGTTAAAAATTTGCCTAGAATTTTTTTTTTAGAAATAGAATATTGAATGAGTACTGTAGGCATATATATAGCTACGTGAATCATGAACACACATTTTATAAACTTAAAATGATTTCGGTGTTACTAAACCCCAAGACGAACCAACATATGTCTTAACAAGGAATATTTCAATAACGAGATATGACTACAGCATATTTAAGCTGTATTTTCAATAGATTTAATATCACAACTGCCTAATTCCATATACAGTATTACCAAAGTCCGTGAACGATGCATGGAATTCGACATGTGTGATCATTTTATTTTATTTAATCTATTTAATTTAGCTTCCGTTTAGAGACTTGAGGAATTATAATAATCCTGTCATTATGTTGTGTCTAGGATAGATAATACCAGCGTAGGGAAGGTATACTATGGTGTACACTCGAGCTCGTAAATTCGCGACCACGTCCCCAAATGTTTATGTCATCTGAGCTGGTAACAATATGTGGGGAAGGTGTCATCATTGTAGGCATGGAGGTAGTATATAGGTGGAGTCGCCATTAGGACCTGATTTGTGAAGCCACCTATCTGTCATTTCCGGCGCCTTCAAGATGGCGAATTCCTTTGTATGTCAGGTCAGAAGTCAGGTCAGAAGTCCACTTTTACTGAAACATATATTGGTGTCGGCCATATTGAAGGCGCCGAAAATGACAGTTCGGCGGCTTCACTTAATTCACCTGGATTAGTGAGCCATGGCGACTCCACCTATACTACCTCCATGATTGTAGGTGAAAGATTGTATCATGTCCCTCTACTATTTTCCACCTACTCTGATTCCTCATCAAATAAATGTTACCAGCTCAAATGGCATAAATAGCTAAGTACAGTACGTGGTCGCGAATTTACGAGCTCGGGTGTACACCATAGTACTATACGTATAAATCTCAGAGAATGAATTTACTGGAGACTAATAAATCTCTCCTAGCGTTGACTACATGAATAGTCACGAGCACTAATTAATATACAGATGTGCTTCTGAATACCTAGAGACAGTAAATAAATGCACAATTAGAAGATCTCCATTGGAAATACTTCGTTGGTGAATTGGAACTGTTCAAAGCTTCAACCAAAACTGTATACTTATTATTAGTGCTCGTGACTGAACATTGCTGTCTAACTTGGATCTTATACCACAGCTGCATCCTTGAGAACCTTGGCAATTGAATGAGTCATACTGAAGCAAACTCATCGCATTATCCATGAATTTTCCTTTCAGTTTTTCTTATTAATAAAGCATTTACAATTCTTGCAGCCCCACAAGTGTCAGTACAGCAGTGAAGAAAAGTTGCAATTAATTTTATCCGCCACTCTATAAACTTGGAAAACATAAAAGATCCTTTGACAACGTAATGGTATAGACATCTTCATAATCGTTTGTATAGATAGAAGACGCACTTTTCACGATGATCTGTACTTGTTGGTGTTGGTGTGTAGTTGTGAGGTGTTGTACCGAGGGACAGTGTTAGCCAGGCATCACGTAAGTTAATCATGTGTGTGTGTGTGTGTGTGTGTGTACTTGGGTTCGAACAATTAAAGTCTTCAGAGTTCTTAGATTGATTTTATCGGAGCCGTGAAGAGTACACTGATTTCTCCAAGCTTATTTAAAACACATCAGTACCTACAATAATGTACTAAAGGAATATATATATATATATATATATATATATATATATATATATATATATATATATATATATATATATATATATATATATATATTTATTTATTTATATATAATCCTTGTCATTGTCCACCCTTATTATTATTATTATTATTAAAAATAGAACAGAGACACAAAGCTGGGAGAGAATGCAACCATTCTATCAATCCGAGGACCCCAGCCCCACGAATCCAACCTGGAGAAAAGAAGACAGCTTAGAGAGAAAAAGATGAGCAGTTGGCATAATAAAAACATATTAGCCCTACTCTTGAAGACAGGCAGTCCTACACCATTAAAGAAAGATTCATCAAGGCCATTCCACAATGACACAGACCAAGGGACAAACGTTCGACTGTACTGACAGGTTCTACAGCGCGGCAATACATAAGCAAACCTATGGGAGTCCAATGCACCACGAGTGACACGAGCTGGAACATACAGAGTTGGTAGAGACGAGTTAAGAGGATGCAGCACATTACTTCTGATCTTGAACAGCATGCACAATGATGCAACAGAACGACGGTGACTCAGATTACAATCAAGTAAACCGCCGGTAAGAAAATTAGCATTGGAAACAATCCTATCCAGCAACTTGAGATGGCAATCAGCTGCTGAATACCACACTGGAGAACAGTATTCCAACAGAGACAACACAAAGGAGTTAAAACACCGCAGTAACAATGAGTGATCTCCGAACACAAGCCAAGTTCTACGCATTATACCCAACTTCTGGGAGACAGACCTTGAGATTGACCGAACAAGCTTCTCAAAAGTCAGCTTGGCATCAAATATAACTCCCAGAATAACCAAATTCTCAGACCCCTCCAATACAGTCCTATCAAGAATCAAGGGTGCCACCCTAAAAGGATAAAGGATACACCGTGTGAGACCTAGAGACGACCATTGTCCTAGTCTTGCCAGCATTCAACTTCATACCCCACAACCTGCACCAATCACTAATCCTATCCAGGTCACGATCCAATGACTGAGCAACAGAAATCCTGGCACCAGGGGTCGGCACAACAGCAATAAGAGTGGAGTCATCTGCATAACCAAACATGTCATTCTCCAAGATGTTAAAGAGTTCAGAGGTATACAGTTGGAACAACAACGGTCCTAACACACTACCTTGGGGCACCCCAGACACTAATTCAACTCTTCCACTCAGCACACCATCCACAACAACATACTGGCATCGAGCAGTGAGGAATTGTGACAAGACAGACAGGACTGAACCGCCAACACCAACAGAGCGAAGTCTGTAGAGGATACCCAGATGGTTTACCCTATCAAACGCGGCAGAAAAGTCAAGTTGCACCAGTCTAGCCTCACGACCCAACTCCAAAAAATTCTGCAAAACATGAGAGATACACAGAAGTGCATCACACGTGCCAAGGCCCCTTCGATATGCAAACTGTGAGGGTGGGAATACACCATTATGTTCGATGAAGTTACTTAAACGCACAGCCACCAGCCTCTCAAACACCTTAGACAACACAGGAGTGATGGAAATCGGCCTGTAATCGCCAACTGAAGATGAAGGAGGGCTCTTGGGAATTGGGGTAACATTAGCAGACCTCCAACATTCAGGAAAACTACCAAGACGAAGTAGTCTCCTGAAGACCACACTGAGGCGGGGAGCTAGGACTTCAGCCGTCTGTTTAAAGAACAGAGGAAACATTCCCAAGGGGTCAATACCACCATAAGAGTCCAACTCATGCAGGAGTTTTTTAACTTCTCTTGACCTAAAGGCAAATGAGGAGAGACCAGGACAGGGGTGACATGTGGAGGGCAACTCTACAGACTCCCTAGACTGCTTGCTATCAAAGTGAGCTGCAAGCAATGTAGCCTTAACACCGGGCTTATACACCAGTCTACCACCATCACCAACCAAGGGGGGGAGTGAAGAGTCAGACCCAAATACAGCACTCTTCAAGGTAGACCACCATTTATGTGGGCTACGAGCATTCAGCAACACATCCCTGGCTCCAATATTGAACTGTTGCTCTGCCTCCACATAGACACCATTACACCTTGTGTAAGTTGTGTTGTTAACGAGGTAAGAACCAAGGCCAGGAAGATCTAGCGTGTCAAAGCTCCATCTGGGTAACCTGATTCGAATCCTGAAAAGGTTTCTATGGAGCATCTTATTAGGGCAGTCGTTTAATGTTTGTGAAAGGAAGAGCCAGTGATTCCTCCAAATTATGCTATAAAATAGATTCTCTACTCAAATACTGAAGTGATCTGTTTCCTGACATACAATAGAGGAATCGGTGCTCAGTAAACAGGACAAATGATTACCAGAAGCTATATAGGGGTTGTTTGGTTTGTGGTGTGAGAATTGTAGGTCTATACTGATTCCTTCAAACTATGCAACAAAACAGATCCCAAACTAGAATATTGAAGTGATCTGTTTTCTGAATCAGTAGCATTCTGATTCAACCAATATAATGAATGACCCTCTTATTGCACACCAGAGCCTTTTCTAAGTAGATATTTTTACAGCTGTTGGTTCTTGATAACACTTGCTTCCCCTGATAACACACTGTACAGGTGATATTTATCGTGCTTTGGCATTAATTATATATATATATATATATATATATATATATATATATATATATATATATATATATATATATATATATATATATATATATATATATATATATATATATATATATATATTATTATATATATGGTTAGGTTTGTGGAGGATAAACACGGTGGCAGGAGGGAGACTTTATTCTGACGTTTCGACCTCACAGGGTCTTCTTCGGAGAATCTGAGGTCGAAACGTCAGAATAAAGTCTTCCTCCTGCCACCGTGTTTATCCTCCACCAACCTAACCATTTGTCTTGGTACTCATCAATATATATATATATATATATATATATATATATATATATATATATATATATATATATATATATATATATATATATATCTTCGTCAAGGAGTCATGTTCTGAGATTAGTATGTGGTTTTTTTCCATACCTCTATGTCGGTTTCTCTTTATATGTTTGTTTGTTTGTTAGCAGGAGTAGGCAATCATCTTATTTTAATAATAATAATAATAATAATAATAATAATAATAATGAGGGTGATATATTGGTGGTTTATCTGTAAACCAGAATACAGGCATGTGTGTGTGTGTGTGTGTGTGTGTGTGTGTGTGTGTGTGTGTGTGTGTAGAGGATATTGCTCATCATGGCCACTTAAGTCAATAAAAGTGTATTAATGTCCATAGTTGTTTGTAGGGATCATAAGTAGATAATACAGAAGGATATGTATATTTCTTTCTGTATTACTTGCTTATAATCCCTACAAATAGTTGTGGATATTACTATGGTTAAAGTTCCATTAAGATTTGTTGCAATTCATATTTTGGTAACTGTACATCCAATCTCGTAAATTCGCGACCACGTCCCCAAATGTTTATGTCATTTGAGCTGGTAACACTGTGTGGGGAAGGTGTCAATGTAGGTGAAAGATTGTATCATGTCCCTCTACTGTGTTCCACCTACTCTGATTCCTCACCAAATAAATTTTACCAGCTCAAATGGCATAAACATCTAAGTACGTGGTCGCGAATTTACGAGCTCGAGTGTACATCGTAGTCAGTAATAATCATCCACATATGGGTATCTCAAACAATATACTGTCTAATGTTTTCTCGTTCACATAATATGATGTTATTATTTTAAGTAGTGTGTAGGTACTTGTAGTAAATTCAAAGATGGATTTATACCTAATTATTGGAAAGTTTATCAACTATGGAACAGAGGGAAGCTCTCAAACTCTTATGTGAGTTACTCCTATATGGATGATTATTTTTGACTATGTCTATACATACATACATACAACTTTCCCATCTCTCTCTCTCTCTCTCTCTCTCTCTCTCTCTCTCTCTCTCTCTCTCTCTCTCTCTCTCTCTTGTATGAGGCTTCTGATTCCTGATGCCACGACACAAGCTCCTTCCATATAGGTGGTGTTTTGTGGCACTATTTGAAGGACTCGTTTACCTACAATTTTCTGACTACATCACAGGGTCCCTTAATTAAGCAGGTATCACACGGGACTATTTTCCTACGTCCTGTGGCCAACCTAATGCTTCCTACGCCCTCCAGTCCTTTATAAAGAGGTGTAGAGGACAACGAGGGATATAAGCGTGGCAAACTTAACTTCAGATACAAAGGAATACAAAGGAAGTACAGGAAACAGGAGGTCCATAGTGGCCTTTTACTAGGTTACCTGTTTAACTATGCCAATCTAGACTACGTGTTGAAGGAAAGGATAGCAAAGGACAAGGTTCCTCCCCACCCACCACTCCCACCGGATATCACGGGTGGAAAAACAGATAGAAAATAACACCTTGTTTGTTATAAAGAACGCACAAGGATAAGAGGATGATGGATGGAAATCGGATGAAATATGTGCCAATGTTATAGATGCATTAGTTCTTTAGTCAGTCATCCATGCAGGTAAATATTGCGTTAGTTAACATATAGAAAGGTAAGTGAGGTACTATAGTGTGTGTGTGTGTGTGTGTGTCACTCGGGTGGTCTGTTAGTTAGTTAATTAGTTAGACAGTTCAGTCTAGTTTGATAAGTAAGGTACTATAATAGTTTATAATTATGTGTGTGTGTATGGGTGTGTATGTGTGTGTGTGTGTGTGTGTGTGTGTATTCAGTCAATCACTCGGGTTGTCTGTTAGTTCATTAGTTAAGTGAGGTAAGCAGAGTTCGGTAAGTGGGGTACTAGTGTGTGTGTGTGTGTGTCATGTCAGAGGTTAAGGGTGTAATGTAGTACCAAGTTAGGGTGACATAAGTATGAGGGCCAACAGAAACCCTGGAGCCAAGGTCTGAATATAGCTTGTCATATGTCACCTCTCTCTCTCTCTCTCTCTCTCTCTCTCTCTCTCTCTCTCTCTCTCTACTCTACAAAATATCAGGCTTGTTCTCTCTCTCTCTCTCTCTCTCTCTCTCTCTCTCTCTCTCTCTCTCTCTCTCTCTCTCTCTCTCTCTCTCTCTCTCTCTCTCCTTTACAAAATATCAGGCTTGTTCTCTCTCTCTCTCTCTCTCTCTCTCTCTCTCTCTCTCCTCTCTCTCTCTCTCTCTCTCTCTCTCTCTCTCTCTCTCTCTCTCTCTCTCTCTCCCTGCTTTACGAAATACCTGGCTTGTTCTCAATCAATCATATTAATTAATGGATTAATTATGGATTAATTCTATATCCCATGATAATTGCTCTTCATATTCCATGTTAACCTATAATTTATTCTTTCCATCAATGAATGTTCTTTGCACACACACACACACACACACACACACACACACACACACACACACACACACACACACAGCCTCATCCGGTAATTTATTATGATTTAAGGACCCTGTGATGTAGTCAGAAAATTGGAGGTAAATGAGTCCTTCAAATATTGCCACGAAACACCAACTACATAGAAGAAGTTTGTTTCATGGCATAGTCAGGAGGAATCAGAAGCCTCCATTTTTCATACACGATCATAGGGTCCTTAAACACAAGTTGGATAATAATTTTTATTGTTATTGTGTAGTGTATTTGTCCTCGTCTGTGGTTTCGTGTTGTTGTCAATTTACTTACTTTGAGTTCAGGTTCAAAACATTAGCAAAGTAAAGATATCAATACGTATAATAAATATTCATGAAATTCATATTGCTTGATCTTGATGGTAAACATTGTAATATAAAGTAATATATTATTTATCTCTTACTTTGTCTTATATTACTAATACTATTACAACTATGATTATTTTATTTAGTACTATTACTTATGTAACCTTGTAATAGTCAATTACTATTATTATTATATATTACTATTACCCCATGTCTGTTCAACAACCATTTACAATGTCATAAACGTAAATGAATCTCCAAATTAAATTTATGTTGTCAGTTGGACTTGTTTATTATGTATAATTATGTATACAGATGAAATTCGCGAAATGATATTGCATGGGTATACAGAGAGAAACTAAGAAGGTTTTGTAACCCCATCTTCACTTGTTCGTCTTTACCAAACCACAACGAAAGGCGACTAAGCTTATAGTTTTATTTGTTCATTTCAAAATTGTGAAAGGGCCACATGTGGCCACAGGTGTGAGTACAACAGTTGCTTCCTGCTTCCATCTTTACATCGCAATATATAAAAGTGTCTCGGTTCCCTTAGAAACAGTATTTCCAACTCTCAGCGTGCAGCGAGAAGATATCTTTTTCCAGGAAACTATAAATTATTTACTTTAGGTCAGGCTTAGTTTAGTCGGCTCTTTGTTCAAATTCAATAAGACCCGACCCCCTGCATGGGGAGAAAGTTACATGAGGGTTCAGTCTTTGTCTATAAATATAAGAAAAGTAAAACGTGACAATGCTGAAGTAAAATCAGTATCAGCATCCTAGAAAATGACGGAGAGCAATTCCTTGTACACTCGCAATCTAAAATATGTATCCAGGCTTGCTTCGAAGAGCTAGCTTGATCGAGTATTAAGCGAGGTCAAGCAAATATGAAACAGGATAAGCGTTGTAATTGGTTCACTAGTATGTCAAATTATTCGAAACTTTGACAAGGCCTGGATACAAATTTTGGATTGCGAGTGTACAGTCGGCGGCAGAAGTCCTGTCGCCTCAACTGCTTCGGAGACATGCAGTGTTCATGGACTCGAGAAATAATACACGTTTTCTACACCTACTAATCTCGAGTCTATGAACATCGCGTGCCTCGGTGAAGCAAGTGAGTCGACAGACTTTTGCCGCCGACTGTACAGTCACGAGCACTAATAAGTATCCAGGTGTACTTCGAATACTTACAGACACAATGAGATCTCCATTGGAATTATTTCGTTGGTGAAATGGACTGTTCAATGCTTCAACCAAAGCTGTATATTTATTAGTGCCCGTGTCTGTACTGTATCCTGGCATATAACTTTGAACTGTAGCTTCCTGAGTCGCCTGGGTTTACCACTCTCTAGTCTTCATGAGGAGGTTGTCATGGGAAGGTATAGACGAGAAATAACGAGAAATAATCCCGTGTGATTGCTGAGAAAAGGTACACTCGAGCTTGTAAATTCGCGACCACGTCCCCAAATGTTTATGTCATCTGAGCTGGTAACACTGTGTGGGGAAGGTGTCATTGTACTGTAGGTGAAAGATTGTATCATGTCACTCTACTGTGTTCCACCTACTCTGATTCCTCACCAAATAAATGTTACCAGCTCAAATGGCATAAACATCTAAGTATGTACGTGGTCGCGAATTTACAACACAAATAACATGACGTAAAGTGGTGTAAATGTGGCAGTTTTTCTTGGTGATAACTAAGAACTCATTTGCGAGAAAATCGTGTGAATAGTTTCGAATTTACATAGCAGGTGTTTTTTCCCGGCTTAAGCTGGCTGGCACTTAGGGGGTGGCAGTGTTCCAGTGTGTGTGTGTGTGTGTGTTGGGGAGGTGGGATATCGCCCCTGAGTCAGTCGTATGAGCCTCCCCCCATCCCTTAGCTGGGTTTACAGGTATATTAGGCTAGGAAGCGTGGCGACACTCCTGTCTATATATACAATTCGTCCCCTCGAGGCACCGGAGCTCTCACCCCAGTTTCTGTTAAGGATTGAACAATTTGTGACTGTGCGAGCAAAACACACACACACAAACAGAAAAACACACACAAACAGAAAAACACACACAATACACTCACACACACACACACACACAGAAACACACACACACACACAGAAACAGAAACACACACACACACACACACACACACACACACAAACAGAAACACACACACACACAAACAGAAACACACACACACACACAGAAGCACACACACACACAAACAGAAACACACTCACACACACACACACAAACAGAAACACACACACCCACACACAAACACACACACACACACACAAACACACACACACACAGAAACACACACACACACACACACACAAACAGAAACACACACACACACAGAAACACACTCACACACACAACACACACACACACACACACAAACACACACACACACACACACACACACACAAACAGAAACACACACACACACACACACACACACACACACACAGAAACACACACACACACACACACACACACACACACAGAAACACACACACAAACAGAAACACACACACACTCACAGAAAAACACACACACACACACAAACAGAAACACACACACACACACACAAACAAACACACACACCATCGTCGTCGTTGTGGGTGGGAAACTCTAGTAATTATTATATAAATAAATTATACAAATAAATGCATGTGTGGTATTGAGAAAAGTAATTATTAAGGTGTAGAGCTACAATCAAATAACCACCGACACTTTCCTTCCATCGTACAAATAATTCGGTATCATATCAAAATATAATCATACAACAACAACACCTTACGTCAACTCAACCCCTACAATTATTATTATTATGAGGTGCTGCCAAATCATACACGTGTTGTTCTTTATTACCAAGATATTTACTACGATGAAAGGAAAGTGTCTGTGGTTATTTGATTGTGGCTGTACAGTACGTACCATTCGTCCACCATAATATTATACTATTTGTCATTTCCTGTCTCCACCTTTGTTACTGACTGCTTCCACTCTTTGTGACTGTCTGCTTCCACTTCTTCCATCACTATACAATAGTTGAATAACATTTCCCTGGACGAAATTATATTATAAACGTAATTATAGTTATACTTTTATCATAACCTCTCATATTTATACAGTCCTCACATTTTTAACACTTAACATCAGAGAACTGCAAGTCTACGTGGATATATTTACATACCGGTAATATTATAGTTAATACGATAGATTCTAATTGATATGATAGCATCAGTTCGTAGTACAGTAGTTTGTCGTGGTATAGAGGATCCCTGGAACAAGACACATGCACGCGCTGTTATAAATTTTCACTTAGAAACAGACCTCCGTAGCAATACCAATATAATACTTTGGCCCCATGACAAACTCTGAATACACTCACTCCTCAAGCCAAGCAAGTCTATGCAGTGTTGACTTGGTTGTTGTTGTTGTTGTTGTTGTTGATTTTGTTGTTCATTCCTACACACTCTTCTTGTATTTATTGTTTATTATGTGTGTACGGTACTATTCTTCCGTTATCAGCTCATTGTGTAATATGAAGTTTGTTATTTCACTCCTTTTTGTATCGGTTTCATGCATGACTGTATCGAAGTCAACACACACACACACACACACACACACACACACACACACACACACACACACACATATATAATAGTTTGCAAATTGGCGCCCGGTTACAGTATAGTGAATGTCCCGAATACAAAATATTGCAAAACAGTTTGGCTACAAGGATGTTACTGACTACAAGTGATTATTATGATCAGCTGCTAATACTTCCTTTGTACAGTCGGCGGCAAAAGTCGTGTCGCCTCACTCTATAGTTTTTAAAAGATAACAAAAAAGTTTAGTCATTGAATAAACACATTCACCATACAGAAATACGATATCCAGGGGGCAAATTAATACACTTCTCTGTATTTTCAGTTGTACAGTCACGAGCACTAATAAGTATACAGCTTTGGTTGAAGCTTTGAACAGCCCACCAACTCATCAACCAACTAATTCCAATGGAGATCTTATTGTGTATTTATTTACTGTCTTTAGGTATTCGAAGTACACCTGGATACTTATTAGTGCTCGTGACTGTACACTCGCAATCCAAAATTTGTATCCAGGTCTTGTTGAAGTTTCGAATCATTTGACATAGTAGTGAACCAATTACAACTCTTAACCTTGATTCATATTTGCTTGAGCTCGCTTAATTAATATTCGATCGATCAGGATAATTCGAAACCAAGCCTGGATACATATTTTGGATTGCGAGTGTACAGTTGGACACATGAATGGTGGTACAGCCCAGGTGAAAGATACTTGTCCCATTTGAGTAACCAGTGTCTATTATCAGGTACTTGCTTTTTATTACCATCCTCAATACTGACTTCTGCCCCTGATGTCTCCTATTTGGCACTAAGGAACTTGATATTGGGAGAAATGGACCATCTTTCACTTGGGCTGTAGCACCCATTCATGTGTCCGACTGTACTTGTATATATAATTATGCTTCACGTGATCACCCTTCCCACTGACTGGATTCAACCGTAAAATGTTTGTACAGTTGCCAAAATATGAAGTGCGACAAAACTTGACGGAACATTAAGGGGGTGCGGGAATAGGGGGACAGGCTTGGGGGGGGGGAGGGGGGGTTTAGGGGGGGTGCGGGAATAAGGGGACAGGCTTGGGGGGGGGGGTTTAGGGGGGTGCGGGAATAGGGGGACAGGCTTGGGGTGGGTAGAAAGCCTGTCCCCTATTCCCGCACCCCTCTAACCCCCCCCCCCCAAGCCTGTCCCCTACTCCCGCACCCCCCTAAGCCTGTTCCCCTACTCCCGCACCCCCCTAAACCCCCCCCAAGCCTGTCCCCTACTCCCGCACCCCCCTAAACCCCCCCAAGCCTGTCCCCCTACTCCCGCACCCCCCTAACCCCCCCCCAAACCTGTCCCCCTATTCCCGCACCCCCCTAACCCCCCCCCAAGCCTGTCCCCTACTCCCGCACCCCCCTAAGCCTGTCCCCTACTCCCGCACCCCCCTAAACCGCCCCCCCCCAAGCCTGTCCCCCTATTCCCGCGCCCCCTTAACTATTTTTGTGTATATTTCCTTGTGTGTATATTTCCTTGTGTGTATATTTCCTTGTGTGTATATTTTCTTGTGAGTATATTTCCTTGTGTGTATATTTCCTTGTGTGTATATTTCCTTGTGTGTATATTTCCTTGTGTGTATATTTCCTTGTGTGTATATTTCCTTGTGTGTATATTTCCTAGTGTGTATATTTCCTTGTGTGTATATTTCCTTGTGTGTATATTTCCTTGTGTGTATATTTCCTTGTGTGTATATTTCCTTGTGTGTATATTTCCTTGTGTGTATATTTCCTTGTGTGTATATTTCCTTGTGTGTATATTTCCTTGTGTGTATATTTCCTTGTGTGTATATTTCCTTGTGTGTATATTTCCTTGTGTGTATATTTCCTTGTGTGTATATTTCCTTGTGTGTATATTTCCTTGTGTGTATATTTCCTTGTGTGTATATTTCCTTGTGTGTATATTTCCTTGTGTGTATATTTCCTTGTGTGTATATTTCCTTGTGTGTATATTTCCTTGTGTGTATATTTCCTTGTGTGTATATTTCCTTGTGTGTATATTTCCTTGTGTGTATATTTCCTTGTGTGTATATTTCCTTGTGTGTATATTTCCCTGTGTGTATATTTCCTTGTGTGTATATTTCCTTGTGTGTATATTTCCTTGTGTGTATATTTCCTTGTGTGTATATTTCCTTGTGTGTATATTTCCCTGTGTGTATATTTCCCTGTGTGTATATTTCCTAGTGTGTATATTTCCTTGTGTGTATATTTCCTTGTGTGTATATTTCCTTGTGTGTATATTTCCCTGTGTGTATATTTCCTTGTGTGTATATTTCCTTGTTATCTTCTTCCACCTATTGACTTTTGCTACCTACACACACATACATACAGTCGCGGTCAATAATAATCATCCACATATGGGTATATCAAACAATTTACTGTCTAATGTTTTCACGTTCACATATGATATTATTGTTTTAAGTAATGTATAGCTGCTTGTATTAAATTAGAAGATGGTAGTTAACTTATTTATTGGAAAGTTTATCATCTAAGAAACAGAGGAAACCTGTCAAACTCTTACGTGAGTTACCCCTAAATGGATGATTATATTTGACCGCGACTGTACATACATACATACATGCCACCACCACAAAAATTCTCACAACTTCAAACAAAAATTCTGTCTGAGTTTAGAAATGTGTAGGTGGTGGTGGAAGGGAACTTTGGTCTGCAACTGTACATTCTAATTCCTTAAGGGGGTGCGGGAATAGGGGGACAGGCTTGGGGGGGGGGGGGGTTTAGGGGGGTGCGAGAGTAGGGGACAGGCTTGGAGGGGGGGTTTAGGGGGTGCGGGAGTAGGGGACAGGCTTGGGAGGGGGGGGTTTGGGGGGTGCGGGAATAAGGGGACAGGCTTGGGGTGGGTAGAAAGCCTGTCCCCTATTCCTGCACCCCCCTAAACCCCCCCCAAGCCTGTCCTCCTACTCCCGCAACCCCCAAGCCTGTCCCCTACTCCCGCACCCCCCTAAACCCACCCCACCAAGCCTGTCCCCTACTCCCGCACCCCCTAAACCCCCCCCCCCCAAGCCTGTCCTCCTACTCCCGCACCCCCCAAGCCTGTCCCCTACTCCCGCACCCCCCTAAACCCCCCCCCCAAGCCTGTCCCCTACTCCCGCACCCCCCAAGCCTGTCCCCTACTCCCGCACCCCCTAACCCCCCCCACCCCCAAGCCTGTCCCCTACTCCTGCACCCCCCTAAACCCCCCCCCAAGCCTGTCCCCTACTCCCGCACCCCCCTAAACCCCCCCCAAGCCTGTCCCCTACTCCCGCACCCCCCAAGCCTGTTCTCCTACCCCCGCAACCCCCAAGTCTGTCCCCTACTCCCGCACCCCCCTAAACCCCCCCCCCCAAGCCTGTCCCCTACTCCCGCACCCCCCTAAACCCCCCCCCCCCCAAGCCTGTCCCCCTATTCCCGCACCCCCTTAATTATCATAGAACTAATTTTCAGCGTCATCTAACTTTTTCTAACATTATGGACTGAACTGAATTCGTAGCCTGCAGACTTTTAGAATATGTGTGAACTGTGTGTCTGTGTCCTTTATTATTGTTACTCCCTCCAGTCTCATCTTGGTGTTCATGAGTTTTGTCTTTCATTCCATAATCAAATCAACATCTTCCCTCATTTTGAATCAATGTAATATGCCGCCACTAATAAATAACCATCAAATCATTTTTCGGCCACCTACCCTCGTAAATTTTGTTCTGTATTGAAGACTTTTTTGTGATCGTGTATGAAACTTGTTGGAGTCTTCCGCTGATTCCTCCATTTAAGGATTCATTTACCTCCAATTTTCTGACTGCATCACAGGTTCCCTTTTAATTAAGGCAAAATGTCTGCTTGATTTTCACCTCTGAATTGAACAAAGAATTGGAGATATTCAAAATCATGTCCAATTTTGTTTAAAATGCCTTGACACATTGCGATTGGAAGAACATAAGTCGTACAAAGGGAAAAGAAAGATGGCGGTAGAGTATTCCAACCTCTAGACTTACCCAGCTGTGTATATGAAAGATTGAGAGTATATTTAGGCCTACCAGTAATCTCTTGCATTATAGGGAGTGTGAGACTGTGTAGTAGAGCCTTGCTAGGTGAGTATTGCATGCACGTACTCCAGAGAGGAGAAAGCTTACAATGAGAGTTCAAAAGAGCAATGTCCAGTATTTATATATACCTATGATAAAAGAGAGTGATGTCAACAAGTATTGGCAGGTATTATTGTACACACAACAAGAAAACTATCGTTACACCTTCTGCGCGATACAAAATGATACCACGAATGAAGGTTTTTGATAACAGATGTGGCCGCAACATACATACGCACGGACACCACTGTGAGAAGGCCGTTATCAAAAACTTTCATTCGTGGTGTCATTTTGTATGGCGCAGAAGGTTAACGATAGTTTTTTTGTGTGTGTACACTCGATTAAAAAAGTATCGCGCATTTCCCTCGTGAAACATTCTGACACCTAAGACGATGGCTACTGAAAACGAGCTTGTTTATCATGAGCTGTAGCGATCATTTACAGAACCATCGGACCCCACCTGCACGATACTTTTTATGCCAGTGTACACGCCTGCTTACATAAAAAATAAATTTAAACGTGTGATTTATCTTGGATGCTGTATACCATGGACCTCTGTAAGCCAAACATCACAACAGTTTATATATTCTCTAATGATGACACTCTACTCCACCATTTCTTAGTCGTGTACATCAGTCATAACTAAAAAGGGTTAAAGGAGGTAGCAACAGTAATTCTAAAGGTGATTAATACTGATTACCATTTTAACAGAGTTGATAGAGTTCATCATACAAATCACTTAGCATAATACCTTTCGGGATGATCATAAATATTCGTAAACTTCTTTAGATCCGGACACGAACCCAGTGGCGTATATATAGGCTACATAGCCAAGTGTCCACACGTGATGTGCCAAGCTCTTTTCTGGGAGGACCTTTATGCAACTAATTTGGCGGTCACTGGGGAGAAGGGCCTATAGTATTGACTGGCAAGTTCCACTCCCCTGCAGCTACCCCATGGAGCTACCCACATTGTTTGAACATACGATGCTAAGAAATGGATTGTTACCAGGGTCGTGGCGCATTGGGGACGGTTGGCAAGCCTGTTCTTGGAGTCCCAGCAGACTTTTCGGGACTGAGAATCCCATCGTCTATATAAAATTAGCTCAGGTATAAAGATAACCTTCACACAGTGACTTTAGCCAGAGTCAAATCCTAAAGGACAATGACCGATGTTAAATGCATGATAGAGTTTCCATGGTTGAGGTTGCACGTAAGGTGAGGAAAATTATGTGTATATTTAGTTTGAGAGAAGAAACAGGTGCGGTGCAGCTCCGATATAGACTTTCACAGATGAGGGGATAGAGGAACATGACTCGGTGATTTAGCGAGGAGTGACGTGTTAAAAGTTAATAACAACAACAATAATAACAAAGAAATGTGATGATGACGACGACGATAAAGATATTGTTAATGATGATAATGACGTTGATGCGCCACCAACTGCAACGTAGAGAAGGAGATAGGGTACAGTATACACGGGAAACAAAGGAGGGTTTAGTAGGCAGGGAAGGGGATGACAGATACAGAGAACAAGGGAAGATGGCAGTGAATTAAGGTAAGATAGAAAAGAGGATGAGGGAAGGAAGAGAGAACAATTAAGGGAAGATGACAATGAAGGTAAGATAGAAAAGAGGATGAGGCAAGGAAGAGAACAATTAATTAAGGGAAGATGGCAGTGAAGGTAAGATAGAAAGGGTGGGGGGTGAGGGAAGGAAGAGAGAACAATTAAGGGAAGATGACAATGAATTAAGGTAAGATAGGAAGGGAGGGGTGAGGGAAGGAGGAGAGAACAATTAAGGTAAGATAGGAAGGGAGGGGTGAGGGAAGGAAGAGAGAACAATTAAGGGAAGATGACAATGAATTAAGGTAAGATAGGAAGGGGAGGCGGGGTATGGGTGGAAGGTGTGGTTTAATTAAGGACGGGGAAGAGTGAGTGAGAGAGTGAGTGAGAGCCAAGGGAGAGGACAGGCAAAAAAATAAGTGTGTCTGTATAGTTGCGAGCAAGGATAAGAAATGGCAAGCAGGTGGTGGAGGTGAGGGTGGTGGTGGTGGAGGTGAGGGTGGGGGTTGGGGTGAGGGTGGTGGAGGTGGGGGCAGTAGGTGGTGTTGAGGGTGGTGGTGGAGGGGGGTGAGGTATGTGAGGGTGGTGAGGGTGGTGGAGGGGGGTGAGGTATGTGAGGGTGGTGGTGAGGGTGGTGGAGGGGGGTGGTGGAGAGGGTGGTGAGGTATGTGAGGGTGGTGGAGGTTGGGGCAGCAGGGGGTGAGGTAGGTGAGGGTGGTGGTGGCAGAGGGTGAGGGTGGTGGAGGTGGGGACAGCAGGGGGTGAGGTAGGTGAGGGTGGTGGAGGTGGGGACAGCAGGGGGTGAGGTAGGTGAGGGTGGTGGAGGTTTGGGCAGCAGGGGGTGAGGTAGCCTATATAGGTGAGGGTGGTGGTGACAGAGGGTGAGGGTGGTGGAGGTGGGGACAGCAGGGGGTGAGGTAGGTGAGGGTGGTGGAGGTGGGGACAGCAGGGGGTGAGGTAGGTGAGGGTGGTGGAGGTGGGGGCAGCAGGGGGTGAGGGTGGTGAAGGTGGTGGTGGCAGGGGGTGAGGTAGGTGGTCGGGGCAGCAGGTGGTGGTGAGGTAGCCTAGGTGGTGGCGTGAGCAATATACAGTAGGGTGTTGGTGCCAAGATCAACTGGTTCGTATCTTTGTTTTTCCAGCTGGCAACCCTCGCCCTGCACGCCTTCCCAGAAATATGTATTGACTTCAAACGTTACACTCTGTCCCTGCCATATGTCCCGACCACCTGTAGGCTATTTTACTTTATTATCACCTCATAAACTTTCACTCTTATTGTATACTGCACATCAGAGTAGATAGATATGTTTCTCTGCTAAATCAACTAACTATACTGTATAATTATTAAGGACCCTGTGATCTTGTATGAGGATTGGTGGAGGCTTCTGATTACTCTTTACTATGCCACGAAACAAGCTCCGTCCATATAGGTGGTGTTTCGTGGCAATATTTGAAGGACTCTTATATCTCCAATTTTCTAACTAGATCATTATTTTGGTCCCTTGAGTAGTTGCTTTATTTACGTTTTGTTGTCATAGAGCAAATATTTACACAGGATTTGAGTCTTATGTCTGTATAATCACGGTCAATAATTTTGTTACACAGACACTGCACACAGTTATTATTATTATTATTATTATTATTATTATTATTCCTTTCACATAATGTCACGCAGTATTAACTAAATACATGTAGTATTTAGCGGTGTACAATCGCAATTGAAAAATATGTATCCAGGCTTGCTTCGAATTGCCTGATCGAGTATTAAGGACCCTGTAATTGTGTATGAGACTTGGTGACTTCTGATTCCTCTTGACTATGCCACGAAACAAGCTCCTTCAATATAGGCGGTGTCTCGTGGCAATGTTTGAAGGACTCACTCACCTCCAATTTTCTTACTTACTACTAAGCGTGCTCAAGCAAATATGAAACAGGGTAAGCTTTGTAATTGGTTCACTAGTATATAGGCTATGTCAAATTATTCGAAACTTCAACAAAACCTGCATGGATACACATTTTGGATTGCGAGTGTATTTTCAAATGGGTGGTATAGGCTTCACTTCGACCCCAAGAAAACAACCAAAATAATATATACTGTAGTCCCGTTTCTTAATTCGACTACATAACGACCATAACAATTTCATCTCCTGTTTCAGTGATTCGACTATATAACGACCATAACAATCACAATAGTTTTGTTTAATTGATTCGACCACATTGGCTAACGACCAAAACAAATAAAATTATTCTCGTTTCAGTGACTCGACAAGGCTCTTCATATACTTATTTCACACATAAAAATTATAACAACATAATCTCACTGTCTCTCCCAGCTCACTTAAGGACCCTGTGATCGTGTATGGAAATTGGAGGCTTCTGTATGATTCCTCCTGACTATGCCAAGAAACAAGCTCCTTCCATATAGGTGGTGTTTCGTGGCAATATTTGAAGGACTCAATTATCACCAATTTTCTGACTACATCCCAGGGTCCCTTAACTAACGTAACCGACCTGGGACGGTGGCCAGCAGTGGTATTAAGACGAGCTGGTATACAAAACGGAAATTATATACGGCCTGGTAGCATTTTCACGTTCTATGCAAGCAATTGGTAAAGTGTGCATGGGCGGGCTGAAGCTGGTTTGACGCTCGGGTCGTAACTCAAAAACTAACCATGTCCCAGTTTAGAAAATATTCTCAATGTATTTTCCACAAAAAGTTACGTTTCCGATCTCCCTTTGACCATATCTAACCTAACCTTTAACATAATGCCAGAATATATACATACATCTCGGCCAACAACAAGTTGTTTACTATATAGAGGTGAATAGGCTATTTGATTTAACTGTGTGTGGTTTTACCTTGGTCAAATGAAATCGTTTGGCGTTAGTTTTAATTATATTACACAATGCTTCACAGGCAGTACAAGGCTATTTCATGAATGTGTATGTGTTCATTTATTTATTTATTGTTATTGATGTTGTTTTGATGGGTGAATGATTTTAGGAGAGACAAATTATTTCCTTTCCTAATAAGAAGATACACTTTTATCATTACGTCACACAAATGTGGATCACACAGTAACGGAAAACGTGCATAATTATGGGTACAAGTTACAGTTAATGATGAATAAGAAATTGACACCACATGATCATATAAATGAAAAAGTGAAAAACATGTATACATTGTTAGCAAATTTGAGAGTGGCCTTCACTTACTGTATATAGACGAAAAAAATGGTCAAGAAAATAATAACATCCTTTATAAGGCTGGAATATGCTCCTTGGAATATGCTGCAGTAGTATGGAACCCACATTTTAAGAAACATATCACCATATTAGAAAAAGTACAAAGAGCAGCAACAAGATGGATACCAAGTCTAAGAGAACTAAGCTATGAAGAAAGACTAAAGAAACTAAAGTTACCTAAACTGGAAGAAAGACAAAAGAGAGGGTTTTATGGTTATGATTTACAAATGTGTCAAAGAAAAAGAAAAGATAGATATAGAAAACCTGTGTCAACAAGGAATACCTCCTACAATGAGAGGTCACAGTAAGAAATTAATTAAAAGAAAAGGAGACAATGATATACAAAAATATAGCTTTATAAATAAGAGTAATAGACCAATGAAACGCATTATCAGAAGAAATAGTGTGTCAAAATCATACATAACTTTAAAGAAAAATATGATAATTGGGTTTAATTAAATAACGGGACATCACGAGCTTGACTCAATCCTGTAAAGATACAAATACGTCTCGTCATATCTGTAGTTTTCAGAATATCTTCCGTGTCCCTCCCTCAGTTCACAAGCAGACACGTGTGACCTCAATTCTGGCAAGCAGACAAGATTTACGTTCACAGAAGAAAGAGAGAAAAAGAACAGCAGGAGGAGGAGGAGGAGGAGGAAGTGGGGGAGGAGAAGAATTAAAATCTCACACAGTAACTAACTTCAAAAGAGTATACAGTATAGATATAGTGCTGCTGTTGTTGTTGTCGTCGTCGAGTTGCATGTATGGAGTATACTGATTCATCCACACTATATGCAGACTCTCTCAGTATACGGGTGTTACTAGTTTTTTTAGAAATCATTTACTACCCTCCATTTATTTCTACATTATTATCACAACTACTCGGGGTAGATTATTAACGCGACATTCATCAGCTAATGCGATGAAATTGGACATTTATTTAGGACCTCTCGACTCATGCATTTTATTTCGAAGACGTAAGGCAGCAAACCTTACACAGGCTCATTTTCCTCCTCCTCTTTCTTCTATAAATAACTTTGAATTAAACTTTCACTGGACTCAAACCATCTTCGGCCACTTTTTTACTGGTATATCCACAGTGTATATACTTAAAATACACTGTGGATAATAATATCATCCCAGCCCCACTTCCCCTCACACTTCCATGACGAGGACATTAAGGTGGTAATTCCCTTTTGGTACATTGGAGTGCCTTGATTCCTCCAAAGTATGCCAGGAAACAGGGCCAAGTTAACAAAAATAATGGTGTCCTGTTGCTTGGAATAGTTTGGAGGATTCAGTTGTTCAAGATTTACTACCGGTAACACAAAACTTCCTTCCCCCTTAAGAGGGTTTTCATTCATCCCGAGCAGAGCGAGTCTTCTAAATTTTCAGACTTTTTTTTTTTCCCCTGATTTTGGAAAGATTTTTGGCCTGGTGGTCAACCTCAGTTCTTGTGTCCCAGATTTTGGAGAATGTCCGAACCTAACTCCTCCTAGACCATACCAGATAATTATCATCACCAGACTTTCAGGGAAGTTTCCTACAGTAGGCTATTGGGGTAGGTTTTAAACCTATATAGAACTAGCCTAGTTGTTAAAAGGTAAATATTCCCTTAGTGAATTAAATAATTAGCGACGACTTTCAACTCCGCTCGGCCTTCCAAAGTCTTCAGCTTTGAACACCTAATTTTTCAGCTTTTAGTCCTTATCTTTCTCAATACGAAGAGAGAGTAAAAGAACGTGGGTCAGGACAAGAACAGCACAGAACCCATTCATTCAGGATTGTAGACCTAGACCAAACTCGAGTAACACTGCACTACAGGCCTGTATACTCGTTTTCTTTTTATCTGGATTGATTGATTGATTGGTTGATATTAGGCACCGGAACAGCGAGGTCATATAACGCCAGAAAACGGTGATAGAGAGGCGAGACAGCAAGCGGGAAGGATATAGAAAGAAAAGAGGGAGAGTTGAAAAACTAAAAGCTATAATAGTGGCTGGGGCCGAAGGGGCGCCAAAACCCTTAAAGTATTGCCAACATCACAAATGGAGGAAATACCCACCTACGGTGTCTTTTTACCTGGAGAATAACTATGTGATGGCTTGGCAGTTTCCGTAAATATTTATAATCCAAGATGAATTACACTAAAAAAGTTACACATCAATGTACAGTTGGATAGGCCACAAGCATTTGTACACACGTTGTGGTTTTCGAGAGTTTACAGCATTGAGAGAATGTAAGACTACGTAACTGCATTACAACATTATTATTAGGTTTGTTGTTTTGCTAATCTCAGAGTCACTTGATGGATCATTCATTGCAGTACTTCCGCATTTAATTCAGAATAAGTAATTACCTTTCATTCCATTCAGCCTGCAGGTGTAAGGATTCCTGTGACCAGCCGTACACTCGAGTTCGTAAATTCGCGACCACGTACTTAAAATTTTTTATACCATTTGAGCTGGTAACACTGTGTGGAGAAGGTGTCAATGTAAGTGAAAGATTGTATCATGTCACACTACTATGTTCCACCTACTCTGATTCCTCACCAAATAAATGTTACCAGCTCAAATGGCATAAACATCTAAGTACGTGGTCGCGAATTTACGAGCTCGGGTGTACAATACAGCAGGCTACTTAACTGCAATTTATTAACATTGGGAATTATGCAAAACGTGCATCTCAGGTCATTATGTATTTGACCCTATAGGGTATAGGTACATTTACTCCAAAATAATAATAATAATAATAATAATAATAATAATAATAATAATAACGCCCTATATAAAAGCGATATATACCAGACCAAATTAATAGATATATGATGCTGTATTACGAACACAAGTAGCCTACACAGTATAGGCGTCGTAAAATAACATGGAATATCACAGACCTAATTCCACTTCACTTGTACTACTCTAAACAACAGAACAGATTGACTTGAGGATGAAAGGAGAACACTCTACTTCTACTGTATATAAGGAGATAGAGAGAAGGAATTAACAGCAAACACGAATGGATTAGAACGAAAAGAAGGACAATTGATGAATGGAAAGGGAATGGTTCGAGTTCAAAGGGGAGTTAATACCCACATCATGGCAGGCATAACTAAGCTATTTGTAATATTTAATATAGAAAATTACATACAAAGCTTTTATAGGCTGAAAGTATGTCGGTCAGTTAGAGGCTTCGATGCACACGTAGTAGTAGTAGTAGTTGTTGTTGTTGTTGTTGTTGTTGTAGTTCCCCAGACTGTCTGGCCAAGCAGTCCCCGAGTCTGGTTGACCGAAGCCGCGCAGATGCTGGGACCCCTCAATGGGAGTCAGGGTGATAGTGAGATCTGTTTCTTCGAAGGCAGCAGACGAGGGGACTGCTGGCTCATGGGCATGTAGTACCCCCGGACCAACAAGCCCACCGTCTGTAGTCTTCCTTGTTGTGCCACCCAATTGGGCAATCTCGTCGGCTACCCAGAAGGAATGAGAAATAGTAAGAGAGACAGACAGAACAGGCCAGGGTGTGGTAGAGGATGCCAGATTCCTCATTTCTGGATAGAACCAGCCCTCACCAGTGTGTTGCTGGGTAGTTGAGAAGTGTGCTGGGTAGTTTACATCAACATACCTTCCCCCACCAGTGTGTACTGGGTAGTTGAGAAGTGTGCTGGGTAGTTTACATCAACACATCTTCCCTCACCAGTGTGAGTAGTAGTAGTAACATGTGTCGACTTTATGTAGATAATCGGTAACTTCCTACTTTCGTACGTCATACCGACCCTTACGTATAGTGGATGTTTGTGACATTTGTTGCTTAATTAAAAAAGATAATAAAAAAAAAGCGCCTTCATAATTTATCAAGTCTACGCTTTCACGGCAAATGTCAAGTCTATATCACGGTCCTATATGGACCGTGGGTCTACGCTTTCACGGCAAATGTAATGCAAACTAAACGATGCATATCAAACCACACTCAGCAATAGTATATAATATTACACCTTATTCAAAGCATATAGTTCAATTATTATGATAAAATTGGAAGGAAAGGGTGCATTTTCACCGGGATAAAAAATAAATGCGGAACAGAATTATTGTATAATAACGATAGATGCAAATTAATGTATGCATAGGCTATATATATAAATAAATAAATATACGTAAGGCTATATAACTAAATAAAAGAGCGCTATGGTTGGTTGACCCGTGAGGTAGCAACAAGCAATCAGGCAAACCCAAACACACACATGCCCGGGCCTCTCCACGTGTACCCGAAGGCATCCACGAAGTTTTGGCTCCACGCTTGCTGCCACCCCATGCAGCATCCACGGGCACACACACCATCCCACCCCGCCTAGCCTAGCCTACCCTCACACGGGCCCTCCTTTCTTCAAACCACTCCACAACCTCTGAAACACACACAGGGCCATATACAGCATCATAGCCCCTTGTCAACTCTTGAGGAACTAGTGTTGGACGACATTATTTTGCGTTCTGGTTATGTTTTGCTGCCACCAGAGTATTTGTGTATTGAGTATGAAGAGGAGATAGCCTACTCACGACGTCCATAGGTTAAAATCAATACCGTTTAATAAGAGGGTAATATATACTTTTGGTACAGTACCGGTACATTTAAGCGCCCTGTTTGATTCCTCCAAACTTTGCCAAGACACAAAGGACTAGAGTAACAAATATAATGGTGACATATGCTACTTGAAATAGTTGGGAGGAATCATTTGCTCCAGATTTACCAACAGTGTGCTAACCCCATACACTCGATAAACAACGGCGTATCAGTTTTATAGAGTGTATAGGTTTGTAATATACGCCAGACGATGTAAAGTAATCCAGGAAAAACCCCGGCCTCCAACATACAAGAGTTAACCTATAAATACAGATTTATGCCTCAAGTGCTGTGTTGTACAGTACGGTACTATACACGGGAGGACCAAGTTGTACACGAGAGTAATAGCTGTACACAAAAACGTTTTATACTGGAATTAACTCAAAGCATATACCGGTAGTCTATACTTGATTATGATATCAGTTGAAAGGAAGCTGTGCAGTTTCTTCAAGAAAGTGAATAGTTAAATGAATAAATATATAAACACTTTAGATTGGCACACTAGCTGTGACTTACTCTGATCATATTTGTATATAGAGTGACGTTTTTTAATGTCAATGCGGCTTGAGCTGGGCTTAAGTCTGGCTAGACTAAAAGCTGGGACAATAGAAAATTTGGAAAACATTGGAAAAAGAGGCTAAAAAAAAAAAAAAAGAGCTCCTACCGACTTCAACAACAACAAAGGTGGCGGAAGGCACAGGATTCCACTGGCTTTGCGTCTCTTACTCTTCCCTCCCCGGAACAACTAATGATATTATATTTCCAGTCATGCCGGAACAACCAGGAGATCCTGAACCAGCATCCCTCTTGTTGCAGGAATATATATAATTATGCACCAGGTCATGGCCCATTCATCATTGATGTCATCAAGTACCAGGTACAGGGACCAATGTAGTATGTGTTACCAACTTACCGGTAACTAAGATTATATTTTCCAGTTTTACACACATTTCTAGGCTGTATACCAATGCATATACAGTTAATGTGAGACTATTATAAAATACAGAAAATAATAGCAAAAAGCGGTAGATACCCAAAAAGCATTATAATTGTATAGCCAATGTGAGGCCATGCAACTAAGGTTACACTACAAAACAATTATAGTATATTAAAAGCTAGGGTAACTATTACATATAGCTTATTAATGCATAGAAATATGTGGCTGTGTTCTACATAAAGGCTATTTTGTAGTTAGAAACATAAAACTATGTAAATATACATTTTATGGTGTTATTTATTCCAATTCATAGATGTTTTGTTTACTTGAGTATTTGGACACCTCATTAGACCTAAAAATGACTGTACTGTAGGTTAGATTAGGTAGTTTGTATTTGGTTAGGTTCCCTTATTTGTCTTTATTTACTAATTTATTAACCCTATATTTTTCCTGAGCTTCATAAGCTCTCCCCACTATCTATAGTGAAAGAAAATGAATAAAATAAATAAAAATATGTACGAATAATGGGAGGGGCGGATAGAAGGCGGAGCTCTTATACAGAATTACCGAAAAAAAATTACAAAAGGCTTTGTTTACAACATAAGTCTATTATTGCATATGTCAGTGTTAGCAGGATTATACTATTTCATAGTATCCTTTTCACTTCCATACTCACATTTCTACCCTTCCTAATCCTCCCCAGTGATCCTATGACCTGTCTACCCCTCACTGCTTTCTCCCTAATTTCTTCCATACTTCCATGTTTACACAGAACTGTACCCAAGTACTTTAATTCCCTCACCTTCTCCATCCTCTCACCCCCTAGAGTTATCTCACACTTTCTGACCCCCCCCCCCCATGCTCCTCACTGACTTTATTCCCTATTACTTCAATCAGTCTCTCTGTAAGAACCTTCCCCGGCACACTAAGAAGTCTTATACCCCAATAGCTACCACACTCATCCCTACTCCCATTCCCCTAATACAGAGGCACAATTATGACTCTCCTCCAATCTTGCAATACGATACTGCAAGCAGAACACCCCAGAATATGTCACAACTGTTGATGCATGGGAAGGGACAGGTTTATTCAAAAGAGTGTCCTGACATGTTATTTATTGGACGGTGAACCTGACCTTAATCCTTACCAAGACCGCAAAATAGTCAAGAGCATTGAACCATTCCTCTCACCACTTTAGCATCCATCACATCCTTCCGTAATTTTTTATCCACAGCTACATAATCTATTACACTCTTCTGATCTCTTCTATCATCCCTTCTCCTCCATATATACCTTGGAAATATATTCAGACCAACTGAAATACTCCAGAATTTATCTAGATACTTATAAAAAATGCGTATATTAGATACTGTACATAGTTTGCTTACTTAGGTGGTTACATTTGGTTTGGTTCGGTTAAGAGGAGTTTAGTTAGGTTTAGTTTATTTTAATGATTCCTGTTCGTTGGGTAGTGGACTAGCCTAGTGGTGGAGATGATAACAGTGGCGCCAAGCGGTGATCCTAGTCTAGTGGTGGTTATGGACTAGGGTTTAATTTCTTACGAAATTTCCAGGGAATTACCATTCCTAACACTGACTGTATATTTGTCTTTCACCAGACAATCACACCCAAAACAGCAAGGCTTCAGTCATTACCTCGAAGAGAAGGATAATCTGGACTTCTTCAGGGATTTAAGGGTGACAAAGGACACCTTCCAGCTACTCCTAGGAATTGCAGAGGAAAATTATAAACCCATCTCTGACAGAGGGACTCCTCCTGTTTCATCAAAGGAATGTTTGCAATTGGGTTTGTTGTACTTGGGCAATAAGGCCACTTATTGAGAAATTGCGGAGTTATTTGGCCTATCAGAAGGTGCTGTGTTCAACGCGTGCAAATATTCATGCAAATTATTTGTAATATTGGAAACAGGTAGGCAGTGTTGCAAGTGGGGAAAATATAAATGTATCCAAAAACGTATCCAAAATATACAAAACGTATCCAAATAATGTAAAATAGTATCCAAAAGGTATCCAATATTTTTTTCTTTAAAAAAATGCATTATAGTTAATGATGAATGTGCTTTAAAATAAGTAATAATTCTTACCGTCTTTTTAGACATCATACGGTTGGCAGCCAAGTTGCTATGTGCTGCCTGGTGACGGACTCACGGAGAATGGTTGTACACTACAAATTTGGAGCGAAATTTAAACTACTGTTTGGCTCTTCCAAGAACATTATTTATTTAAGTATTTAAACCTATGACCGCGCGCATCTACACTCCTAAAAATAACACGTCCCAAAAGGGCAAAACAGCGTCATTGTACAGAATGTATTAATTTAAGTGCAATACAAACTATTAATAAAAATAACTTTAAACTAAAGAAGCACAAATTATGATAGTACAATATTGCACACTTATTTCTCCATGTCCTCAATGGCAGCCTGTATTTGACTAGCGCCAGTTTAAGAGAGAGATTCCTTTAAAATCCACCAATCACTTAGAAAGATCAACACTCCGTGGACCGTGACTCTGTCAGAGCTCTACCCTCTCTGCCTCTCATGATCTCATCCCTCCTCTCACCTGAACAGAACGCGTCCACGAGCGGCGACGAGCCCACGGCATGTTTACTCCCCAGAGTCCCCGCTCGGCGCTCACGAAACAGTTACCCTATCATTCAATTGGGAGCGATATAGCAAATTAATATTAAAAAGTATCCAATTCTTTAATAAAAATAGCAAAACGTATCCATTTTTGTCCTCCTCATTCAATTTCGTATCCTTTTGTCCAGCGTCGTAAAAACGTATCAGTAACATAAAAAAGTATCCAAAGGATACTTTCGTATCCATACTTGCAACCCTGCAGGTAGGCCCTTCATAAAATGGCCCACAGTGAATGAAATAAAGGATATTGAATAAAAATTTAAAGACATGGCAGGGTTCCCAGGGGTTGTTGGAGCTGTTGATGAGTGCCATATAGAGATCAAAGCACCAACTGAGGCCCAAGCTGATTACATTGACAGAACAAAAAGACATACCGGTAGTGTAAATTTAATGGCTGTGTGTGATTGCGACAAATTATTTACATTTATTGACGTTGGGTTGTTGCGGGTTCTGCACATGATAGTAAAGTGTTTAAGAATACAGGCCTGTACAATTTAATTTCCAGTTCCCCCTTAACTATTTTTCCACCAAATTACTACCATATTATTGGTGATTCAGCCTTCCATCGAACACATTATGTTCAAGTTCCATTCAGAGACACTGGAAACTTAAGTGAACAGAAAAAAATATATATATATTAGAAAATTGTCCCAAACAAGGCATGTGATAGAAAATGCATTTGGGTATCTAAAAGGCAGGTTTAGGCGGTTGAAGTTTATTGATGCAGATGTGAAATGAATACCGAGCATTCCAACCGTTGTGATTGTGATGATCAGGGTCCAGAGAATATTCTATGGACCGTGGTTATGGTGATCTTATTCTCTTTCTTTTCACTTGTTTTTTCACCTCAAGCTTACTAATAGATGGTGGTGCACATGGGTCATCTGGATCTGATGGTAATGATGGAAGGATATTACGGTAAATATTGAAAAAATTGCCGTTATTGCGTACGGTTTTTCTACCTTCATTACCCACTTATTTAGACCATTCTAAGACTATTTTCTTCTATGGCATTTCCTCCGCAAATGCCCCATTTCCAAGATAGGGCATATTCAAATGGGGCATTTTGAAATTAGCCTGACCTTACCTAAACTGCATCAGACTACCGGAACCTAACCTGGTCAAACTACCGGGAAATAACCGTGGTAAAGTACGGGAAATTACCGGGGCAAAATACTGGGACCTAGCAGGGTCTGGCAACACTGCTACAAAACAGTATTTCTTTCAATAAATACCGATATTACTGACACCCGAGGGTCTTGCAATGGGGGCAACGACTGTATCACAGATAGAACACGAACCTAAAAATAATTATTGGTATCGAGCTATAATTAAAGAAGTAATATAATAATGGGATGTGCCAGAATTCTAAGCTTATAGGGCACTATGGGTTACTGACAATTATACAGTTGGGTTTTAGGAAAAGGAAAAAGGTTCGCCGCATTACAGTATAGGTAGATCGGCTGGAGGAGAGATGTGTACGTTTTCAGAGAGAGTAAGTTGGAGAGGGAGAAATTTTCTTATTCTGTCAGGATATCTTGGAGGATGGGGCATTCGGAGAAGAAATGCAGGTGGAGATATGTGGTAGCTCTGATAGAAGCATAAGCCTATCGGGAACATGTCAGGAGAGTGTGGTGAATGGAGACAGGCAATGTAACAATCTGGTAAGAGTTGGAATGACTGACAAACAGTAGGAATGCGTGAGATTAGTGTTCTAAAAAAAATCGGATTAATGTAGTCTCCAAACGTCTATTTTATGATAGCGTTTCATCCAAGAAGATATGATGGAGGGCTTATCAAAGAGCATAAGGAGATGTGTAACACGGCAAACGGCGATGACGCTTTATCTGAACTCGAAACTGAAACACTACACACAACTTTCCTACATACATTTTTTATATAACTGTGACCACAGATACCTCTAGAACTTGTGCATAGTAATTATTAGTCATAATAAGTCGCCCATGTGAATGAATGGGTTCAGAGTATTTACCTTGTTTCTGCTTCAGACGCCATTTTTCAATCTGTTTATTTACGTTGTGAGTTTGTGACGTCACTACCCTGCCTTAAGACAGGTCTAGCCTGCTCCAGAGTTGGCTAGACTTGACTAGACCTGGGCTACAGCCAGACTAGAGTTTGGCTTAATTTTGGGACATGAAAAAACACAAATGGACGTCTGCCTCGAGTCTGTCTCATATCTGGGACATTAAAAAACGCCCCTTAGCCTACTGGAGGAACCATCTTCCAGCAAATTTTGGTCGTATCCCTAGAACCTAGAGTCCTAGACCTTCATTATTGGAACTACTGTTATCGGATCTGTGATATTCTTTATGACTCTGCAGGATGCAGTGTTTGATTTACTAGCCTAAAGGATCATTATGTCGTCCTGACTACAGCATCGGGTCTCACGAGGAATACAATCATGCATGGACCTCAAAGTTGTTGTCCTTAAAACTGGCTGTAGCCTATATATGTCTTATTTCTTATATGAACTTCTTTGAACGACTACATTACATTATTTTTAGCCCCTTTGTGCACATAGTTTCTATCCGACTACAAAAAACTTCCTCTGGCATTAGCCAGAATTAGGTTATTGAAGTCTGCTATTGTGTCACAAAAAGATAGGGATTATTAAAATGACAAAGATGAATACATTTCTTAAAGAGTTTTTACGGAGCCTGTGATGTTGTGGGTAACCTGAAGGATGCATGTATATCTAAACTCTGCCTTGATAAAATAGGTTTTAGGAAATATGTTTGTTGCACTGTATGGAAGAATTATTGGTGGCCAACCCATCGGTGACAACACCATGAACCATTTAGGAAGGTAGGCTAGTACTGTTGGCAACAGATTCCTCCATATTATTCCTTGCAACAGGCCACCATTGTTTATTGCTAATCTGGTCCTGTTTCCTGGCACCCGTTGGAGGAATCAAGGCACTCCAATGTACAGTCACGAGCACTAATAAGTATACAGATTTGGTTGAAGCTTTGAACAGTCCATCAATTCACCAACGAACTCATTCCAATGGAGATCTTATTGTGCATTTATTTACTGTCTCTAGGTATTCGAAGCACACCTGGATACTTATTAGTGCTCGTGACTGTACAATACGAAAAGCGTATTCTCCCCTTAATATCAGTGTGTATGTATACGAATGTTGCAAGGTGACGTGATGTTAAGTATTGCCCCCTCCCCTCCCTGTCTGGCTCCCACCTGATGGATGATATACTGAGGACATGCACTGACTGATTAATTAGAAAGATAATGGCAGCGCAGTATTATAGTAGAGCACTGTCAGGGCTCGTATTTATTAAACCTCTTAAAATTCGCACTCGTTCGTATGTTTGCATTAATGACCTCGCCAAAGTGTTTCGAGCTCATTTCGAAGCAGTGGACAAATTTCTCCCTCTTGAAGTAAAATACGAGTCTATATTACGGGTTCTAGTCCTTGCCATGAATGAACGCTTACCAACAAAATATTTAACTTGGGAGTGAACTTTACTCTGATAAATACGGGCCCTGTAAAAACATGGATGAGCGTACGAATATATATGGTGAAGATTGCTTAATTAAGGGGGAAGTACAGTGTTGGTAAATCTGGAGCAAATTATTCCTCCAAACTATTTCAAGCAACAGAACACCATTATTTTTGTTCATCTGGTCCTGCTGTTTCCTGGCAAACTTTGGAGGAATCAACGGACTCCAGTGAAACAAAAGTGAATTACTGCCCTTACTCCTCTTTAAGATCCATTACCATCTGTTTATAATTATTATGCTCTCACAGACACACCTTCAACTCTAGCCGACTTTCGTTTCCTCTATTATTCCTTCCTCCATCAATATGCTATCATACTTAATGAGGCTTATACTAATAGTTATACCTATGTAGTCCACAAAAACAACAAATAAAAGACAATGGGATTATTAACGAAGTATATTGTACGGTCAGAACAGTTTCATTTATCTGTGATCGTGGCCCATCAAGGGTTAAAACTAGTGTGTCTTTCGGATATTTAGTGTCATACTGTTATGTTGCAATTTTTTTCCTACCTGTATTAATGACTAAAGGCAGCAATCTTATTTATAATCGAGATACGAGCAAAGCAACTGACTCATAAATTGTTACACTCAGCTGTAGCTACATTTTCCACTTCATTGTTATTAATATCCTGTACAGAAATTAATTAGGTATGAGGACCACATTTTATCCTTCTCATTTGTGCCTGGAAATTGTTTTATCTGAGTGTTTTATGGGACAGACAAATCATGTTCTAAATCTGATGGTGTATTGATGCTGATCGGTGGTTGTTTGTTTGTACCGAGTGATCTCTATGCCAACTCCCGTGCCGCGGGGGACACTGCCCTATAAAAAAAAGCAATATAGCCTAATAAAGTTTATTGTTCCATCACAAAGAAAATTAATGTCACAGAATCTTCCCTCCTATAGATTAGCCCTTTGTGGCTGATTGACCTAAATATTTTTTTAATCTGTACAAATGTCAATGTCTCAAAAAGAATGTGTTGGGTTTGGGTAAAATTAAGGGCGTGAGACACAAAGGAAAGGGTATCAGGAAATGAAAGTGTGAAGGGTGAGGAGAGGTGAGGCTGGGATGATAATTATACTCTCAGTGTATTTTAAATATATACCCTACAATGTGGATATACCAGTAAATATGTTGACCGAAGATGGTCGAGTCCAGTGAGAGTTTAATTCAAATAATACAGTAAATAAAATTCATAAACTATAATACATAATGTAGCCTACAGTACGTATATACGTACTTCGAAGGTTCCGTGAGACAGGCAAAACTATATAACATACCCCATGATAAAATAAATAAAGTAAACACATAAACCAAGATAAACAAATCCCTTACCCATCCCCATACCCGAGCCTTAACAAAAAGACAAACAGACGGACACACAGACAGACGTGACCGAAACTATTACCTTATCTGCTAACGCGGGCGAAAATTAACCATACCAATGATACCATATTCTGCTGTAGTGGCTGACATCAACAAGGGCAGGAATAGGACGTGGCTAACGATGCTGGCTGGCTGGCTGGCTGGCTTGGGTGGGATAGATCTGTAGTGCTGGACCGGTATTCACTAAACATCTTAGGGCCGATTCCACAGTGGCTTTGATTTGTTAGGATCCTCCCCAACCAACCACACTTGTCAGTCTATTATTCACTAAACATCTGCCCTGAGGGTCGATTCCACAGTGGCTTTGATTTGTTATGACCCTTCCCAACCAACCACACTTGTCAGTCTATTATTCACTAAACATCATAGGGCCAATTTTACAGTGGCTTTGGTTCAATTGTTATGATCCTCCCCAACCAACAACACTTTTCAGTCTTAATTATATCCAACAAACTCAGTATCCATATGCAAATCAAAACAAACCACTGTGGAATACTGGTATGTCTGCATTTTTTACCTCACCATATAGTGTTTCAGGCTCATTTCGAAGCAGTGAATGGTTTTGTTATAGATTTACCGTGTGCATTAAAATATCGTGAAGGAGATTGTCCTTGTTCTCGTGGGCGTTGATGAAAATTAAGGTAGGTGACCAGGTATTGATCACGGAAATAGCTCCTTATGCCTGGTCGAAAGGACAACCACAAGTCCACAACACACTAACAGCTTCCTCAAACAATAGGACAAACAAACTTCCAGCGCGAGGGTTACGAGCTGCCTATTATCTCGAAAACAGTGTAAAGGTAAAGTTAGTATTGTTCAAATTACTCATGTTAATTTGTGAAGCTCGATCTGCAGTGAGCATCTGTAATAATAATATGATTAAAGCTCAGTGGTTAGAAGGAGAGACGTAAATCTCGGAAATATGGGATTTGCGAGAGAAATGCCATAGAAGAACTATGCCTTAGAATGACCCATAATGATTGAATATGATTAAAAAAAAAAGTGTCCCAGTCGGCAGTGAGGTTGGGGCTACCCTTTCAGCCTGTGGCGGTTTATACGGTACTTGTATAAATTAGTAACCCTCTATTGGGATACAATACCACTTTAGCCATTATATCGTCCATTTATCACAGTCACCCTATTTATTATAAGTATTACGTTCCCTAAATACTAATTTTACCTAGCAACCCTACATGTGGATAGAGAATAAATCGACTTACGCCAATTGTCCCTTTCTGCCATGGATTCGAACTCTCAAGTACAGTGCGGACCCATTGCCATGTTTTAATTATTTACTCTTGCAATCGGCAACGCTGTGACCGCTTGTTCATCGCACAGGGTCCATCGCAACGGAGGAAGAGGCTAATTGTATTATATAGCCCATATAGGTTAAATTTGCAATATTGAATGTATGCGGGACTTTCTAAAGACTGTTCAACCGTCCAAATAGGACCGAAACATTGTTGCCTAACTTTACAAATAACATTATATCATCATGTAATGTGTGTGTGTGTGTTTTATTTCTATAGCCTCCCAATTCCAGTTACGTATTATTTAGCACACAGCAGCTTATAACTCTTATGTGCTATGTAGGAGGCGCGCTTTGATGAATAAAAAAAGCTTTACTTATTTCATGATAATCAGTGTCATATAGATAAGGCTTCCAAAGATGCAGGAAATGAAAATAAATGCCCTTCATTAACCGTGATTATAAGTGACAGCAGATTCTCAATAAAAATTCGGTTCCCGGGGGATACATCTATATTCATAGCTTTTCCAATCATGAACATGGAGGCATTCAAAATCCAATAATATGTCCGGATCATAAACTAAATGTATTTGTAACGATCAACAAAGAGGAATAATGCTCTGCTCTTTTGTTTGTGTGATGGTCAACGCTGGGTCTGGTTGTGTCATCTATAGTGAAGCTGGCCTCAACCATCATGGCGGACTAGTAATGTGGAATTTTACTTGTGATTCGCCCATTTTTCGTCCGGAAGTAGTGATAGGGCGTGCTTCAGAATGGACGCCGTCAAATCCTTCAACGCCGAGGTGAGTGTGACGGAAAATAAGGCGTCGAGAACTTATACAAACACCTTAAAATGGTAGTAATAACTGTGACTAGGCGGGTGACTGGTGTGGCGTCGGTCACCGTAAACACGCCGTTACTATGAACCCGGCAAATAAACCTCACTCATTTATCATTTCCCTTTCACGTATACTTAACCAGAGGCTGTGTGTATGTGTGTGTTTGTGGATGGGATGGATATGTATGTGTATGTGTGTGTGTGTGTTTGTTGTCCTCATGAGGCGGCACAACAACAATGTGGTGCTGCCTGGGGTAATAATTATGGGGAGATTCTCTTTGGGTAAAATTGGAGGGCTACTGATTCCTCCTAACTAACTAAGTGTACCAGGAAACAGACGACCTCAATGTTTCTATAGTGGAGGATCTGTTTTCGTGGCATAGTTTGGAGGATTCGAAGACCTTCCAATTTGTCAAAACACACACTTCCATCCCATCCAATCCAATCCACACACACACACTCTTCCATCCCATCCCCGTGCACACACACACACTCCCATCCCATCCAAGCACACATACACACACTTCCATCCCATCTACACACAGAATGCAATGTTTTATAGTGTGTTTTTAACGAATTTATTGTTCACATCCGTTGCAAATTAGTGTTTTGGGAGATATAACCCCCCCCCCCCAACTCAATCTCCGAAAACACCTAATTTTCGCCATATTTGAACTAACGTTAGATTTGTCAGAAAAACACTACAACGCATTAAATAGAATTAGCCTAGGTAGACCTCGCCTGACCTAACCTAGCCTAATCAGGACCGTGAAAAACTACCAGGGCCTAACCCTAGCAAAATACGGGGCCTGGATGTAAACACTTGGTGGCCATCTTAAATTGATATTATTAAACTGGAACCGACGGTTCCGGTTCTCAATACGAAAGGAACTGCTGACAATGTTATATAATTGCTGTCTAATGCTGTTTTAAAGCCTTAATTTGCCGGCTGGGACGAACAGCAAGTGCATTAAATATAAGGCACACAGGCACACAACTACTACTATTGGTGGAACTGTTTTCTTGGAACTAGTTCGGAGGTGAGAACCGATTCTAAGATAAGTCATCAAGAATCGCTAGAACTGGTTCTGGTACCGGTTCCTGCCCAGCTCTAAATTGTTATATGATTTACCTTTTTATTTGAGAGAGGCGGGGTTTTGAATGGGTGGATAGAGCTTGGCTGCTTCTATGAAGAAGTGGTGGATTTCCTGATCACCTGCTTCTTTCAGGAATAGGTACCTGGCTAGGTACTGCCACAGGTGGCCAGAACGAATACCAGCTCTCTTCACCCAATCCTTGATATCCCGCCACAACCTCTCGCTGATGGTCCACAAAATTCTCACTGGTTCACACTCAAGTGAGTATAGCCTTCTTCACTAAGGCTATCATATGCGGACCACCGGTCACTAATTATCACAGACCCTGGTTTAATGTACTTCGCCAGTCCTATGAGCATCTTTTTGTCTCTTTTCTACTTCGATAGAGACTGGGTTTATCAGGGGAACCACAAACTTTTTCCTGGAAATACGCTCTATCCCCCCAATTATCCAAGTTTGGGTGAGCTCGTGTCCTGTATTGTATTTCCTGCGAACAACCAGCGTTTCTTCAATATCCACAATGACGTCCTGACCACCAAGCTCCACCTGCTCACTAAACCACCGCTCACACACTTCACAACAGAAAGATGGCCAGTCTACACTTGTTTATTGGGAAATTTGCACACTTCTGACCTCCTGGCTATGCCTAAATCCTTTCTGGACTCAAAAATAAAGCCAAGGCTGTAGTTGGGTATGCTCCATAAAAGAGCCTTTGTAGTCCGAAACAGTGAAATTACACATCCGGTGCTTGTTGGTCTTACATAGGAAGCGGCTTCCTGTACACTGCCAGAGTAGCTTGTCCTGTCGATAAATACAGGCCTTATTATACGTGGGGCAGTTTACTGACATCGGTAACACTCTGTGGGCACGTAAAAAATCTAAATTAGCTTCGTTATTCTCAAAACAGCGCTGAAGGATACATTCGGGGACAGAAGGACACTCGGTACAAAGGGAAGCCATGGTAATTAATCAAACACTGATTGGCAATTCAAATTGAGGCGCATTAATCAAGCACACTGATTGGTCATCCGCACCAATATGGCCATGGTACAACCCGCGCCAAAGGGCTGCGCAGGAACCGGTTCTAGCAATTCTTGATGACTTATCTTAGAATCGGTTCTCACCTTCGAACTTGCGGTTCTTGCCCAGCCCTAGCCCGCAGATAAAGGAAAATTGAATCAATTAAGGGTAGTTATATTTAATGCATTTGCGACGGAAATACCCAATAAGGAAATGATGTACATGTATTAATAAATATATTTGACAGGAAAGAATTAATAGGAGTGATTATGGACAAACGCTTGGCTAATACCCTCTTTTCTTTCTATTTCCTTCCTGCTTGCTGTCTCACCTCTCTTATCACCTTTTTCTGGCACTATATGACCTCGCTGTTGCGGCGCCTAATATTAATCAATCAATCCCATCCACACACAGCCTCGTAGTCAAGCGTGGTTAGTAAACTTTGGGTCGTATGCAAGAACATCCGTGGTATTGACGATGGTGTGGTACCGGTCCGACGGCTCTATGGATTTTCTATGGAGCCATCGTATGCACCATGAATGTTCTTGAATACGACACTTTGTCTTCCGTATCTTTTCCCTTCTCACTTCATAAATTCTATCGATTGGCTATAGTGTGTAAATTACAATGTAAACACACTACCTATTACAATATACATTCAGGGGTAAAATGTTACTGTAAGACAATTCACCCTCCAAGGTAACAAATATATTTGGGGCGTATTATGCTGTGTTTTAAAGTGATTTTTACCTTCAGTTCATTAGGAAATTGTTTGTTTTGGAGATAACACCCTACCCATCTATCCAATAATTTTAGGGGAGAGCGTTGGGAATTGGAGGTATTGGGTGGTGCAAACACAAGTTAATTTGAAATATTTTGTTTTGATTTTGTACTGATAACAAGCCTTGAATGTTGAAATTTAGGAAATCTCGGAACTAGTTCGGAGGTGAGAACCGATTCTTAGATAAGTCATCAAGAATCGCTAGAACTGGTTCTGGTACCGGTTCCTGCCCAGCTCTAAATTGTTATATGATGTACCTTTTTATTCGAGAGAGGCGGGGTTTTGAATGGGTGGATAGAGCTTGGCTGCTTCTATGAAGAAGTGGTGGATTTCCTGATCACCTGCTTCTTTCAGGAATAGGTACCTGGCTAGGTACTGCCACAGGTGGCCAGAACGAATATATCAAATTCAAATTTACATCTTTTCACTCTATGAAAGTTAATGCATTAATATTCTAGGATTAGCCAGACCAGACCTGACCTCACAAAACTTGATCATTACCAGGGCACTTAAAGGAAGCAACCTTTTGTGTTCAGTTTGGAGTTAATGTACAGTAGGTCTCCAAACTCAGCTATAAAACACATCCCCTGTATAATTCCATATGGAGGGAGTACTGTTTCCTGGCATAGTTTGGAGGAATTAATAGCCTTCTGAGTGCCCATAATAAGATATATCCTCCATTATTATTCGCTTCCAAATTTAAGGTCATGGCCTTTCATAAATACAATATTATATCCAAACAATTTTCAGATAATATGGAAGAGTTGACTGCTTTTTTTATCTATATACCTTATTTGATAATGATCATCTCCTCTGAATAACTTGTTTATACAATACATGAAGCCTACTCTCTTTGGTCAGTGCTAAGTTTAGTTATAAATTCTATTAGGATTTTTCTTCTCTTATTTTATTAAT
Organism: Petrolisthes cinctipes; assembly: GCA_033782935.1. Lineage (NCBI taxonomy): Eukaryota > Metazoa > Arthropoda > Malacostraca > Decapoda > Porcellanidae > Petrolisthes > Petrolisthes cinctipes. The sequence goes on along the minus strand of JAWQEG010000432.1, from coordinate 104,023 downwards.
ATTGAATGAGAAAATGTCTTTGACACATTTTTTTTGCCAAATATCATAAGAAAGCAACTAATAATAAAGTAAAATGCAATTTCTATATACATGGGTGTGTGTGGTGGGAGGACACTGATAATTTGCTTTTCTTATGAGTGATAACAGTAAGGTGGGTGCTAATGGTGTAATTGTTATCATGCTTGCCTAGCAAGCGAGAAATCCCAGGTTCGATTCCAGAGTCAGTGAAATTGTTGGACAATTATCCCAGACCCCTATGTCCACCTAGCAGTAAAGGCTGTATCACACGGTCGCTCTTTTCCTGCGACACCATTTTCGACGACATGTCGCGGGAAACAATAGCACACGGCAAATTCTCAAGAAAGACAACAACGACGACCGACGACACCACGCGGGCGGCGGGACAACCAAAACACAAAGTGAAATCACCAAGGATAGACGCCATTAACCGAGCAATTTTAGCTGTTGGAACATGTGCAATTGCTTTAGAAGAAAAAGAAAGGGGAAAGAGGTTTGGACCAGGCGGCAGGCGAAAGCAGAAATGTAAACAAACCCCGAAATCAATTCAATGTTCCATGCTCATATTTAACAGTTAAATTCGGTGTATATAATATATAAGATCTAGGAATACAATTTCTATATTTAAATAATGATACCTAACACTACTTAAATCATAATATACCATAATAATATATTCCATACAATATTATTCACTATAGACTTTCAACGACTTTCTTCCTGTCGCAGGAAATCCCCGACAGTTTTCAATAGTTTCCGTGGACACCTTGTCGTCCGAAATTTCCCGTTTCCCTCGATATGTCGTCGAAAATCGTGTCTCACGACACGATGTCGTCGGAAAAAGTGCCCATGTGATACCCGCTGTAAGAGCGAGGATTGCAACCTTGTAGGCTGGGGGAAGATGTGTTGATGTAACAAGACAGGCTGCCTTAATGACCCAATACCATGAGTCGATAGGCCTAAAGCCCAAAATAATAAAATAATAAAAAGGAAGGAAGAGTGGACAGAGAGTCTGTGATAGTATTGGTGAAGGAAGTGGTCCCAGTAGGGAGGAATGGGATGAGTAAAGGAGGTGAGGTACAGTTCCTATAGAGCAGGGATGCACAACCTTTTGGGCTCCTAGGGCCACATGATCAAACTTAAAACTCACAGAGGGCCGCAAGATTTATGTTAAGCAAAAATGTAGAAATTTTAGGTGTTTAATGGTAGAAATATAGTACTTAATGACTTAATCCATTATGTTACAAAACTATGATTAATCCTTACCTGGCATACATGACACAGTCTTCTTGACAACGGAGCTAAACCTGTTTTCTGCCTCAGTGTAGGAGGCAATGATGTCAGTAGAGTTAGAAGTGAGAGACTGCTGAGGCATTAGAGAAAATTAGGTCTATGGGAGGGATTTTGTATGTAGCATCTTGCCTCGAAGGGAGGCCAGTTGAGAATGGATGTCCAGGGCTATTGGTATCAGTAGCCGACTGGACTGTTTCTGCAATGATGTAGAAATACCATTCATTGACAACTGGCATGATATGTACACCAGGGATGGGGTTCACCTTAGTAGGAAAGGTGTTTCAGTGTTAGGTAATATAATTGATAGCAAGATCGGGGGGGGGGGGGTTTCGTCGATGTTGGAGCAAATAGAAAACCGAACAGACAGATGGATAGAAAAACTGTACAGCAGTAGAGGGAGAGGAGTTGTGAGCTGGGGTCGGGGGAACTGCAATGCGGGGATGGGAATTAGACATGTCTTCTTGGGAGATGGGAAGGAAGTTAGAAAGTAGTCGAGAGATAGCCCAGATGAGAAATAATAAAGGAAGTACAGATAGTTCTATTAGAGCATACTATAGCCATTGCAGGAGTCTTTGCAACAAGGTTAAGGGCCTTGGGTAGTACAGAGAAAATTGATATTATAACGTTAAGCGAAACGTGGATGAATTAAGTGACATGCACTTCAGAACTGAGTTCCAAGTTAGTGGGTATAATTTATTCAATGCTGACCGCAGACAGAGAAGGGTAGGGGGTGAAGCAATATACTTTAGAGATAATATAAAATGTGAGAAGGCAGATATTAAGACACGACAAGACACAGAATCACTATGGCTAGGTATTTAGACTGGTAGAGATAATCTAATTTTAGAAGGTATGTATAGACCACCAAATTCTGATAGAGACAAACAGTAGAATGTTATGGCAGTAAAAAAAATAAAGTGTCTAGAAACAAAAATATATGTAATGTAGGAGACTTTAACTTTAGGAATATTAACTGGACGAATCAGACAGGAGACCACGAGTCAAATAAGTTTCTAGAAACGATACAGGATAATTTCTTACATCAATTAGTACAAGAGCCAACAAGGGGAGATAACATACTGTACTATAGTCAACCTTGTATGTTAAGGGGAGATTTCTGCAGCTCGGTGCTGATATCGTTTTCGGATCCTCCTATCTTTATTTTTTCACCTAAAGGATTAATATTTCTAGAGAATGTGTATGAATATGTGATGCTTCTATACCAGTAATATGATAAAAATGCTGTTGTAGTTTTTGTGCAAATGCATAATGTTCGGCGATGACAACAGACATCAAAATTACGTAATAGCTTCAAAACTATAAAAAGTATGGTAATTTCCTCTTGCTCACAGATATTAAACACAAAAAAGTACCTAATTTACGATTTTCGTACACGTAGCTGAAATTATAACACTTGAGTAGGTCCTATACGGAACAATTTTACTTTTTTTTTCGTCAGAAAATCGAGTTTTACAAGTCTGCCATAAAGTTATTTGAGGGAATTAGTGCGTGATTTTCCTATTTTTAGTAAATATGAGAGTGATGATCGTTTTGCTGTAAGAATTATTAAAATCACTCCAATATGAACCAAATGCAAATATTTACTTACATTTGTCTTTGGCCATTCCTGGAAAGTTAGTAGTACTGTAGTTGTTTAGGCTATTTCAGGCCATGTTACATCACGTTTATGTCACCTGTGTAGCCCCTGCGAGATGAGAGTTCTCCCTTGCCTAAATAAATCAAAGCTCCTGGTCCTCTGTTGTTATCATAGAGTATATAACATATTATTGATACATCTAGTATGAAAACAACGTATTCTCAGGGTGTCAGTGGAGCCCACCCACCTCATTGTAGCCAGGAAGAGTAAATTTCTTTAGAAGCTACCTGGCTGGTAATCAGGGCCAGGTGTTGTCTTGGCTATCTTCCTTGACTTCTTTGGGGCCTTCTTTGGTGTCACTTTTGTTGTGTCCATTCTCTGCTTGGATGACACACTCTTTGAAGTCATTAAGAAGCAAAGGTACTGCAGGAATTTGTTAGCCTCGTAGCCAAAATTGTGCTCTCAGGCATCTTTCAAGGAGGGCAGGGCTTGATAAATCCAAGAAGACCCCTCACCCTGTCTTCATACTTCTCCTCAAGTCTCAGATAATTCTTCATGATGTTAAGGGAGGGGAGAGGCTTGTCTTCATCCATTTGCCTTTTTGAACACACACCAAGAAGAATCACAGTGCACGTGGTGATAATTGCCTTCTCCATCCCAGGAAATGGCATGCCAAAATCTTGACATAATTTTCAATTTCATATTCACAACATCAGTGCCAACACTGTCCCTGATCGCTTTCCCGTAGTATCTTTGGAAGGCATCAATCTGTTTGTCAGTAAGTTGATGCCTACCACCAACTTAACTTTTCTTTATAACCTTTCCTGATTTAGTTGTATTCTCTTTGAGTTCGTCTTTCAACTTCCTCAGCCTTGTATCCATTCGTTTTTGCACATGGTTCACACATTCCTCATTCTCATCATTGTGGCTAGTATATGGTCCATTTCCATCGTTCACGTTGCACACTGCCTTGTACGAACTTGAATCACCATCACTCAGGAATGTAACATATCGGTATCCTTTCCCCTTGCTTCTTTGCCACATTCTGACTCCATAGCCTCTGATAATCCTCTGAAGTTAGCCTTGCAATCTCCTGAATGCATGGTCTTGTATAGCTGGTCACACTTCCGTGAGGCCCATCCAGCGTTGTCAACGTTGGCCGAGATATTAACCCCGAAACACTAATTGTGAGCTCTGCTCGCTCGAACCATTCACTGGAGGGAGGGATTTGAGGAGGGTAGGGGAGGGGGTGCCTATACAAGAGAGGTGAGAAATTATTCTTGGGGAGATGAAAAATGAGTGGAAGCTTTAAAAAAATTACGAAACTACATCCGGTTATCAATTATTTATATACCGACATTCGTGTCAGTTATTAACATCATTAAAGGTAAGATTAACTTCTTAATATTATGATGTAACACAAAAACAACCGAGGTAACATTATTGTATACTTTTTTCGTCTAATATTCAGTGGTTATTATCATGCACTAAACGCTGAAAAATACTTACACAATAACTGAATAAGAATCATGAACCAGAATGGTCTTTTTTAAATTAAGCAAATGTGAATATATTTATATTACATGTGTCAAGTGTTGATACCACTAACACACACTTCCAATTCCCCCGTATCTACCTAACAGTTTATAATCGTCGTGTCAAATATCAAGGCTCTTATTATCCCTCACGTGATAGCAACCTTGTAATATTCTTAATACTTTTGATAATAGCCTGTTGTATTGAATATAGTGAACACGTGCTGTTTGGTAATTTACTATGAATCCTTCGGTATTTCGTCTGTATCTAGGTAGCAAAAATGTTTATTTTGGCAGATAATACTTGTGAGCAGAGGCCAGGGAGATTGCGTCTGGCACTCACAGGCTTGTCAACAGTATTATTATTATTGTTTTTTTTTTTTTTTTTGCATTAATTAGAGACTGAAGTTGACTCTAGTCTCGTTAGCCCACATTAGTTTTGATACTCGAAGAGGATTATGAGTTGGTTGAAAACCACTAAACTGGTAAGGGTATTGAAGACTGAGTGGGAAAGGCAAAAATGAAAGAGTTCTGGGATGAAATGAATGAATGTCTAAGAAAGTTTGAGAGTGGGAGGAGGATAGTGTTGATAGGAGACATGAATGGGAAGGTAGGGAATGAGAGAAGAGGAAATGTAGTTGGCAAGTGGGGTGTGAATGGGATAAATGAGAATGGTGAGTGCCTGGTGGATGTGTGTGCCGAGGCAGGGTTGTTCCTCGCCAACACCTGCTTCGAGCACAGACTGATCCACAGGTACACGTGGAAGAGGAGGGATGAGAGGGGAGAGCAAATGAGTTTGATAGATTACATAGCTGTGGATGAAAGGTTAAGGAAAGATGTGATGGATGCTAGAGTGGTGAGAGGAATGTTTCAGTGCTCTGACCACTATGCGGTGTTGGCAAGTATTAGAGTCAGGGCAAAATGGGAGTATGGTAGGAAGGATAGAGGGGGGAACAAGAGGGAGGTGGCAAGTGGAAGATTGAATGACAGTGAGTACAGAGAGGTATATAAGAGGAGGGTGGGTGAGGTGCTGGAGGATGCTAGGCTGAGTATTGGGGAGGGAGTGGGAGTGAATGAGGTATATGAAGTGTTTAAGGCAATAGTAATGAGAACAGCAGCAGAGGTAGTCAGATATAAGACACAGAAGAGGGGCAAGAAAGGGAGTGCTTGGTGGTCAGATGAAGTGAAAGATGCTGTAGAGAAGAAAAGGAAGGCGTATAGGAGAACATTACAGAGGAATGTGTCGGAGGAAGTGAAAGAGAGAATACAATGTATGTAAGAGACAAGTGAAGAGGATGGTGAGTGAGAGTAAAAGGAGAGTGGATGAGGAGTTTGGGATGAAACTGAGTGAAAAGTTTAAAGAAAACAAGAAATTATTCTGGAAGGAGGTTAAAAGAGAAAGAGGAGAAGGAAAGTCTGGTAGCGTGAGAATGAAGAGAGAAGATGGAGTTACTGTGAGTGGAAGGGAGGAAGTGAAAGAAGTGTGGAAGAGGCATTTTGATGGTCTGATGAATGGGGAGACGGGAGGGGAGGCGGTGGTGATATGCATGGGGATGGAGGCAGGTGGTAGACGACAGGGTGTACAGGGAGATTTAGGAAGAGAATAGGTTAGGAAAGCAATAGGAAAGTTGAAGATGGGAAAGGCACCGGGGGTGGATGGGATAACTGCTGAAATGTTAAAGTGTGGGGGGGAGGTAGTGGTGGAGTGGATGTTGCTTATATGCACATTGGCGTGGAGGCAGGGAGAGGTGCCAGAGGATTGGAGGAGAGCCATAATTGTACCTTTGTATAAGGGGAAGGGGAGTAAGGAGGAGTGTGGTAGCTATAGGGGAATAAGCCTCCTTAGTGTACCGGGGAAGGTATATGGGAAGGTTCTTACTGAGAGACTGGTTGATATAACAGGGAATAAAGTTAGTGAGGAGCAGGGAGGGTTCAGAAAGGGTAGAGGATGTGTGGACCAGATATTTGCATTAAAATCAATAGTGGAGAAATATATTGGGAAGGGTAGAAAGTTGTATGCTGCCTTCATGGACTTGGAGAAGGCATACGATAGGGTTGATAGGAAAGCTATGTCAGAGGTGTTGAGAATTTATGGTGTTGGGGAGTCTTTGCTGAAGGGCATTGAGGCCTTCTATGCAGGTGCAAAAGCATGTGTACGGGTAGAGGGTGATCTAAGTGAGAGTTTTAATATTGGTGTAGGGCTGAGACAGGCTGTTCAATATATATGGATGTGTGTATGCGAGAGGTGAAAGCCAAAGTGAATGGTCTGGGGGTGAAGCTGAGGCTGAATGAAGCAAATTGGTCCTTGGCGGCAAGTTTATTTGTGGATGACACTGTGTTGATGGCTGAGAGTGAAAGGGAGTTACAGAGAGTGGTGGACGAATTTCAGTCTGTGTGTAAACGAAGGAAACTGAAGGTGAATGTTGGTAAAAGTAAAGTGATGGTATTTGAGAGAGCAGAAACTGAAGTGATTGACTTTGCTACACCTTACAGAGTGGGAGTACCAACTGGGACGAAGTGTGAGATAACTCTGAGGGGTGAGAGGATGGAGGAAGTGAAGGAGTTTAAGTACCTGGGTACAGTTATGTGTCAACATGTATGGAAGTGAAAATGGGACTACGAAACAATATTATCCTGCCAACACTGACATATGCGTCGGAGACATGGACATGGAGTAGGGCTCATCAGTCTAGAATATGTGCTGTGGAAATGCGTTACTTGAGAGGAGCATGTGGACTTACAAGGTGGGATGGAGAAAGTAATGAGTGTGTGTATGAGAGGTGTGGTATGAGTGAGAAGGCAATTAGTATTGAATGTGGAGTGGTTGAGAGAGTGAAGCGTGATACATTGAGATGGTTTGGACATGTAGAGAGAATGCAAGGTGAGGAGTTTGTAAAGAAGGTGTATGGAAGTGAAGTTGTGGGACCTGGTGTGAGAGGCAGACCTCCGGTTAGATGACAGAACAGAGTGGAAGAGTATGTAAAGGAGAGAAACATGAGGGGTAGAGTAGGGATGGACCAAGTAAGGAGGGAGTGTTGGAACAGGGAGAACTGGAGGCACTTCTGCCGTGGCCACCCCCTTGGGGGGAGTTCCCGGAGGGAACGAGGCGTCAGAGCTATAGATAGATAGAAGACTGAGTGTGGAAATATTCCCTCTCCAACATGTTGGCAGTCCTGATGACTTGAAGATGTGTAAGGTGGTGCAGTCAGTTAGTTCACAAGACAAGGTGTATATGGAAATTCACAATAATATCAACCTTGTAGCAGAAGACAGTAAAGACCAATACGGCATCAAATACAATGGTATGAGTAGTGGTAGAGTGTATATGGAAATTCACACTAATATCAACTTTGTAGCAGAAGACAGTAATGACCAATACGGCATCAAATACAACGGTGTAAGTATTGGGAAGGTGTTGTATGATGGGAAACACAGGATTTCAGACCTTAACACGCCTTCAATAAAGTTTAATTTTAAGAAATGTTGAAAATAGTTGCCAGCTTCTTTATTAACATGTCCGATGAAACCTCAACTGTGCATCCCATGTATTACTTATGGAACTATTACAATGTTTAAATAATTATGAATATAGTTCTCTCGCAACTCATGACAGATAAAACCAATAGAACCTCTGTCACCAACATTATTATGTTATGTGTGTGTGTACTGGCTTATATATATATATAAGTATATTACATGCACACAGAAAAGAGAGATACACACAGAGAAGAGAGATACAGATCAAATAATAATTTTTGCTACCAAGGGACAAATGACAAAACAAGGGTTTCATTATCAAATTCCAATCATTCAATACAACAGGCTATTATTAAAAGTACCGTATTCAGAATATTACAAGGTTGCTATCACGTGAGGGATAATAAGAGCCTTGATATATGACACGACGATTATAAACTGTTAGGTAGATACAGGGGAAATGGAAGTGTGATATTGGTATCAACATTTGACACATGTAATATAAAGGTATTCACATTTGCTTCATTTGATAAAGACCATTCTGGTTCATGATTCTTATTCAGTTATTGTGTAAGTATTTTTCAGCGTTTAGTGCATGATAATAACCACTGAATATTATACGAAAATAGTATACAATAATGTTACCTCGGTTGTTTTTGTGTTACATCATAATATTAAGAAGTTAATCTTACCTTTAATAATGTTAATAACTGACACGAATGTCGGTATATAAATGATTGATAACCGGATGTATTTTCGTAATTTTTTTAAAGCTTCCATTCATTTTTCACCTCCCCAAGAATAATTTCTCACCTCTCTTGTATAGGCACCCCACCCCACCCCCTACCCTCCTCAAATTCCTCCTTACTTCTCCCTCCCTCCAGTGAATGGTTCGAGCGAGCAGAGCTCACAACTAGTGTTTCGGGGTTATCTCGGCCAACGTTGACAACGCTGGGTGGGCCTCACGGGAGTGTAACAAGCTGTACCATTCATCAAAAGCAGCCTTTTCTTTCTTATTTCCCTTGATCGCACATGCTCGACAAAAATGACTTAGCACTTCAAAATCTATTACTATTCCAGAGTATATGTCCATCACAAAAGCTGCACCAATTAGACTTTTGTGACCTCTGGTAAGCCAGGTGCCATCAAAGCAAAATCAACATTCAGTTTTTCATTCTCATCTCTTCTTTTCCCTTGCTTTTCATATGATTTTTCAACACACTCCGTCATAACACTCTCTTGTTTACTGTAAAAAGTGTTCATCTCCTTATATATGTACAGTATTGTGCATGCCGGGTGAAGGTATTCGTGGTAATTTGTCTGGCACCCATAGCAGCTGAGTGACTTGACAAATAGATATCCTTCCGTCAGAGAATGATACACATGAACAACATTCCCTTCCGTCAAGCCACTATTCTTACATTTTTTTGGTTCAGAATGATACACAATTTTTTCACACTTCACATCTAAGATTTATAGTACAATCAAAGTATTCACTTGTTACTTTTGAGGTAACTTGGTTGCCACACTCACACTTCACTAAACTGATCAATGATATCACTGTCATGGCACTATCCTCACTAATATGGTGGGTCTCCCTCTCCTCTTGTGGCAATAAGCTGTGTCTGTAACTAGCTGACGACACGTGGGACACAGGTGGGTAGGAGAAATTAGGTGTGGCATCAGGGTGTGGGGAACGTTCCCTCTGGGGATCATCCCCACTTGCTCAGTCTCCTCAGTTTTTCTCCACCTTTTCAAAGAGTTATGGCACTTTGATTCAAGGAGCTCCTTCTTTTTGCACTTACACATGGCATTGTCACAATATAATTAAGAAGAAAGCACAAACACAGCCAGGAAAGGTAAACACATGGAAACAACAGGTTGACGCGATGCATGTGACCTCCCTCCTCTATTATCGATCGCACTGAGGCACAGTGGCGCCATTGCCAACCTGCTCTGCCAGCAAGACGAAGCCCAAACTATCGTACACCAATAACAGATAGAAAAATTCTGAAGAACAGCCCAAAAAATGAAAGAAATACAAGGAAAACAAACCCTGAAGGATACGGGGGCGTGCCAGCAGCGCGGGTATTTAAATGTTCGGCCATTTAAACCCGCCATTACGTGAACCTGGCAACCGGGCGTCCTGGGTGCATCATGAGGCAACGAGTTCTATTAGCTGTCAGATGTGTTTACAACATCGGTGCGAATGTGGGAAAAAGGCCCTCAAGACAGTGGTGCCAACGCTCGGTAATGCCCGTGTTTTAAGAGTTAATATCAACAGGGACAAATAACAAGTGATGAGAAACAAATGTGCAACATGTTCAATGAATTTTTTACATCGGTATTCACTACAGAAAATCTAGCAGAAATGCCATCAGTCGAAACTGTCTATAGTGGTAGCAATGACAATGTTTTAAGCATATTGGACATCAATAGAAATTATGTATTAATAGAGATAAACAAACTAAAGGCACAGAAATCTTCTGGCTCAGACGAAGGCTATGCCAGAATACTAAAGGAATGTAAAGAAGAAAATCTGCAACAAACTAGCTGATACTTTACAATTTCCATAGAAACTGGAGACGTACCATTGTTGTGGAAACTTACAAACATATTTCCCATATTTAAAAAGGGAGATAGATCAATTACATCAAATTACCTCTCAACTAGCATAACATCAACGGTAGGGAAGCTTTTAGAATCTATAATAGCGAACAGGATTAGAGAACACTCAGAAAGACAGATTAATTAAAGACTCACAACATGGGTTCATGAAAGGTAGATCTTGCCTCACAAATCTGTTGACATTTTTCTTGGTACCATAGTATATGAAGCAGTAGATAACAATAAGAACTAGGATATATTATACTTAGACTTTAGTAAGGCCAATAACAGAGTACCGCATGAAAGTCTAATAAGGAAGGTAGAAACTCATGGTATTGAAGGCAACGTTTTATGATGGATTAAATCATGGTTTACTGGGAGACAGCAAAGAGTCAGCATTAACGGAGTGAAGTTGGAGTGAGCCCCCGTCTCCAGTGGGGTTCCTCAGGGATCAATCCTCGGCCCCTTATTCATTCTATATATAAATGACTTAGATATTGGCATAAACAGCAGCCTCGGCTAATTTGCAGACGACACAAAGATAGGTATAGTCATTAACTTGGAAGAGGCTCCGTAAGGGAAGTATTGCCTGCAGTGATGTGGGTAGTGCAGTACTTTAAGGATTTTGGCGCCCCTTTGGCCCAAGCCAATCCTTTTCAGTTCTTCAATCGTCCCTCTGTTCATTCTATTTCCTTCGTGCTTGCTGTCCCACCTCTTAACACCTTATCCCACTGGTGAGGGCTGATTCTATCCAGAAATGAGGAATCTGACATTCTCTACCACATCCTCTAATTAATGTCGATAAATGAAAAGTGTTAAAAGTAGGAAATTCCACAAACAGAGCAGCATATAAACTAGATAACAGATATAGGTCAGTTGATAGCAGATGCCTGAAGCAGACATCCTGTCTGTTTGGTTTCAAAGACACCCATAGACTGACTTCAATGCGGTTCGTAAACATCAACAACAGGATTCTATGATAAAAGCAATAAAGTACTCATTAAACTCTGGTGATGAATATGATGGACCGGATTTGCCCATTCACTTAAATCACTTCTCCCTTGATGATGATATCGTTTACAGAAAACTTAGAAAAAGTGACGTACAAACCAATCAAATAGTCATACCACAATCAATGATTCCCTCAGATGAATGTATGGTACTTAAAAGAATGAAAGGAGACTTGCAAACTTGAAACACGAGGTACGAAAGCAGACCACCACAATATTCGAAATGGCATCAACCACCTAGAAAATAATATGAGCCATTAGCCCTGGCGTCGCATCCGCCGGTAATGTACTATCAATCCCTGTACAAGTATCACATTGTAACACCTGCTTAATGATAGACACGGGTGTGGCAGTTTCCTTGTGATCTGAAATTTCCTTAAAAGATGTAAACAGCAGCTGCATCCAGTAGCTGAGGGAAGGTATGTTATTGGTCTACTTGACCCTTGTAATGGCTTTTGTGTGTACAAAGGGATGTGGGTGTTATGATTAGTAAGGAATTAAAACCCAGGCAGCAATACATTCATGTCCAAAACAAATCCAATAGAATACTGTACTAGGATTCATATCACAAACTTAAAGGTCCGCCAATGAGTGGCAGTCAATGGGACAGAGTGTAACACACTGTGTGTATGAAACACAATTATAGCACGCATCACAAGGATGATGCGTGGCCCAGAGACCTCTCCACCCACGAGAGACATGAGTCAGCTTCGGCTGTGGCTTCGTCTGCAGGAAGACCTCAGACAGCCGACTCAAACCCCCCACCCCCTGCTCACAGGGGTGGTAACCTCTGGCATCAGTGGCATTTTTAACGTGTCCCGAGCAAGGATCGAACGCTGGGCCACAGAATTACAGCCACAGTCTCTACCACTGTGCTAGCCAGAAGCTAAATAATTGAAGTGTTAATAATTGAATGGATAAGGTTATTCTGCAGATGTTTAGTTTGACTGCACTTGGTCTATGCAGTCCAGTTCTGGTGCCCATTTTACAGAATGGATATCAATTTGTTAGAGAGCGTACAGAGAAGGATAACAAAACTGATACATAACCTTAGAAATCTGAACCTGCACTCACTTGCATGACACATGGGGAGAGGTGATATGATTGACAAAATGGATGAAAGGGTTTAACTGAAGAAACTTAAACAAAGCATTAAGAATAAGTAGCCAAGATAGAACACACTCAAATGGATTCAAAGTAGAGAAATACAGTACCTCTTTAGAAACGAAATAGGAAAACATTAGTGTGGTCTTTGGGAATAGAGTAGTGGACGAGTGGAACAAACTTTAAAAAAATTTAATAAATGAAAAAACAGTAAATGGCTTTCAAAATAAGTTGGACAGATACATGATCTGATCGTCAGACATAGGCTTCAACACAAGAGCCTTCAGATTGATGATTGCCAGCCATAAGCCTTTAGGGGATAAGCTGTATCCATATACAGTACAGTAGCTAGTTTTATTATGCATATGGTAAATGTGATGGGTCGTTCTGAGGTTCACTTGTGTATCGTGCTATCTCAATGCTCCCTAAATGTCTTTGGGGCATAAGTGAGGTTACTGTTAACTTTTCAATATGGTAGATCTTAAAGGTAACTTTAGTTAGGTCCCAAAGGTAGCCACGGTCCAGGTTAGGTTAAGTTAGGTTGGTTCTTCTGGTGACAAGAAATCATTACCTTGCACTTGTTTTACTAAATATATATAATGCCATTATATATCTGCAGAAAAAAAAAATCATCATAGAGCAGGCAGAGGTCTTGTAGTGAATTACCAAGTTTGTGTTAGAGGTAATTATATTCTGTAATTTCCCAAACCTGATCTAACCCAGCCAGTAACAGGATGTTGGGTCAGTTTGCAAACTACTGGGACCTGCTTAAACATTGCTATATTGGTACTTACCCTGTGATGTTATGAGATGGGATACTTAAAATTACAATGTATGGTTGCACTATAGTCCATCTACATGAAACTGACTGCTGAGTGGGGGCCCAGTCTGGTATTTTCCCCACCCGCAGCACATTATAATATGGCAAATTAATTTAGAAGTAGTAAATCGCTGGCAATGGAGACAGACTAATGTGGGTTTGGCCTGATTCAAAGGTAAGTTTCCTGTAGACAGACTTTAGTTGTTGTTGATGTTCTCCCGGGGCAGAATGGCCTCCTGCCCCACAGACCCCCGGTTTGCTCTGGTTGCAGTGAAAAAACAAATTAAAATAAAGGAGGGGCTGGCCCTATATGCCTGGACTACTGAAGCACATCCCAGGGAAATGGGACCAGAGCTTACTGGACCAGGGAGTCTGGGGGCCTCCGACCGCCAGGGAGATTGGGGGGGAAGGTCTTTGATCCCACAGCCAGTGCTGTGGACCCAAGTCCACGTTAACACAAGAGCTACAACAATCTTTCATCTAGCCCTGTGGGGGATGGCTAATATTCACAGAGAATATAGTCAACCCCCCTGGGCAGCACAGACTTTATTAAGTGTAGTCACCTTTATCATAATGCTTCGGACCCACACTAGCCTATATAAAGTTTCTTCCTGTATCGTGATACCGGTACACCAACTTTTTCACTTGAATATTATGGACCATAGATAGATTTGTTGATACTATTTACATTTACAGTATTAATATCTTATTTTGAACAATAAACTTTGTTTAACAAAAATATAAGGATAACAATAACAATAACTACTACTTGATCGATAATTACTGGATTCTGTGATATCACTTCCTAGTGTGATTGTACATTTTATATTCATTAATGTGAATGCTGAGGTTTATATACACTGTATATGAAGACAAACTTTTGAACATGTTTTTATTGAGAAAAAATAGCTGTACTCCTGTTTTGCCATATTACTCCTCAATAACCTCCCATGTGAGGGCTCGTTTGTTGTCCTAGCAACACCATGCCAGAAGAGGTAGGCTGTTGCTTCTTCAACCCTCTCGAGCATGAAGGCATGTGGCCGATGTCATATTATCATCATCCTTATCGTGAGAGACTTCTGTTTGGGAAGGAAAACTGGCTGTGTTAGACTGGATAACATGAAAAGTGGATGAGATTATTGAGAGAGGCTGATTAGGCTGCCGTTGTGGTTGTTCCTGGGTTGTAGACTAGCTGGAAGATGTAAAAAAAAAATAGACTCACTCTATGAGCATTTCAGGCTAAACATGTCACGTAGTACGGTACATTATCCAAGAGGCCAGCATGATATTATTGTATGTTATGTTACCACACAGCAGCCTTAAGCCCCGTCCACACTGAGCCACACATTGCGTGATGTGATGCAAATGGACATGTTGAAAATTGAGGGTCGTGTCCACACTGCGGGCCTCACCGCCACTCCAGCCAGCCATCGTGTGTGTGTATGTGTATTATTGTGTGTGTGTGTGTGTATTATTGTATGTGTGTGTGGTTAGACTCTTGTTCGTGTGAGTATTATTTTATGTGTGTGTGTATGTATACATGTATGTGTGTAATCACTGTGCTTTGTGTGTATAATGTGTGTGTATGTAAATATTTATGTATATTTTTATTTGTGTATATTCACTTTGTATTCATATTTGTATTCACTCCTCACTCACTCTCACTTTTACAAAATTATTATTACTATTATTAATTCTCACAGAGAGTGGGTACGTAAATACCTGTGAGAGAGAGAGAGAGTGTGTGTGTACATAAATGCCTGTGTGTGTGTGTGTGTGTGTGTATTCACCCCCCACTCTCAACACGTTGAAAATTTGAATTTTCAACGTGTTGAATCACCGCGTTGCTGCTCAATGTGGACGAGGCTTTAGGAACATCAATCACCTTGATGAAATCCTCAGTTTCATAGCTTGAATATTGATATCATTCCTAAACCCTTTTGTACTCTTTTACTGCAACCTGCGTCCAACTGCGCCTGAGTGCTCGGCTACCCTCCCAATCCCTGGGTATCTGACGCTCCCTGCTTCACTCCCTGACTTGCACAGCCGTCGTAAAAAGTTTACATTCACTTTATTCCCCTGACCTTATTTTTGGTACAATTGGTATAAAATTGCTACACAATATAAATGAATGAATGTTCTTTCTAGTGATATAAATGCAGTTATTTGGGAAAATATATAAATATTTCATCACAGTTTATTGAGAAAAAGTTGTAGACAATTTAATTTTCATTATTCTGGTAAAAAAAACAAAAAAAAATCTAGCTCATACAGGACAATATTATCGCTTATGGAATAGACTTTTCTTATGCTGTCCCTCCCTCTGCATCACTCACCCAGCTGCTGTGTGGTGGTGGCAGAGTAGTACACATGCACTACATCACAAGGACTCGGCCGTGTCCTTAGCCAAGGCTTCGACACCAGCAAATTGTTACCAAAAATTATATCAACCTATTGCCTGCAACGCATTTTGTGTTGAAAGAGAATAAACAGTTGGAATTTTTACCACACCCGGGTGAACAAAAGTGTTAACTGTATTTTGAAGTGGCTTGGCGTTATATACAGACACCCGTTTTTCTGTCTATGGAAAGCTGTGTCCTTATATGAAGACACCATCTTCTTGGGGTTAAAGAGTAACTAGTCTAGAAAGGCATTAATATATGAAAAGTCTTTGATAATACAATATAGTTATTCTCTGCATAAGAATATATATAGAAATAGAAAGTAGCGTCTTGTTTCCAACCATGTTGTAGGAGAGCAATATTAGTGCCCTCACTTGCAGTGGCCAATATTGGAAGTTGATTAATCCCTGTTTTTTAGGTACGTTACACTTCAAAGCATTAACTTATGTGATGCTGGTATTATAATTATATAACTTATATTGTGATTTTGGCATGTGGACACTGAACTGCAGGATGATAATGAATATTCAATTGTGTGGGTGTAGTAAAGCTAGATTTACCTGTATATATTAAATTTTGTGCATTCAGTCCTCACTCTTAAAATTTTCTCTCCTCAGCTGGCAGGGCTGTATGAATGCAAGCCCCCGATCTCAAAGGCTAAGATGACTGCCATCACCAAGGGTGCCATCAGGGCCATCAAATTTTACAAGCATGTTGTGCAAAGTGTTGAGAAGTTTATACAGAAGGTGAGATATGCTTCAAAAATTTCCCAGTGTTTGCATTAATGTGACATGTATAGAATTCTTTTTATACATGTGCAAGTGTTCAAATTTATTTAATAATTGAAAGGATCATTTATTATTGTGTAGAATTGTGCATAAGGCAGTATATTGACTTCATAATCATTTGAAAATATATGTTCCACATAGAGTATCTGTATTGAGTGACAATGTAAAAGGATTACATATGATATTTTAAGGAAATATGGTCTCTTGTAACTGTAGTCATTATTATGTTGCAAGGCTTAACTATCACATTAAACTAAGAAGAATGTACAGTTCTATGTACTGTACATGTAGTGATATTATAGGACTTAGAGGGAGTTTAGACCAGGGTTTTCTTTGTTCATGCTTTATTCTGGAATGTATTTGGACATCCATGGCAAACTTGGTAAAGATTATTTGAGAAATGGTGATGTATCAAGACAATGTATGTGTGTGTACATAAATTTTTAAAGGATCAGTGCCATAAAGTGAACATCTTCCCACAGTGCAAGACAGAGTACAAGATCCCTGGGTTGTATGTGATTGACAGCATTGTGAGACAAAGTCGACACCAATTTGGGATAGAGAAAGATGTCTTTGCCCCAAGGTTCTCAAAGAACATCCTAGTTACTTTCTTCTATCTCTTCAAATGCCCCCAGGAAGATAAGGTAAGCATTATCATTCTGTATATATTTTCTATGTGAAGCTATTAGACGGCAATGAATTGAGTGACAGGCGTAAATAGGATATCAGAGAAATAATTGCAGACTCAATATATACTGTATATATAGATAGGTGAGAGTTAATGAGGAGATAACATTCCACCAAGACTACACTTTCAATGAACTATTGTATAATGGAGTACTGTACATAGCTATTGGGAATAAGGGGTTTTGGTCCAGGGCCGTAGCTGACAGACAATTTTTAAAGCCAGAATATGAATATATGATACTAACACCACAAACATATCTGTTGTGCTGAATACATTTTGAAAAAGTAATATCAATGTAAGTTAAATGACAACACATTAATTAAAGTAGTTAGTACACCTGCCGGTACATTTTAGGCTGGCTGGTTGGTGGTGAGTGGTATGACAAGCTAGGCTAGTCAGTTTTCTCTCATCTTTGAGCCTTTCAATCGGCACTGAAACCCAGCACCAATCTTATGTTAATGGGAGATTTCAACTGTGGAAAATTGAATTGGATAGTCTTCATGGTGTACTGGGTATTTGGGGATATATATCAGATAAAGATTACATTATTGTAGGTTAGAGGATCAACCTTATAAAGCAAAGATATTCTCACATCAGATAATAATATTATGATTGTAGGTCTGCAAGGTTCAGTTGAGTGTGTGCTGTTGAGTAAACAGTATTTTCTGCCCTCAGAGCAAAGTGATTCGGGTGCTGAACCTCTGGCAAAAAAACCAGGTGTTTGCTGAGGAGGTGATCCAGCCCCTGTTTGACCTAGCTGACCCCAACCACCCCATCCAGAAAGAAGTCGGCAATCAGATTGCCCAAAAGGCAACAAAGGCGAAGGCTCAGGAAAGTGGGCAGCAGGGCACTCCTGGAGGAGGTGGTGGTGGTGGTGGCGGTGGTGGAGGAGGCGGTGGGGGTGGAGGAGGAGGTGGGGGTGGCCCTAGGCATGACGGGAGGACAGGAGATGTAGCTGTGAACAACACAGGTCCCAGCATGCCTCCACAGCAGCAGGTGAGGGAAGACATAAAGTACCCTACTGGTGAGCTTTTCATGAAATCAAAGAACTGATATTAACACACGAGCACGGCCTGGTTTTGTTTAAACCGCGTGTGGGTGTTACAGGACACACCTTGCTTATGGCGTGCTAGTTTGAATTGAGGAAACTGACTGAGGCGGGCAGCCAGACCATCCAGACAGTGTGTGTTTCATCATATTTCATATGTTACCATTGTAGAGAACTTACCAGGTGGTATGGAAAAAGTAATGAGAGATGTGGTATGAGTGAGAAGGCAGACCACTGGTTAGATGGCTGAACAGAGTGGAAGAGTATGTGAGATAGAGAAGTGTGAGGGGCGGGAGGGGGGATGGAGCAAGTAAGGAGGGAGTGCTGGAACAGGGAAAACTGGAGACTCTTCTGCCGTGGCCACCCCCCACCAATTGGCGGGAGTTCCCGGAACGAGGAGTCGGAGCTATAGATAGATAGATACCAGTGTAGTGGACGCCTATGTGGCGTCCAAAGTTGAACTAAATCTGCCCAACGGTTGACTTTTAACAGCAAATTTTCCATGCACAAACGTATTTTTTTCCCCCCTGAAATGCAGCATTTGCGTTATTCATGCGCAAGTGTTATTATGTGAAATCTGGATTTTAAAATTTTGTAAAATATAATATATAATCCAGTAAGATCAGAAATTTATTGTGATGAAACGGCTGGTAATTAAGGATTGATGCTTTTTAAAGTAAAATTAATGTGCCAGCAGATAGAATGCCAAAAATGTTTGCCATTTGCTAACATCAAGTAAAGGAATATGTAGCTTTAATTTCAATATTGGTAACTTATATTATGATGATGTTCATGTAAATTATTCTTTGATGATACAGGTGGTGGTGCCTGTAACGAGTGTGTCAAGTCAAGTGATGAATGCTGCTGTCACCAATCTGGACCCGGGACTCATCCAGCAGATTCAGCAAATACTTATGAGCAAACCATCCTCTCAAGATGATGGTGGGGCAGCAGTTGGCATGGCAGCAGCTGCTGCAGCTGCTGCTGCTGCTAGTATGGTTCCTCCCAATGTACCTGATGATGTGAAGAACCAAGGCATCCCAGGAATCACTAATACAGGTTTGGCAGTTGTAGTTTCTATCCTGGTTGTATTTTAGAAGGATTACGATGTGATTAAAAAATATTTTAGTTTAGAAAGTACGGTATAGATGCAGAAGTTTTGAAAACAGTAGTCCAGTAGCAGAGGAATGTGTGAGCAAGGTAGATATCTAAGCATCAGTTGAATATGATGGAGGAATGGGACATTGCAGGTTTATTAAATGTGTATATATACAATTTGATTGGGATTGTTGAAATTGTGAAAAGAAAGCATTGTATAAGCAATAAAACAAAAGAACTGGTGCATGATAGGCAAGAGTGGAAGAAATTTACAAGGAGTGTATGTTGTTGGGTCTGGCAACTCGGTTTTAATTGACAGCCAAGTTTGATTGAAATGGCTTTTGTAAAGGAGCTGAGAATTTCATGGGCTAGAATGAAGGAGTAGATGTGACTGTGACCCATTTTACTGGGTATTTCTGTCTCTCTTTTTGTATTCTGATCTTGTTTTTCCACAATGGCTTTTGAGCCCTCCACCCCTTAAATAAAGGGAAATTGGATATTGTTATGATGATGATGTGAGATGAAGAGAACATAAGAAACTATTCTGATATGCTATGAGCATTTGAAAAGTTTAGATCAGCGTTTCTTAACCTAAGGTGCTAGCATCCCCAGGGGGTGCTGGGAAAGGTTGCATATGTGGCAGTAAAATTACACTAGAATATGTTAGCCAAAGGTAGGGGGTGCTGGACTGCCTAGGCCTGACTAAAGGGGGTACTGAGGTCGTAAAAGTTAAGAAACGCTGGTTTAGATGAAATACGTTTGTGAAAATGATGTTTCGGAATGAACATTTAGGCGAATAGGAGATGGTGAAGACCTACTGGATGCTGGATTAACCAAGTCCTATGTCATATAAAAAGTAGGTGGGATTTCGATGATGAGGATAAGGTACTGGTTATTATAGAAATTAAAACTATGTTAGGCATATGTATGAGTTTATTTACAGCACTGTGTAACCCTACAGGTGATTATGATGGACGGTCACTGCCTTTCCTTGCCGTGGACACCTCCCAGCCACCGCCAGGTTACCTTCCCCAGGGGCCCTTCCTTGGGAGTATGCCACCACCTGCTCCAATGGCTGTCCCTCCCCCTACCATGGAGTATCCACCTGTTCACCCACCCCCTGAGAAACCAAAGAGTCCACGGGAAGAGGGAGAGCACTCAGATGATAGTGATGATGTCAAGGAGATGTGAGTCACAAGTTATTCTTTTACAACTCATCAAGATTTGCCATCTTGGGGCTTCACTGACAGGTTGGAAATAGCATCCAATTGATCCTCAGCTCTTCTAATTCTGAGATCAAAAGGATTGGTGGCTAATGAAGCCTACTTCTCAGGGTACTTGGCTCATAGGATAATGAACTGAGACTAATGATATGAATACAGTAGTGAATAAGGAATTGATGGTAAATTGGATACAGTAATTAAAAGAAAGGTCAAGCACATGGTATCAGAGGGGAGGTGGCTGAGTAGTTAGTGTTCTGGACTCATAACCTATAGGTCGGGAGATTGAATCCTCTCCAGTGAGGAGCTGAGAATATTTAATCTTCCAAATAGAGTTTCAGGCACTAACTATAAGGCCACCGAACGTCGTAAAACACCCTCGCTGGTACCATAACAGTAGCAGTATTTGGGAATTACCCCCATTTCCCTCCCTCTGCGGCTGGGTGCTAATGTTCACAGATTATATGATTTTCTCCTTCAGTTATACCTTCTGCTTTTGCAGTCATAGGTAGAATTGATCATAAAGCACGGATAAAGTACACCCAAAGTCATAGGTAGAATCAAGCATAAATCATGGATAAAGTACACCCAAAGTCCAAAGTTTTGACACCCCCATGACCTGTAAAAAGTCAAAGCCAGAGCGGCAGACTAGGCATTCAGGCAAACTACCTGCCTATATCCATCCATGTAACCTGTTCCGTATGCGCATGAAAATTTGAAGCTGCGTTTGAGATTTGTCCAGGTTCTATTTCTGTATCAATGAGACAAGACCCTACAGGTTGTGGAGTGTGATTACCACACCACCACAGGGTTTTGATACAGGTCAAGATGTCTTACACCAGTCAGTTTGAGCACTTGGTCTGTCTACCGACCATAGGGGTGTTGAAACTATGGATTGTGTATGCCCCTACATTTATTAAGAATTGGCTGCTTTCATAATATTGTAATGAGTTTATATAGATTTTACTTCAAGGAAGTATTTGACATATCATTTATGCTTAATTTTGGGTAGCAACTGATGGATTTCTTCACATGTGGAAAACATATTCCAGAGTCCAGATAGAAGAGATTGACTTCTTAATGTTTCATTGCCTTGGTTAAAGAACCTCCGTATTTTTGCATACCTGCTTTGACCTGTCATTTACTCCTTTACATTTCTTTCCGTACTATTTTTGAAATTATTGTATTTAATATATGTATGTTGTTCCTTTGCCTAGCCCAATCATAAAGGGTCTTAAATGGAATGAGATGTTACCAGTACTGATTGATGGTATTAACCAGAATGAAGTATTTATATTGAAACTTATCGTGTATATCCCTCTTGTTATGCAACTGTTTTAGTCGGCATGAGGAGCGGGATATGGATCGCCGTCGTCGCAGCCGTTCCCGGTCACGGTCACGGTCAAGAAGGAGGCGACGCACCAGGTCTAGGTCCAGATCACGATCCAGGTCAAGACATCGCAGGTCTAGATCACGCTCCAGGGGACGCAGGTCATCATCCAGGTCACGTAGGAGGAGGTTAGTGTTGCTGGATCATCCAGCATGAAAATTTTGTTGCTTTGACATGGAAACTGTAGAAAAGTTGATTATAGAAAGTACTTGTTTTATGTTTATATTCTGAATTGGCCATGTCTGGGCAAAGAATAAGTCTGATTCTGGGAAACTTATATCTAACCTAGTATAACCATGGCTATTAGTAATGTTATTGTGTCATTTGCCCTGAATAGTAGATGATTGTAGAAGTGTAGATCACCATAAGAAACATGTAATTTTGAAAAAAAAGGGAAATTATAAGCAGTCCTTTTGCTTCACCTCCTCAGTATATTTACCTTACTATGTCTTTGTCTTGCACCAGATCACGATCAAGGGATAGAGACCGTGACCGCGAAAGGGATCGGAGGGACCGAGATCGAGACAGGGACCGTGACAGAGACAGGGAGAAGGAGAGGGAGAAGGAGAAGCTAGACCCTGAGAAAGAGAGGGAGAGGGAGAAGGAACGAGAGAAGGAAAGAGAAAGAAAGAAAAGAGGTCTACCACCAGTGAAGAAGGAGCACCTCAGTGTCTGCTCAACTACTCTCTGGGTTGGACATTTGTCTAAGGTCAGCAGCAGTTGAGACTTAATGTTTTCCAGTTGTAAAATGCCTATAAGAAATATTCTAACTAATTGTACAGCTGACAGCATATATGTGCATCCATCCCATGTACTTAATAATACTAACATGACCAGAAAAAGTTACATTCTGAACCAGTTTCTTTTCTAACGACATACAGTAGGTTTGCCTATTGCTCACCTGTTTGGGCGGCAGAGGCGCTCACTTAAAGAGAAATTGCATAGTATGAATACATGTTTATATGGGGAAAATTACTTCTGGGCAGCCACTGCCTCACACTGACAATTACAGAGATCTTATACACCAGTATGCAGGGTACAGTACAGTATTTGGTAACTGTGATTTGATTATGAGTCACAGTAGCAATGAATATTAGTTCTTACCAAAGAAATAGTAGTACAAAAGCACACTAGAAGTGTGAGATGGGGTTCCAAGGTGGCTGTGACACTATATCAGGGTCCCTGCTGCACTTTCTACTACCTCACCTGCCACCATACCACCACTACCCTCACCCGCCACCACTCCCACTAGCACTGCAGTCAATGTTGATCTCATTTACTTCGTCCATAAACCCTCCAAAGTCAAGAGCGGACACAACAGAAGCGTTATCATCAATCTCTTCTTGTTCTTGCCTTTCTTGCCTGTTCTGCCTGTTGCCGCCAAGGTAACAAGTGATTAGGCTTTGTTTCCTCTTGCTTATTTCAGCTTACGCTGTGCTGCTGCATAGAAAAGCTTGGCCGGGTCCCTGACGAAACGTGCAGATAATGCAACTCCCTCTTTTTCCTTACGCATAATGAAGATAGCAAGATACCGCTCCACCAAAATGATAGCTGGGTTACTGGCACGACTTCGCCCGTCGAGAGCAGAAGCACCATAACTCCTCACAGTACGCATAATGACCTCCCTGTTCTTCCATATTGTACGTACGGTAGACTTTGCCAGCCCAAACTTTTTGCCAATCGACTTGTTTCCTCTTCCATCCTCCTTAATCACCTGAAGCTTCAGAGTGTGCAACAGGAATTTCTTCTTACGCTCAACCGTTGGTATGGTGAAGGCAGGTGTTGGTTGGTATGGTGTAGGGTTGGGGGCAGTAAGTTGGCAATAATAGAGAGGGGGTTACACAGGATGCGAGGGAGTGAGAGGGAGAAGCCGGCTGGGGGGAGCGGCTGGTTGTAGCTTGGGTTTGGATGAGCGGCTAGTTTCATTCGGACACCGGATATTCTTGGAACCGTTGCATAAAACGCACGCTGTGGAAGCATCACGCATAATTGAATAAAATGGTGCTGATTTCGGGTTCGTCACGCAATAGGTGAATTGTGCATGAGTGAACCTACTGTATGAGAATTATCTGTCATCTTTGCATTTAAAGTGTTACAACTTCACTATGCTCTTACTTACATACGGTAGGTGGAAATGAAGCGAGCTAATGCTGTCAACTGTACATGGATGTTCACTTACTGATAGTCAAGTTGTTTCAGCTGAGTCAACACAGGATTTGGCTGTTTATCAGATCCTATCATCTGATGTTTAATAATGGCTGCTCATTTTATAGGAATTCTTTTTATTTTTTTGTTCTTTGAGCTAAGATGCATTTTTTCTTAGCTGCAGTTGTGTGGTCCCTCTTCATGTTGGTTATTGGTTAATGCCTGATAGTATTTTACATGGATTTCATATACTTTTACATGCCCTGTTTTTGTACAGTCCTGACTATTGCAACAGTCCAATGAAAATGTGTTACTACAGGATGTAGAGGTTATGAATTTAACATTTAATTTTCCACTACGTTGCACATGATATATTATCTCCTATAAACTATAATCGCTGAAGGAAGCCTTTCTCTTTAGCCGTAATATTTACAAATTTTGGCAGTTTTCCAAAGGCAACTTTCAGCCTCTTTGATGAGCTATGGGATATCCACACCCACGGTTCCTGTGTACTAGGAAAGAAATGTCAGTGACAGTTGAGTAAATGGTTGCAGATTTTCAAAAAATGTTAGTTGTACATTATATTACTATGTATATATTTATTTACCTTAACCTCTGGACTGTAGCCTGTGACTCTTGCATATCCCCGAGATAATTGAGTAAAAGTTCAGTGAGCTGTGTTCTTTGTGTTTATCTCACAAGATGGAAACAGTGCAGTGGAAATTCAAGGTTTTCGTGGCATCTTTTCTGCCCCACTAGATGACGACACATTATTTATTCATGTCACAATCTGAAGAGAGCAACTATACCGTCACTCACCGTAGTGTGGAATATGGTCAGGCATATTCTATGTTATGAGTTGGTGATGACATAGGGAATATTTACTTAATGTATCAATGTAACCAGAAGACTTGAAGAATAGCAAGAGCCATCAGACCACCTTGATAGACCCCAGACGTATCAGTGCTTTATATTAATTAATTAATTAATATATATTTTTGTTACCATTTATATACATTTTGTGAGAGGCTTTTTTTATTACATGTCAGTGTTGTATGTTTCAGTTGGTGCACCAGGAGGAGTTGAGTGACACATTTGGGGAATACGGAGATATTGTGTCCATCGATCTCATCCCTCCCAGAGGTTGTGCCTTCATTTGTATGAACCGTCGCCAAGATGCTTCCAGGGCCCTCTCCAAGCTCAAGAATCATAAAATGCATGTCAGTACATTGTTTTTTTTTTTTTTTTT
This sequence comes from Petrolisthes cinctipes, assembly GCA_033782935.1. Lineage (NCBI taxonomy): Eukaryota > Metazoa > Arthropoda > Malacostraca > Decapoda > Porcellanidae > Petrolisthes > Petrolisthes cinctipes. Next base: position 78,534 of record JAWQEG010000432.1, on the reverse strand, counting down.
TTTTTTTTTTTTTTTTTTTTTTTTTTTTTTTTTTTCATTGATATGCAACTGGTACTTGTGCTCTTTTTGGGCATAGTCTGCTAATGCCTTTCCCTTTTGTATTTTATCTCTTTGTCTCTATCTCGGGTAAATGTGATTTACACCATCTATTAGTTATTTCTATCTATCTATCTATAGCTCTGACGCCTCGTTTCCTCCGGGAACTCCCCCCAAGGGGGTGGCCACGGCAGAAGTGTCTCCAGTTCTCCCTGTTCCAACACTCCCTCCTTACTTGGTCCATCCCTACTCTGCCCCTCATGTTTCTCTCCTTTACATACTCTTCCACTCTGTTCTGCCATCTAACCGGAGGTCTACCTCTCACACCAGGTCCCACAACTTCACTTCCATACACCTTCTTTACAAATTCCTCGCCTTGCATTCTCTCCACATGTCCAAACCATCTCAATGTATCACGTTTCACTCTCTCAACCACTCCACACTCAATGCCAATTGCCTTCTCACTCATTCCACATCTCTCATACACACTCTCATTACTTTCTCCATCCCATCTAGTAAGTCCACATGCTCCTCTCAAGTAACTCATTTCCACAGCACCTATTCTAGACTGATGCGCCCTACTCCATGTCCATGTCTCCGACGCATATGTCAGTGTTGGCAGGATTATACTATTTCGTACTCCCCCTATCACTTCCATACTCACACTTCTACCCTTCATAATCCTTCCCAGTGATCCTATGACCTGTCTACCCTTCACTGCTCTCTCCCTAATTTCTCCTTCCATACTTCCATGTTTACACATAACTGTACCCAGGTACTTAAACTCCTTCACTTCCTCCATCCTCTCGCCCCTCAGAGTTATCTCACACTTCGTCCCAGTTGGTACAGCCACTCTGTAAGGTGTAGCAAAGTCAATCACTTCAGTTTCTGCTCTTTCAAATACCATCACTTTACTTTTATCTACATTCACCTTCAATTTCCTTCGTTTACACACAGACTGAAATTCGTCCACCACTCTCTGTAAATTCCTTTAATTCTCAGCCATCAGCACAGTGTCATCCGCAAACAAACTTGCCACCAGGGACCAATTTGCTTCATTCAGTCTCAACTTCACCCCCAGACCATTCACTTTGGCTTTCACCTCTCTCATACAACCATCCATATATATATTGAACAACCATGGTGACATAACACACCCCTGTCTCAGCCCTACACTAATATTAAAACTCTCACTTAGATCACCCTCTACCCGTACACATGCTTTTGCATCTGCATAAAAAGCCTCAATACCTTTCAGCAAAGGCCCCCCAACACCATAAACTCTCAACACCTCTGTCATAGCTTTCCTATCAACTCTATCGTATGCCTTCTCCAAATCCATGAAGGCAGCATACAACTTCTTACCCTTCCCAATATATTTCTCCACTATTGATTTTAATGCAAATATTTGGTCCACACATCCTCTACCCTTTCTGAACCCTCCCTACTCCTCACTAACTTTATTCCCTGTTACTTCAACCAGTCTTTCAGTAAGACCCTTACCGTAAACCTTCCCCGGTACACTAAGAAGACTTACTCCCCTATAGCTACCACACTCATCCTTACTGTCCTTCCCCTTATACAAAGGTACAATTATGGCTCTCCTCCAATCCTCTGGCACCTCTCCCTGCCTCCACGCCAATGTACATATAAGCAACATCCACTCCACCACTACCTCCCCCCCACACTTTAACATTTCAGCAGTTATCCCATCCACCCCCGGTGCCTTTCCCATCTTCAACTTTCCTATTGCTTTCCTAACCTCTTCCCTTCCTAATTCTCCCTGTACATCCTGTCGTCTACCACCTGCCTCCATCCCCATGCATGTCACCACCGCCTCCCCTCCCGTCCCCCCATTCATCAACCGATCAAAATGCCTCTTCCACACTTCTTTCACTTCCTCACTTTTACTCACAGTAACTCCATCCTCTCTCTTCATTCTCACACTACCAGACTTTCCTTCTCCTCTTTCTCTTTTCACCTCCTTCCAGAATAATTTCTTGTTTTCTTTAAACTTTTCACTCAGCTTCATACCAAACTCCTCATCCACTCTCCTTTTACTCTCACTCACCATCCTTTTCACTTGTCTCTTACACACATTATATTCTCTTTTCCATCTCTCTCTCACTTCTTCCGGCACATTCCTCTGTAGTGTTCTCCTATATGCCTTCCTCTTATCCTCTACAGCATCTTTCACTTCTTCTGTCCACCAAGCACTCCCTTTCTTGCCCCTCTTCTGTGACTTTTATCCTACTACCTCTGCTGCTGTCCTTAATACTCTCATCTTAAACATTTCATACACCGCATTCACTCCCACAGCACCTCACCCACCCCTCCTCTTATATTCCTCCCTATACTCTTCTACATCTAATTTCCCACTAGCCACCTCCCTCTTATTCCTCACCCCTTCATCCCTCCTACCATACTCCCACTTAACCCTAACCTTCATCCTCACCAACACCGCAAAATGGTCGGAGCAATGGACCATTCCTCTCACCACTTTTGCGTCATACACATCCTTCCTTAACCTTTCATCCACTGCCACATAATCAATCAAACTCTTTTGTTCTCCTCTCTCATCCCTTCTCTTCCATGTATACCGGTGGATCATCTTGTGCTGAAAGAAGGTGTTCGCCAAGAACAACCCCCTCTCAGCACAGATGTCCACCAGATATTCACCATTCTCATTTGTTCCTTCCACACCCCATTTACCAACAATACTTCCTACTCTCTCATTTCCTACTTTCCCATTCATATCACCCATCATTACAATCTTCCTCCCACTCTCAAACTTCCTCAAACACCCATTCAACTTCTCCCAGAAATCTCTCATTTTCTCTCTCCCCGCCTTATTCCTCTCATTCACAGGTGCATATGCACACACCCATGCATACTTAACCAAACCAATCTTTCCTGTCATCCATGCCACTCTCGTCCCACACCATCCATGTTCATCTACTCTCTTCCATACCCTTGGTGCTACCAGCACTGCACACCCCTCCCTCCCTCTTCCTTTACACTTCTCACTCATTCCTGTCCACACTACACCTCCCTCCATTCTCTCCCACATCACACTCTCTCCTCCAGCCTCACACTCCTCCACTCCCCATCCTTTCAAGTGTGTCTCAGTCACTCCCATCACATCTACTCCTCCATTCTTAAAGCATTCAACTATTTCTCGCCTCTTCGTCTTTTCAACCATTCCATTCACATTCACTGCTACCACTCTCATGCACCCCCCCTTCCCCCCTGTGGGAGAAATCCATATAGCTCAGTATATCAGTGACTGGATAGTACACCAATGCAGTATTTGCATAGCTACTGAAATATATAATTTTAGTAATACAGTGCTCCCTCATTATCGACGGTTTTGATTATCGACGGATTTACTCTACCATACTCTCTTGTGACTAAAAATAATTCTAAACTTGAGCCAAAAGTATGGAAAATGTATTTTATGAATGGTTGTTCATTCTAAAAGGGTAGGCCTAAAAGTGCGAGTGTAGTGAGTGAGGAGTGAGGGTGATGGTTGACAAGTTCAATTTTAACCAATAATTCATGAGTTTCTACTCATACAAATACAATTCCTTAGTTTATATTCATTATTCTTTGTCACTTTCTCTTACAATCACTGCACTTTTCACCATATCAAATGTATGAGAAGTTGTTCACTATAAAGGGGTTAGGCTTATCACGAGTGTAACAAGGGAGCGGGAGGGTGAAAAGTTGCTCACTATAAAGGGGTTATAGGCTTAGAGGGTGATAGTGGGGTGGTAAGCTCAGTTATCACCAAAACCCATTGAAATTTTATTCGTGCACACACATTCCTTAGTTTGTATGCATTAATTTTGGCAATTTTCTCTTAAAATCACTTCCACTCTTCTTGGAAGTCGTCTAGTTAAGGACCGCCTACTTGGGGGGAGCATTGTACATTTATTTAACATACCATACTGCGGTATCAATGGCCATCTTAGGATCATCACCCCCGTCAATAACGAGGGAGTACTGTAGTTTGTTAGATGTCATTAATGAAATATATCTGGAAAGTTTTATCTGTAATAATATCCAGTAAACTGAATAATGACTTCTCAGTTTGTGATGTGCATTTGATTTGTTTTACAACTGCAGGTGCTGACACTTTAATTAGCTGGATACTACCCGAACATTTCTACTCTCAGACCCATTTGGGGTTGGACTGCTCACTCCTCTCTCTCTCTCTCTATTCTGGGTCTCTCCCTGACATTGTCATTTGTTTATCAAACTACTACTGCTAATTATCAAGGAGTCCCAACCTCATTGAATTGCAAATTGTCTGCTTACCTTGATCGGACAATCCTCCATGCCCTTCCACCAGGCACCAGGGTTTTAAATCACTGTAAACCCTAGGAACTTGTAGTGTGTGCATGTGTGTGTATCATATAGGTGTCATGTAATATATGCAGCATATGGGGGTCATTCCCATATTAACAATACATAAGCAATTGCTACTTTCCTCTTTACTCATTACTTCCATATATCACCAAGCATTAGTATCATGTTGACAGATGATATAATTAGGCGACTTTAGGGAAGGACTCACTAATAGGCTCAGTTAAGTATATATTCATATATTTTTAGCTCCATCCACATCTCTGATTTCACCAATCACACAACTAACAGTACACTTCTCTCTCTGCAGAACAAGGCTATCACCCTAGCATGGGCCCCAGGCAAAGGTGTGAAGGGTAAGGAGTTCAAGGACTACTGGGAGGTGGAGGTGGGCTGCTCATACGTGCCCTTCCACAAGCTGATCACTATGAGTAGCATCGACCTTGACAACCTGGAAGAGGGCGGAATGATTGATGAGGAGACTGTTCCGGATTGGCTCAGAGGTGCGTTGGTAGCTGGTCTTTGGATTGTCATTAGTTTGGTCACCTCTGTCGTCCTAATTTGGTGTGGTCTGTCAGTCCAAGCGAATGTCTTTGTGTTTAGGTAGGAGATGGCTGAGTGGTTAGGATTTTGGGCCTGGATTTACAAAAGTAAAGTTTTATTCAAAAGCGTTAATTCATGGCAAGGACTAGTTTCTGGCACCGAGGTGAAATCATAATACGACTAAATATGTCAAGAGGAGGAAAATCGTCAACTGTCCCAAAATGAGCCTGAAATATTTTAGCAAGGTCAGTAATGCAGACATACAAACAAGTCCTGCCTAGGGGGTCTGACATTATTCTCTGTGAATATTAGCCATCCCCCACAGGGCAAGAATAAATACTGTTGTAGGATCTGGTCACTTTTTAGTGGATTTGACGAGATCTGCCCACATGGATTAAAAATCCACATGAGTGTACTGGAACTGGAGTTTTTTTTTTTTTTTTTTTTTTTTTTTTTTTTTTTTTTTTTTTTTTTTTTTTTTTTTTTTTTTTTTTTTTTACTGATGTATGGACCGCCAGCACACGGGGTGCATTATCCCTTTGCATGCAGCAGTCTAAACTCCCTCCCCCTTATGGTCCCTTCAGGGCTGCTCTCGTGGAAGGTGCGGCCCCACTTGTGGCAACATGGACTTGAGCCCAGATCAAAGACTTTCCCCCCCAGGCTCCCTGGTCCAGTAAGCTCTGGTCCCATTTCCCTGGGATATACTTCGGCAGCCCAGGCGTATAGGGCCAGGCATATAGTCAATCACTTTGGCTTCTGCCCTGTCGAACACCAGAACCTTTCTCAGCTTTAGTTTCCTTTTCTTATATACACCCTGGAACTCATCCACTACCCTCTGTTGCTCTCTCTCACTTTCTGCCAGCAACACAGCATCATGTACAAATAAACTTGCCACCAAAGATTATTTTACTCCATTCAGCCTCAGTCTTGAGCCCAGGCCATCCACTCTTGCCTTTGTCTGTTTCACACAACCAATGATATAAATATTGAATAGAGTATTGCTGCAGTGATAAACTAGCATATACTGAATTCATACAACACAAAGCTTCAGAGTGTCATCAAACAAGCTTAGATAAATAATACGACTCTGAATAGAGAACAGAAGTGACACCCTAGGTTTGATTTAGTACAGGTATGTTAGAAAGAAAGTTTTATTAAAATTAGACATTTATTATTTCTATGATGTCATTTAGGTCGTAATGGCTGCCGTTCAGTGATTTTATTAAAATTGTATTTTCCTCAAGTTGCATTGTACGTTGCATATTCAGTTTCAGGACTTTTCCTGTACAGGTATTATATTTTGAAAATGTAGAATATAACTATTTCTAAACAACATTTATCTGTTTAGGAGCATTTAAGTGTGATTGTGGGATGCATTATATGACTTAGTAAAGAAGCTTGTAAGAATTTATGGCATTAATTAACAATGTTGCCATCCCTGACTTCTAGATTTGTGGTTTTCAGGTCGATATGGTCTTGAGGGTGCACCTCCTGGTCCTCCCCCAGGTTTTGTACCCATAGGGGTACCACCTGGACCTCCTCCCAACACTCGGAGCCAGGACATTGTGGCACCATTACCCCCAATGCCCCCACCTCCTGTGGAGAAGGGGCAGGAGGTACCTCGGGACGGTCCACCTCCAATGCCAACAAATGCTCCAGGACTCCCACCAACCATGTTGCCTCCACCTTATGGACTACCCAACATGCCACGTGAGTCCAACTGTAGCTCTTTTATACACAAGGGTTCCAAAGCATCCCATGAATGTTTATATCAGGAGTGAACATGAAATCTTTCCCCAGTATCAAATATCTATTGCACAAAACATATGCTGATACAGACACACACACACACACACACACACACACCCATATATATATATATATATATATAGGGGAATCTCTTTTATCTGAATTTTTTTTTGTTGAAATATGCCATTAACCGAAAGTTTTACTAAAACTTTCTCATTTTGATTAACAGAACATCTGAAATCTATCTGACACTTCAAACCTGGTGTGCTTGTTTTGCACCACTAATGTTACATTACGGTTGCTAATACTGTACGACATATATTCATGACTGATCAGTCATACAGTACTGTATAAAGAACTTATAATTTAATGAGTAATTTAGCAATGCATTTCTACTCTGTCCTACTGTATCCTACCCCTACCCCTATCCACCCAACCTGACCACTCACCTCACCTCATGTATATAAACTATTATGTTTCACTGCCCTATGGATTTCATTCTCTCTAGTGACTAAAAATCATTTTAAACATGTGCTAAAAGTATTGAAAATGCCCATGATTTTGAGGTCCGTGAATTTGATGGTTGAGCGTATTGTATATTACAAGATATTAATTAATGAACCATACAAAATCAGTGATAACTTTATCATATATGCCACAGATGTTGAGGCATTACTTTAGTAGAAACTTCTCATACATAAAAGTTAAATTTATTTCATCACTGCCTTCCAGCTCCACAAGTTGGGCCAGGTCACGGTCCTGGAGGAATGCCACCACTGCCTCAAGGGTTCGTACCTCCCAACCTACCTCCACTAGGAGTGCCGCCTCCCATGGGCCTTCCTCCTCTTGGTGTCCACCCTCCAGTCTCCTCTATACTTGGCCAGCCACTGATAGGGGCCATCCCACCACCTGTCAGCATGGCTCCTAATATGTCCAACAGAGGCCTCAGTGAGTTACAGTTACTTTAGTTGAATATTATTTATGTCACGGGTTTGGTTTGTGTATCTATCTAGCATGTATAATACTAGTTTGGGATGTCTAAATCATTTGTTGGTTTGTAAATGCAACATTCTATGGTCATGGCCACCCACTTGTTACTCTTATTGTTAGTCCCAAAATACTGCAATTCACCATACCTTGTTTTAACCCCTAAAACAATATGTAGACACAAGACACCCAGCATATAAAGTACAGAAAAAATCCTTATATGGTCAAGGAAAGCGCAAGAGGGTGTAAGGAGGCACCCAGACGCAATGGACAAAGTCAAGAGGGGTAGCATTAGACGGGGAGGTTATTGGTGTAACGTCATTCTCGAAGGGGAGGAATGCAGGGCAACATGAACTCAGGCGAAATTAACACGAGTGGAAGAGGAAAGCTTGATCCTATGAGGAGGGAGTTTTGAAATAGGGAGAACTGGAGACTTCTGCCACGGCCATCCCGTTGGTGGTAGTTCCTGGACGGAGAAGGTGTCAGAACTAGGAATAAATAGTTACAGAGATAGGTAGATAGACGGGCAAAGGAGACTGAGAAAGCTAAATATATGACCAGAGTTTATGATTAGGGATTATGTAAAAAGAAAGAAGCAGAAAAACTATTAAAATGACAGTTAGGTGTAAGAGGTGGGTAAAAGGAATTAATTTAATTTTGGCAGTCAAATATTAACATGATAATTTGTAAAATCATGTCTTGAGGTGATGATGTAGATGTGATATTTATGGGGCAACTGAGATATTTGTAGGTTTGACAGGGGGAGGGAATGTGAGTTATCTATATTACTGTACTAAGCAATCTAGGTCAATCCATCCTTGTAATTTACCTTTTACTTATTCTGTGTGTGTAGTCCATCACCTATTAGATGGGAAATGTGATTTTGATGATGAATCACACAATATGCAAGAGCATCATAGTAAATTCTGGAAGTTACTTTGCTTAGGTTATGTTTTATTTTTACATGAATGTTTCCCTGATCTTGTTGGGCACTGTAATTCATATCTTTCTGGCTTTGTTATGTACATTTTCCATCATAACTGACTTTGATGTCTGTCTATCTATCTATCTATAGCTCTGATGCCTCGTTCCCTCCGGGAACTCTCCTCAAGGGGGTGGCCACGGCAGAAGTGTCTTCAATTTACCCTGTTCCAACACTCCCTCCTTACTTGGTCAAGCCCTACTCTGCCCCTCACATTTCTCTCCCTTACATACTCTTCAACTCTGTTCTGCCATCTAACCGGAGGTCTGCCTCTCACACCAGGTCCCACAACTTCACTTCCATACACCTTCTTTACAAACTCCTCACCTTGCATTCTCTCTGCATGTCCAATCGATCTCAATGTATTACGCTTCACTCTTTCAACCACTCCACACTCGATACCAATTGCCGTCTCACTCATACCACATCTCTCCTACACATTCTCTGTATACTGTATAATAATGATGTCATTTTTGCTTGCAGTGGGCCCAGGGGGAGATATGCAGGGTAACATGAACTCGGGCAGCAACAGCAGCAACAATATGGTCAACACCAACTCTCATTCTCACGACTCAAATGACATGGACATCGAGATGGAGGATGTGGATAAAAATGATATGGGGTGAGTTCCTTGATACTGTGGTTGATCTGTATTGGGATATATGAATATGGGTCCCCTTGGAGGTGTTGTGTGTAAGGATGTGAGAAACACTTAATGGGATTTGATCCTGAGTCAGTCCCTATTGGCTCTTAAATTGTCCCTCTGTTCCTTCATTTTCCTCCTGTGCTTGCCTCCCCTCCTCTCTATTGTGTTTTGATTTCTCTTCCGGGATTAACCCACTGTTGCATCCAAGTTCATAACGACATTTTGTCATGATTATTTACATGTGAATCCCTGTCAGAGATTCATTATTCTTAGTCTAAATTATTAGCTCTTAAACAATGGCTGATGATTTGATAATTAATTTTTCCCAACCGACAGATAATTATTCTCAAAGTAAATAATGAATTTAGTTATCCCCTGAACAATAGTTATTGTTTTCATTGCTAGGATTGCACTAATGTCTGATGATTATAATTACATTCCACAAAAATTCTCTTATAAAACGTAAATTAATTTATTGTAGTGAGATATCCAATATCATGATAGCTGTCATGACTTTCTCTCCTTGGGTGTAGGAAAGAAAATGGCTTACCCCCTAAGGACAAAGAAGACAGGAGTGACCGGAGACGAGACCGACCATCTCGGTTTGAGCGTTTAGGGGCCCGGTCCCCACCTCCTCAGGGCCCCCAGTCACAGCAGAGTGGGGCGGGTGGGACAGAGGAGAAGGTTGGATTGGTAGAGCGACTGAGGAACCTGGCCTCTGGAGGAGGCGATCGGGGGGATATGGACCCCAACTCCAGGGACAGGTTTGAGAGGAGGGACCGGGACCATGACCGAGACAGAAGGGACCGGGACATGCACGAGAGAGATGACCGAGACCGAGATCGAGATGGCATCAGACCACGAGACCCAGGTCAGTCAAGTCTTTTTCTTTAATATGTGCAAGTCTTTTTCTTTAATATGTGTTCTACATTCAGTGAACTACCGTACCACATTTTTTTTTTTTTTTTTTTTTTCTGCCAAGTGTATTAGTAACCCGTTGGAAAATGTAGGACTTGTGTAGGATAATGATGATACAGTACACCCTTGATAAGTCGGATACATATAAGCCAGATATTGGATAAATTGGACGCTGTCAGTGTCTCGGATACAAATAAGTAACTGGGATGTATATCTGACCTATGTGGAGATTTTTCGGGTGCATCATCACAAAGGTAGCCTCGTCACGTTGCACACCCTCCGAAACAAAATGCCCAAACATAGAACCCCCCCCCCCCTGCGCGCGCACACACGCTCCACATCTCGACCCCCTGATCCCTTGGTGAAGCAAATGGAGATAATTGATTTCATGAAGGGTCTAGAGTCTAGACCCTTGGAAAGCAAAGGGACCAGATAAAGTGCAGGGATGTATACTGAATGAATATAAACAATGAGTCATAACAGTTCATACAGTTGTAGGTATGGAAAAGAGCAACCATAGTACCAATGTATAAAGTAGGAGGTTAAGAATACCCACTAAACTGCAGACAAATTTTTCTCCCTCGTATTGCAGCAAAAATATGTGTAAAAATAATAAAAACTAAATGGACTGGAATGCCAGAGAGGGAAACGCCTTTTGCATAGTAGAGGCGACAGCAGAGTGAAAAAGGGCAATGGACTGTGAACTATAAGGACCTCAAGATTTAGTTTAAGCCAAACATATGTGAATAACAGTATAATGGGGCTGGGGTTCTCGGATTGATAGAATGCTCGCATTCTCTCCCAGCTTTGTGTCTCTGGTCTATTTTTAATAATAATAATTAAGCTGCTCTCTCTAGAATAGATAATGACTTATATAAAATTAATAAGGTAGGGAAGTGGCATCCTCATCACCCACCATTCATGCGATGGTGCAGTCAGTCTCGTATCACCTACGATACTAGGAGGAGCGAGAGTTGGGGACCCCGCTCTCTAACAATGACCCTACTAAATGTTCAAATAGCCTCAAAGTTGGACCCCTTGCCTGTTGGGGATCCTGCCTGCACTGGTGCTAGAGCCTTCCCACCCCTTGAAAAAAGGGAAATGGAGTATTGATGATGATGATGATGATAAATAAGGTGTAGTCATCTAATGAGGTAGTAAAGAAACAACCAACCTCTTGGAAGCTCCACTTCTTCCACTAATGTGACACATGTACTATACCCAACACCTTGAAGCTTTACATGAGTCTCAGGCTGTTGACAACCTACAGTTCTGAGGTAGAGGTATAAAAAAAGAAGAAAAAATAAAGTGAGTGGTTTTAGAAGTGGAAGGTTGTGCACTACAAACCTATAAGGATTTTACTCAAATGATGCTACTCGAGTACATGAAAGAGAGGAATGAGGAGACTGCATTTTCCTATTACAGTAACACATTGGATGTTTCGCAAAATTGGAGGGACTACTGTATACTGTAATGCACGAAATGGGGAGGATGCCAAGTTGTCAATATAAAATGGGAAAAATGAAATTTACTATAGCCAGAGGTACAGTCGGCAGCATAAGTTCGCTTCATTTCCACCAGCGCATGTATGAGCTATAGTGATGTTGCAACACAATTTGAATGCAGAGATGACAGATATACTTCACATGTGGTAAATTACACATGTTGTTAGGATAGAAACTGGTTCAGAATGCAACTACCTTGGTTATATTAGCATTATTAAGTACATGAGATGGACGCGAATTTTATTCTGCCGGCTGTACCAGGTACCATGGAATTATCTTAAAAATCAGCTTTTCTCCTGAATAACATGTAAACAAGATTTTTGGAGTAACATATACTGTGCTGACATGACTGATGACAACTTTAAACTACATAGATGAAGATATTATGCACAAAATAATAACAGCATTTATAAGACCAATACACTGTATGAATATGCAGCAGTTTTGTGGTCTCCATACACAAAGAAACACATTAGAAAATTAGAGAGGATTCAGAGAGCTACAACCATAAGGGTACCCAGTCTTGATAGAATTTGTTATATAATGAGAGACTGGAAAGGATAAGTGTACCAACATTATAATGGAGAAAAACAAGTGATAAGAATGCAGTTTATAGATTGGTGAAGGGTTTAGAAGTAGTATGTCCTATTAGTATGAGAAGAGAGAAAAAGAATGGAAGATAAAATAAAAACTACCAAGTGTTTGAAACATGTGGAAGACGCCATTTTTTATAGAGAGCAATCAAATCCTGGAATGGCTTGGAGAAAGTAGTGAGGGCTGAGAGCATTCATAGCCGTAAAGGGATAGTATACTTTTGGTATACTAGAGTGCCATGATTCCTCCAAAGTATGCTAGGAAACAGGACCAAATTAAAAAAAAATAATGGTAGCTTGTTGCTTGGCATAGCCTGGAGGAATCAGTTGCTCCAGATTTACCACCACTGTACTTCCTCCTTTAAGTCAAATTAGATCAAAATTAATATGGAGTCAGAACAGTGGAAGTGTAGCTCGTTTCCATTATTTTACAACTAGGCCTACAATAGTTAAATACACATACACACACTTATTTACTTAAAGTACTAGATGTTCACTGTAAAAACTATAGAGGTATAAAGTATATGGTAGAATAGTTACTGAAAGTGTGAGAGATATATCAGAGAAGTTAGTGAGCGACGAGCAGGGAAGTCTTTTTGGTGGCAGAAGATGTATTGATCAGGTATTTGCTGTTAGGCAGTTGATTGGGAAAGCCTGTGAGAATGATAGGAAAATGTTTATGACATTTATGGCTTTAGAGAAAGTATATGAGAGAGTGAACAGAGAAGGCTTATGGGAAGTTCTGCAAATGTATGGTATTATAGAGGGTAGGCTGCTGAATGCAATAAAGAGTTTTTTTAATGGTAGTATGGCTGGTGTGAGGATAGAGGGGAATTAAGTGATTGGTTCCCAATTGCTGTTGGAGTGAGGAAGGGATGAGTGATGTCACCATGGTTGTTTAATATGTACAGTCACAAGCATAAGTTTCTTTACTCCCCTGGCGAGAGTGATGTCGAAGTCGTTGTTGGAGATAGACTAGACGAACAAAAATGGGCGAGTTCATAATGCTCGGATGATGCTTCATATGTCTTTAGAGGTGTTCACTTACTTGAATCCAACAACTTTAATCCCTCCAGGATTTACCGACTCCCAGTGTTCGTTTGCCTGACCCTTCTCCAACCACGACTTCGACCTCACTCTCGCCAAGGGGGTAAAGAAACTTATGCTCGTGACTGTACATGGATGGAGTGATGAAGGACGTTAAGAGAAGAATATTGGAAAGTGGAGTAGAATTGCTGCATGGTGGAGAAAAATAGTCTATTGAACTTGATGTATTCAGATGATGCGGTACTTTTGGCTAGTAGTGAGAGAGAGCTAGGACAATTAGTGGCGAGCATTGCAGAGCTATGTGAATGACGCTGTTAGAAGATGAATGTGGGTAAGAGCAAGGTGATGATAGTGGAGAGAGAGGGTGAATCAGTGTGCAGCTTGCAAGTGGATGGTTAGAACCTCGAGGGGGGTTGAAGAGTTTAAGTATCTTGGAGTAATACTGGATAAGAGAGGAAGATGTGGGAAAGAAGTGGAAAACAGATTAACCCAAGGGAGAAGAGTACCAGGTGCAATGAAGACACTTATTAGAAGTAGAGGGTTACGTACAGCGGCTGCAAGAGGATTGCATGAAGAAGTGTTAGTTCCCACTTTGACATATTGTTGTAAAACCTTAGAGTGGCATGAGTATGAGAAATTGAGAGTAAGAGCAGTTGAGATGGATATGCTGAGAAGTGTTTGTAGAATTCATAGAATTGACAAGGTGAGAAATACTGAAATCCGCGAAAGGTTTGGTGTGAGCAAATCACTGGATCAGAGAGTGGAAGAAAGTGTTATAAGGTGGTATGGGCATGTGGAAAGAATGGATGATACAAGAGTGCTGAACAAGGTGCATGAGAGTGATTTTGAAGGGAGGAGAAGGTGGCACGATATGGTGAGTGATTGTTTACGAAAGCATATGAATGAAGCAAAATAACTGGTGCATGATGGGCACCAGTAGAAGAGAGAGAGTGGAAGGAGGAGTATACATTTGGGTTGGCAACCCGGTTTTAACTTGAGAGTCGACGGAATGGCTCCTTTCGCCAAGGCTAAGTGAAGGGAACTATGTTGTGGATTCAAGAACTTATGGGGGGTGAGTGATTGTGTGTGTGATCCATTTCACTGGGTACTCTATCTTTACTTCTGTATTTTGCTTCCTTTTTCTATCCCTGGCACTAGAACCTCCCTTCCCCTTGAAAAATTGGAAATGGGGTATTGATGATGATGACTAGATGTTCATATGTTTTTGTGCAACTTTGTAGTTCTTGTTTGAGACTTATTCGTTTTTTCATTTTTAATTATTTGTTCAATAATTGCAATGTGTCTTCCAGGTCGCTTTGGTGATGGGTTCAGTGGACCACCACCAGGATTTCCACAAGGGGGTCGGGGTGGGCCTCCAGATGGACCACCAAACTTCCGTCCAGACGGAGGCGGCCCCAACGGTCCTGTGGGCCCGAGTGGCTTCAACAACTTTGTGCCAGTTCCGGGGTTCGGGCCACCAGGAGGCAGCCAGGGTGGGCCACCAGGCATGATGACAGGCCCTCCAGGGCCTCATGTACACTCAGGCATCAGGAACGAAGGCTTTGGACCAATGGGCATGGGGATGATGTCTGGACCCACTGGACCAGGTGAGATGATACACTGATCATTTCCACCTTCACATGCTAATCTCTTTTACTTTTTTATATTTACCTTTTATGTTTACCTTTTTCCTTGTATATTAATTTTATTTATCACAATTATTATTACCTCCCAAGATAAGAAAGGAAAGGTGGAAAGTAAAGGAACTAAATAGAGAAAAGTAGCAGGTGCAAACTACAGGGTTAGATATAGGAAATATGGATTTACTGAGAAGTGTGGTTAGAGGCCAAGAATCGACAGTGTAAAAGACACTGAAACCCATAAAAGATGAGGTGTTAGTAAATCACTGCATCAAAGCATAAAAGAAAGTGTTCTAAAATGGTATGGGTATGTGAAAAGAATGGATGAAACAAGTGGAGAAGAAAGTGTATGAGAGTGATTTTGAAGGGTAAAAAAGAAGGGAAGACCTAGGAAATAATAGTATAATATAATGAGTGAATGTGTAAGAAAGCATGGAATAGGAATGGGTAAAGCAAAGGAACTTGTCCAGGATAAGCAGGAATGGAAGAGATCCAATTTGAGAGTATGATAGGGTGGCAACCCAGTTTTAACTTGATACACTATGGAATGGCTCCTTGCACAAGGATTGATTGAAATTACTTTTATGAAGGGGAGCTGATAATTTTATGTAGTTGAAAGGGGAAGTGAATGAATTTTACTAGTTATTTTTGACCCAGGCTCTGATGCCTTCCATCCTTGAGAGAAAGGAAATAAGGTATTGGTGATGGTGATATTATTCTATAAAGGCTTATTAATGGGTTATTGCTTAGATTTTCTTTAAATATAAACACTTGGCTTTCAATTTTGCAGGTTATTAGGGAGAAAGAGGAACCATAAAAGTCCAGATTTCGTAAGTTCCCAGACTTAGGTATGATTTTGTACGGCATATTTTCCGATTAGATAGATCACATAAGAGACCCTATAGAAAGAGAGACTGGAGAGCCACCATTTTCATGTGTCCTCTGGTATTTATGTTACACTCGCTTTCCTATAGAGACCAGCAGCGCGTTGCTAGATACCACTGGTCAGTTGACTATTGTTCACCAATTTTTTACTTTTTAGATATTTTGGAATAATTCTGTGTTGGCACTAGGTATTGTCTTCTGAAGATATAAAGATGCAGCAATATGGTATACTGTATACCTCTACACATTAAGGAGGCTAATATCAAAACACAAAGATGAGTGAGTGAATTTACACAGATATTACATTAAACAGATGAATACCAAGTGTTTACATGTTTTGCCCATAGATTTAGAGCTGGAGTTTATTGCTATATTCATTATTATGCCAAGGTGGCTTTTCCAGATTATATCAAGGCTTACTCCCTTGTATTGATATTGGTTGTACTAATTCAGGAAGAAAATTGCAAGATTAATAATCACATTAAACCATATGAACTGTTTTCTTGTTGAAGAGTTGCATCCATTCATCATTATCAATACCCTATTTCCCTTTCTTCAAGGGGTGGGGAGGCTCTAGTGCCAGGGGTAGAAAAGGGAAGCAGAAATACAGATAGTAAGGACAGAGTACCCAGTGAAATGGATCACACATAAATCACTCCTCCTTTCAAGCCACAAACATTCTCAGCTCTTCCCCCACTAGGTACTTGCATCCACAACCTAAGTCCCTTCACTTAGCCTTGGTGAAAGGAGCCATGCCATTGACTTCAAAGTTAAAACTGGATTGCCAGCTCTTAACTTTCACACTTCCTTGTGAAACTCTTCCACCCTTGTCTATCATGTACCTGTTCTTTTGCTTCATTCATATTTATTCCACGGTTTCTTACACAATCACTCACCATATCATGCCATATTCTCCTTGTTCTTCCCCATTTTCTCCTCCCTTCAAAATCACTCTCATACACCTTGTTCAGCACTCTTGTATCATCCATTCTTTCCACATGCCCATACCACCTCATAATACTTTCTTCCACTCTCTGATCTAGTGATTTGCTCACACCAAACCTTTCGCAGATTTCAGTATTTCTCACCATGTAAATTCTATGAATTCTACAAACACTTCTCAGCATATCCATCTCAACTGCTCTTACTCTCAATTTCTCATACTCATGCCACTCTAAGGTTTCACAACAATATGTCAAAGTGGGAACTAACACTTCTTCATGCAATCCTCTTGCAGCCGCTGTACGTAACCCTCTACTTCTAACAAGTGTCTTCATTGCACCTGGTACTCTTCTCCCTTGGGTTAATCTGTTTTCCACTTCTTTCCCACATCTTCCTTTCTTATCCAGTATTACTCCAAGATACTTAAACTCTTCAACCCCCCTCGAGGTTCTAACCATCCACTTGCAAGCTGCACACTGATTCACCCTCTCTCTCCACTATCATCACCTTGCTCTTACCCACATTCATCTTCTAACAGCGTCATTCACATAGCTCTGCAATGCTCGCCACTAATTGTCCTAGCTCTCTCTCACTACTAGCCAAAAGTACCGCATCATCTGAATACATCAAGTTCAATAGACTATTTTTCTCCACCATGCAGCAATTCTACTCCACTTTCCAATATTCTTCTCTTAACGTCCATCATCACTCCATCCATGTACTCATTACATTGCCTCACACCAACAGCAATTGGGAACCAATCACTTAGTTCCCTCACTATCCTTACACATAGCCTACTACACTACCATCATAAAAATTCTTTACTGCATTTAGCAGCCTACACTCTGTACTACCATACATTTGCAGAATTTCCCACAAGCCTTCTCTGTTCACTCATCATAAGCTTTCTCTAAATCCATAAATGCCATAAACAGTTTCCTATCTTTCTCACCTGCTTTCTCCATCAACTGCTAAATAGCAAATACCTGATCAATACATCCTCTACCACCTCAAAAACTTCCCTGTACATCACTCACTAACTCCTCTTATCTTACATACACCCTTTCCATAACTATTCTGCCATATACTTTACTTACAATGCTTCACAGACTTATACAGTAAACCTTCGCTAACTTAGATCAATTGGGGGAAGACCCATGTCGAGTTATTCGAAAATCCGAGATATCAGAAGGCTTAATTTTGATGCGTACGACTGACTGCATGCACACCAACCCTCAAAACTACATGTGCTCTCGCTTGTATCACTGGTTCCCATACACAGCTGCGCACACACAAAAACATAACAGTTTCACAAAAAGAGGATATAATACTGCAGACATAAATCTAATAAGGTATCATCATCATCATCATCTACGTTTAATGTCCCAATTCCCTTACGGGCCTGGACGAGCTATAAGTTTCTCCCACTCCCTGCGATCATACACACTTTTTACTTCAATATTCAGCTATCTCCCATCCTCCTCCACACAACGGTTCCAGGATTTCCTTGGCCTTCCCACTGGTCTTCTCCCTGGTACTTGTAGCTCAAAAGCTCTTCTGATTATATGGCCCTCCTCCCTTATCTTGACATGCCCAAACCATCTCAGTCTAAACCTCCTTAACACATTTAACACATCTGCCACACCACACCTCAACACCACCTCATTTGATACCCTATCTTCCCATCTCACATGTGCCATATATCTCAGCATTCTACAATAATTTTGCTTAATTAATCTTTCTCTCAGCTTCCTTATTTACTGGCCACGTCTCTGGACCATACAGTAACACTGATCTCACACAAGCACCATACACCTTTGCACTGCTCCTCAAAGGTATCTTGTTGTTGACCAGCAACCCTGCAATCTCTCTCCACTTTCACCATGCAGCTGCTATTCTTGTTCTCACTGCAGCCTCCGCTCCAGACTCGCAAGACAGCATCTCCCCTAGATAACAAAATGATCAACAATCTGTAAACTTCCTCCATCCCCCTCCAGAATCACTCTCTCCACCCTCTGCTCTCTCCCACCTCTTTCACATTCTGGACACCTGTAGTTTTCTCCTGCCTGATTCACATTCCTCAACCCAGAACACCGCAAGTGACACCACTTGTTACAAATCTAATAATGTATATAAACATGAAATAAGGTATTGTGGTGTGGTGGTAGGTGAGGAGGTGTGGGAATCGGAGCTGGTATCGGTCAGTTTGTCAGTCATGGCATTCTTGTTGCCACACAGACACATTATTCCTGCAATTTTTGTTATATTTTTGTGCTTACTTCTCATACAGAAATCTCCTTTCAATGGCACTGAAGAGAAAGCTTTCAAGTGATATTAGTAGTGATGCAAAGAAAAGACAGACCATTAAATTATGTGAAAAAGTCGATATTGTTAAGAGAAAGGGGAAAAGGCAGCATTAATTGGTCATGCTTTAGGGTTGATTTAAACAACTATAGCCACCATAGTTATAGACAAAAAACTCATAGCGTTAAAGATGCATCTGCTATACAGTCAACTATAATAACAGAGCAAATATCAAGTTTGTTAATGGAAATGGAACACTACGTGGAGTCACTGGTGATGCAGTCATGACCAATGCATATGTGTCTCCGTGGCTCGCTTGGCAGTGTTGCAGCCAATTATATATCATTGTTAATGATAACATGATAACATTGTTAATGTTAATAAAATACTACATGGAGTTACCGTGGTGATACCGTCATGACTGATGTATATGTGGCTCCGTGGCTCACTTGGCAATGACGCAGCCATTTATATATCAGTACATCACCATTTTCAGGCAATAAGTTAATTAATTCAAAACATTGAGTTTTTTATACATACCTGTTATGGTAAAAGCATAACTATGTTATGTGGTCAGTCGACATATGGTATAAGTGTCTTTAGAAACTGACAGCGTCTGAGTTATCCATATCCGGCTTACATGCAATTTATCCACCTTTATTCGCTTTCCTCCATCCCTCCAGCTGTGTCTCTTACCCCTTCCACCTTCAACAACCACCTCATATACTGTACTACAATCATATAGTCAGACAAGCCATCACTCAATCCTCACATAACTCTTGTACCACATACATACTTCAACATTCTCCTTTCTACCAAAACATAATCAATTAGACTTCTCTCATGCCTCATATCACTTTCACGCATCCGTGTATACTTGTGCACCTCTTTATGTTTAAAAAAAAAACATTTACACACACACAGTTTCCTTTTGCTACACATATCAAGTAATATCCTTCCATTATCATTTACTCCAGGCACCCCAAACACTTCCAACACATCATTCGTAGGACCCATTCCAACCTTACTGTTCATATCACCCATCACAAACACTCAATAACTTTTAGGCAACCTTTCAACCACTCCATTCAACATGTTCCTGAAACTTTCTTTCTCATTTACATTTCAATCCTCACAAGGTGCATACTCAATCACTATTACCACTATCACTCTCGCAAACTTAAACTTTACATACATGCACCTTGAACTGACACAAACATAATCATTGATGGCATCACTCCACTCCTAATTCATCAGCAGACCCACACCCTCCTTACATCTCACACTCACCACTTCCATCCTCTTTTGCAAATCATTCACACCCCTTACATTCCACATGATTTTAAATATTAGTGAATTACACCTGTTTGGCTTAGGGAAGTGGCATCCCTATCGCCTACCATTCTTGTGATAGTGCAGTCAGCCTATAGTCTTGCTCGCTTAAATTTACGGCTGTGGTGTGTCCCGCTATTTTGTACAGTATTGCCACGTTTCCCCAACTTGCGATGTGAAATGGAAGCTATTTATGTACAAGGCATCACAAATATAAAAAATTCAGATATATACAACATCCACTTGTGTATTTAGATGAATTAATCAACAGTAATCTTATTATGCATTAAACATTTATACAGTTACACAGAAACATGGCATAAATATTGTACAGTGTTGCTAAAAGAAATTGTAGTAACTTTTAATGGAATTTAGAATAGTTTTCGGGTGGGTAATAATATCACAGTTATAGATATAACATAATAAATTTGAAAAGGAAGAAATATGCCATTATCTAAAGTAAAAGAAATAATCAATATAATTTTTTTGAGTGGCGGCAATACTGACATAGCCAGACCCACACCTACACCCAGACCCCCCAGGTGTTGCTATAATTGTAGAATAAAATGATCACATTTACTGGCTTTTACCGTAATTTCAAGGGTGAGGAATAATCACATTTATAATCTGTAAGCTATTATGTAGAACAAAATAATAGTCATTTGCCAATACCAAAGTAAAAGAAAAAAAAATCACTCGTGAGCGGCAACACTTCCACACCCAGTTGGTGGCCTTGACACAGGATAGCTTCCTGGCGGTGACCTCTTTTCAGTTTTCACTTTCTTTATGCCCTTTGCACAGACAGCATGGCAAAAAGTTAAACCCATTCCTCACATCTACACAGCCAGGCTAAAGAAATTGTCTTCAAATTAACAAATGAAAGCACAGTTATAAATAAAAGAAACGAGAGAGAGAGAGGGAGAGAGAGAGAGAGAACGGTACTGAAAATTTGGCAGCAACACTGTAAAGAGGTGAAAGCCACACCACAGCCGTAAATTTAGGCGAGTTTGACTATAGTATCCCCAACAATACAAGGGGGGGGGGGGAGCCCGCTCTCTAACAATGACCCCACCAAAGGCGCAAATAGCCAAGGAGCTGGACTCCTTGCTTGTTGTGGGTCCTGCACTGGTACTAGAGCCTTCACACCCCTTGAAAAAAGGGGAATAAGGTATTGATGATGATGATCATGAATTACACATATAAGTCCCTAATTACTTTATCATACAGGGTTTGGACCAAGGGGCATGCATGGTGGCTTCAGTGGCCCTCGAGGGCTGCTTGGGCCCCCACCAATGGGCATGGGGTCCTTGATGGGCAATCGGCCCCCACTGATGGGAGACATGCCTGGAGGAGTGTCTGGGGGAATGAGAGGTCCCACAGGAGGATTACCAGGACAGAGACCAGGTCAGTTGTTCATTAAGTCTGTCAGGTAATCTTCAAGTTTCCAACTCTTCCCATTACTGTTGATTTAAATTTGTTTTCTTTTGTGTCCTTTTATTTTCCACTAATCATCCACTCAGTTATGCAGGGTTGTCTTTGATAAAGAGGAAGAGATTTTGCACCCAAAATTGCAGTTATGTTTTTTCTTCTTATAAAACATTTACTAATTTTTATTATCTCAGTTGTGTTATGCTTTTTCTTTTTTCATATACTGTACAGAATATATTAATTGCTATAGGTACACAGTAGGACTAAATTTGTGTCCATAACCACCAGAGTTCACTGTAATCACATTGCTTGTAGGTGGATTATTAATGTGAGAAATCTAGACAGACTTAATGCTCCATATTCATGTATTGATTAAGAAAACTGTACACATGTGCACGCTGCACTGGCTAGTTGATTACACTGACCTCGAGTGGCAGAGAATATGACTTGGTCCTAGAGTGTACCAGGCAGTGTGATATCCTTATATTCCATTTATTGTTTTGAATTAATTGCTTTTCATTCTTCACATAATTATCAGAATTTATTATTCCCTTGTATAACATCTCTTTCAGATGTATACAGATGAGAGGGCACAATGACTCCAGTTTTATTTTTTTTTAGTAGCTAAATGTAAATGTTCTCAATTGATACCATAACCTTGCTTTTGATTGGCTGATGCATGCATGACCTTTAACTCCAAATGGTGTCATAATTATCGTTGGTTGCCTGTATGCTGTTAGACGTAAATATTTAACATTAGCTATAGAAAAACTTGAGAAGTTGAGAGCAAATGTATTTACAGGATTGCTAAAGAATGAATGATGAAGCTGAAGAGAGTAGAAAGTGTTTTCTGAGGAAGAAAGTAAGGATTTGGATGGTACTAGACCAATCATCAAATGAGGTGTTACAGGCCACAGGATGCCAAGAGCAGTTAGAGTAATTAAGGCAACCATTTGGGGTTGGGTTCTCCAGTTCAGTTCTTGTGAGGTGACTGACAAGTTTGCCACTTATGCCATACCATGAGGGAATTGAGTTCATTACCTACTGTATAGTTAATTTATTTGGAAATGGTCATTTTAGAAATAACTTTTATCATATACGGTACTGTTTGTAGTTTTTATAATGCAAGTGTATTTATCTAGATGCGTATGAATGATATAGTTTTAAAGTGGCATTAATTGAGGTAATTATGTCTAGGAAGTGTGAGAAGTGATATTAGTTGTGTACAGTTGTGGCACATAGTCCTTGACCAGAGTGTAAGGGGAAGTCTGTTCAAGGACTATGTGCTGTGACTGTACCTAGGGACTTGGAATGGTGATATGAAATAGGTGGAAAGTAGAGGATAGTAAAAGGCATTTTACGAAATACAGGTATGGGGAGTTGGACATTAAAAGGTAGAGTTAAAAATGGACATGAGGAGAAATGAAGGTTAAAATTAATCTTAGATAATATAAATTGAAATACAATAATGTGATGTGCCGGCAGGTATGTGGCTGGAGGGACCTGGGCCAAGGTTCCAGGGCCACGATGTTCCACTTGGAGGGCCACAGGGAGGTAAAGACACCCTTCCTAACCGACCTTGGGACATGGACCGTTCCAGAGACCAGGATATGGATCGGTTTAGAGATGGTGATCGGTCTCGAGATGAAGACAGACCACGTGATGTGGACCGTGATAGAGAGAGAGACCGGGAACGAGACCGAGACCGTGGGCGGGATCAACACCCTATGGACAACCAGCCCATGGAAGACAGACCAATGGATGACAGAACCATCGATGATCGAGCCATGGATGACCGGGCTAGAAATGACCGATCCCGAGATGACCGTTCAAGAGATGACCGCTCTAGGAATGACCGCCCCAGGGATGATCGTTCCCGTGATGACCGGTTCAGAGATGATCGGTCTAGAGATGACAGGTCGCGTGATGACCGATCGAGGACTGATAGATCTAGAGATGACAGGTCGCGTGATGATCGTTCCAGAAGTGACCGTTACAGAGGTGACCGTTCCAGAGACGACCGTACCAGGGATGATCGTTCCAGGGACGAGAGGATGCGCGATGGGCGGTCAAGGGAAGACAGAGGGAGGGAGGACCAACCACGGGATGAGAGAGGGAGGGATGATAGGGCATGGGACAAGGGGTGGGATGGTGGGGAACGGCGAAGGGAGGAACGCCGGCCATGGGAGAAGTCTCGGTGGGCCCCTCGGGAGGACCAGGAGGAGACAGCGGCCGAGCCAAATGAATTTGGTGCCCCTGGCAGCTGGGATGTGTGGGCCATGATGTCTGCTGGGAACCAAGATCAACAAAACATGCCCCCCATGAATGATGACATCCCTAGAGATGACAGGTCTCGGATGCCACGCCCCAGAGATTCGCCTAGTATGGAGGTGCCAAAAGAGGATGTCATTGAGATAAAGAGTGATGAAGACACTCCCAAAGCAGACACTGGCATGGATGATGCATCAGAGCACAACCCTTGTGAGGTTAGTAATGATATTACTGAGACTGAGAGCCAACCACCAGTGGAGCAGGACAAAGATATAGTAGAGGAGAGATATGCGCCAGTCCTCTCAGATCAGGTGGTCGAGGAGAAACCTGTGGAGGGAGAAAGCGAGAATGCTCAGAGCACAATTGAGTGCCAAGATTTGCCAAGCACTGCATCACCTGAGACTGATGTGGTGGAGGAGCCCTGCCAAGAGGAGGAACAAGTGAGGCAAGAGAGCAGTCCTGTGCCATGTGACACAGAGCCTGAACAGCAGCAATCAGAACAATCAGAACAGCAGCAATCACCCCCTCAATCAGAACATCCACCTCAAGAATTATATAATCCAATGGACACATTCAATGATGAAGATAGCCATATGGATAGTGGGCCATCAGAAGTCTTGCCAGATAATCAGATGGATATCCCGCAGGTAAATTCAGAGCCCCTGCCAAATGAGAGCCCAGTGGAATCAAACTTGGAGGCACACATTGAACCACAAGAATCCTTGGGGGCAGTGGAGGATTCTGAGGGCCCTCCCCAACAAGAATTTGATTCTTCCACTGAGGACAATGATCCCAGCTGCGAGGTGGATGATGGAGATGGGCGGGCAAATGAGGGAACAGAGGAAGGGTGTGACATGGAGCAGGACAATCCAGTGGAAGAGGAGAGGGAAGTTGAGGATGATGGACCACTTAATGAAGACTAACTAGACTGCATATTGTGTGGCACCTTCAGTTATATGACCAAGTGGTATATCTAACACTTGTCATTGCTTGCACATCTTGTCTGGGAATTTCTTTATTACCAGACTGTCATGACTGGGCATCCTCTCATTGCCCGTGTCATGTTCGGCAGCCCTATCATTGCCCACTGTCAGACTATCATGACCTGTAACAGACAGCCTCGCTATTCATGTGTCGGATTCTAAGTCCTGCAGTCGCATTGGTGGTGACTGACACTAGCATCTTTTGGTGTGTCCGATAGCAGCGTGCCTAAGCAATCAAGTGTACTATGGGCAGGGTACACATGCTCTGTACAAGTAAACAAAAGTGCAAAGTGGAACTTACCAGTACATTTAAGTGTTCTAGTGTCACGGGAACACAAATGTGACCAACCCATATGTTTTCTGTGGTTGGATGAGAGTGGTGACATGGTCTATTGTGTGTGGAATTTCTTTTTAAGCCACTGACAGATGGAAGAGAAATCTGGAAGCCGAAGCCATGATGCCACAAGTGACGCTCTACCTGTGATTGGTGACTGATGCAATTATTTATATTTCTCAGGCGGGTGACTCAGTACCTTCTGGCTGTGATCTATTTGTTTTAACAAAGACAACTTGTAAAATATTTTAGATTTTTTTACTGTTTTTCATTTTAAAGTTAAATTTAATAAATTTTAGACTATTTTGTGTATGTTGGCCTATTTCATTTGTCCGAAGGTAATATTTATGTAATGAAAAATGGGCAAATACCACTTGTTAAGAGAGATCAACCTTGTGAACTGACAGTAAGTTTAAATTGTCATGTTAAAATCAAGATGTTGCCAGTTAATAAATCCTAGGTAATGCTTATCAGTGAAAAATAAACAAAAACAAAAAACAACAACAAACAAACAAACAAAAAGAAAATCCCTAGGTGAAGGTCAAATTAGAAAAACAAATTAGTTGGTCTGATTCCCAAGAAATTCATTGTCCATGAGGTACATGAGTCACACGGGACGATACAGCAGTGACACAGGTAGGTGCGTGCGACTTGAGGCTTCTGGCGTGGCGCAGTCAGCTCGGCGAGGGAAGCCAGCACGCCCACTCAAATGTAGTGGTGGCGTGCAAGGTATGGTACTCCCAAGTGGTCAACATCCTCCCTTCAAGTGTACAGATGAAACAAGTGTACGAGTGCACATCAATCCACACCCAACAAAAAGTGTTACCACCGCCCCCTCTTTCCAATTTGTAAGTGATGCGGCATCAAGTGTTTCTAGAGGGAAATGGGATGAGCGGTCGACCAAAGCAACGCCTCTCGTCAAGAACCTGGCAAGATTTTTAAACGTTAATTCTGCAGTCAACGGATGTGATCTCACAATCTTTCCCTCCAGCTCGTTGTATGATTAGTAAAAAATTTCCATTCATCACTCGAGATAATTTGTTGGATGTCATAATTATTTCAAGCATGTTGTTTCTATACCGTATATTAGTATATTGCACTGAAGTCACTGATTAAAATTTTGTACCAGGAAGGCTAGTGTTGAGTAATGCAGCCAGTCCATTTGTGTGTCAGTGATGGGTCATGTTTGGTGTGCCCTATGCACTTGTTGACTCTTATGAAAGTGTGTTGGGAGGGTGTTGGTGAGGTCAAGCATCTTGCCTTGGCCCTCTCCCTACACTTACTTGCAGATGTCGCCACACTACCTGTCTGCCTGTCTACATGTTGATTATTCCTATGCACTTTTTCTCTTCTCTTTTCTTCTATATTTATCTCCTATTTCTCTATATCTCTATCTTCTATTCAGTGCTGGATATGTATCCCTAGTCATCAGTTTATCCTGAAGGCCAAATCTCTGGTATAAATTTTTTACCATGTTCTTGAAACCATCCATTCTGTTCTTGCTTATGACACTTATTTTGTCACCTCAAGTCACAGGTAACCAAGCACAATCTTATTAACATCATTCCTTGGTGAGTTTTATGCCGTAATTTTCATTCATAGCATAGAACATCAAGGTAGTGACAATGCTAGTGTTTTCCCTGGTGCCTAGTTGGCCAAGATTGAAAGTCTGAATTGCATGTATAAAAAGTGGGTGTGAAGAAGTAGCACCTTTTTGTAATCTAAGTATGCTCTGCAAAACCTGTTTGCCCAAGTTAAATTGGAATCCAAATTTATAATATCCATTGAGTCACATTATAAATTAAAATATTTTTCAAAATTATTCAATTGGAAATTTCCCCCACAATGTCCAGCCAATTAGCCTCTAAGCAGTTCTTCCCTAAAATTCTCATATTACTCTTATCTTCCTGATTATTCCTTACTGGTAAATCATTTGACTGATTCTCTTTTGCACTTCCTTGTTTTATTGAATTTCAGATCATCATGCAGTGAACACAAGCAGTTGCTTCTTGCTAGTGTTAAACATGTTGAGCTTCTACATATGTATTATGTATGTTTTCAGATTTGGCAGAGATTTTTCTTGTGAATTTTGCTCCTCGTGTTCATATTCTATATTTTTTTCTTCTGCATGTCTGTTACATAAAGTACCATATATATTTTACTTCTGAGCTCCGAAGAATATTTGAGGATGCCCGGCTCCGTAGGAGTGTGACTGGTAGAAGTTCTATTGTATGGTACAGTATACAGTATACATTGCATAGGAAGCCAAGCAATTATTTTTATTGATATGTATATAAACTTATAAAAATATATCATTAGCTAAGGACAGATGGCTGCCCCAGATAATTATTTTCATTTAACTGACCTTGGAATATAATAAGTAATGGCATATCCAATGTCGGATGAGGTCAGGCAGGTGTAGATTATAATTATGTCTGACTTTTTCACCATTGTTAAAAACCTAGATTTTCGATACTGGTGGTGAACGAAGGTGTATTTTTAGGAGGTTTAAGTTTAGCTCAATGTAGGGAGACAGAAGCACGAGATAGGCCTACTTTCCCGCCTTCGTTGCCGTGGTGGAGAGCTGTGGCTGAGGAAGGAGTGTGAGGATGAATGTACTACGCTGTGCTTCTTAAATGTAGTAATAAAAGCTGTTTGTACTCGTACATATTTTCAATTTGGCCTGAATGGAATTAGTAGTGTTCCCCGTGCATCAGTTTTGGTTACATTCTGGCCATTTCTTCTCTGTTACTGTTGACTAAATTGTTGGTTCGATAGCGAAAGGATCCAACAACTAACTAACGGTTTAATATTATGGTACCCAGCTTGCATGCATGTTCACTAGATCATCACTGCATATCTCATGTAGACAGAACTACAAATTATGTTTGAAGCCATAGAGAAATGTATAAGTATAGTATTGGGTCTGTGAACTAGTGGATTAAAAATCTTAAACATTTTCTCATTTAAGGTATGTCCTCGCTTTTCCTAGTACTGTCCTGGTGGAATCCTAATGAAGGTCATTTTATAATTGGTTGCAAGACGTAGTACAACATGTATTGTCAATATTGAGGGGCATTGGCTTATTATGCATTTACACTTTAGCAGTCTCATTTTACATACGAGAGGTGCTGCTAAGTTGCAACATACAATATATGTTGTGAGGGGTAGTGACCCCCATCTGTTACCTCGGGCTACATGGCGTTTGTAGCCAAGCTTGGACGGATTTCATTATTATTTTACCATTAATGATTTTATGTGTTATCTACACATTAGTAAATAATGAAACTCTGCACACTATGCCGGTCAAGTCCTTGGTAGAAGTACTTTTTACAGAGCTAGATAATGTACTCACGTAGGTTGCAGGATGAGGTTATCCTTTCCCTACCCAGTTAAAAAGAAAAAAAACACTGCACACGCTAGCCTATCCACCTTCCTTAATGGCCCAGATCCAGGTTACAAGTGGCGCCCACTTGTAACCAGTGTAGTAGCTATTATCACCTACCGTACCTGCATGAGTGCAATGCATTTGCATTTTATTACACAATCAACTGATAGAATTCACGCCATTGATTTTGCTGGTTGTAATCAAATGTTGCCCAATTGTGCTTGAATTAACGTTTACAATGAAATTGATTAACTTTTTCCATGTTATAGCCTACTAAGTCTACAACATAAGTTAAAACCACATGTGTTTATACCCGATAAATGGATGATGCTTTGTTTTCGATTGGCGAAGTCTCGTATAGCTCCATGATTACAATATTATCTTGTGTTAAATATGATACAACAATGTCTTTAGAAGCTCGCTAATACGGTATCGTATAGATTAAAAGTATATTTCGACAAATTTATGAAAAGGTGGAAAAGGCGAATTTATTGGGATATTCTATAAGTTTTTTGTTTAATGTAAACAGGGCTATGGATATCTGTTTAGCTTACTATTTCATTATTCAATCTATATCGTTGCACAAATTAAATTTATGTAAAGTTTTATCCATCAGAGAAAACGGGTTAAAAGTTCTCTTGGCGGGAAACTGCCGTTGAAAGAATTCAAGTGGCCATACTGATTATATTGTTTTCCTGTTTAAAGTAAATTGATTACCATTGAGTATGGTTATTACATTACATTTATTTCTTAATATGCATTTGCAACCATTTCAAGTGGCCATATTTGTATAAAATATAGAATTACAGTCAGTCAGTCTCAGAGATAGCCATTTGACTAAAGGACGATGTTGTCATCCGTGATTTGACTGACGGTGTCACCGAGTAGAAATCTTTGTGTGTGTTTTGTTTCTTGTTTAGAGTGACGTAAACCTGATGAGATCAGTTACACATTACGAATTACTGCCTAGCTGAGATTGTGAAACAACATATAAGGAACACCGGTATCAAATACGCCCTCAGGAATAATAGAAACAGACATAATAAAAGGTGAGAATGAATGTTGTAAGGTGTCTGTAGATAGTATAGGGCCGATTCCACAGAGGCTTGGGTTGGTTATGATCCTCCCCAACCAACCACACTTGTCAGTCTTACTAGGGCCGATTCCACAGTGGCACTGTGGTTTGTTATGATCCTCCCCAACCATACTTGTCAGTCTTAATCATATATATCCAACAATTTGAACAAACTCAGTATCCATATCCACAAAACTGTCAGGTAGTTCCAATATTTCGATAGTTTCATGGAGTCATCAAAATCATCCAATAATTCACTCGAGTCATTTACACAGTTTACTGTCATTCGTTATGGAGTCATCAAATTCATCCAATAATTCACTCATGAGTCATTTACACACTTCGGTTTCCTTCGTTAGGGTGCTTGCAAACCAAAACAAACCCCACTGGAATCGGCACATAAAAGTACTGGTGTGATGACAAGAATATATATGCTAAGAAAAATCTTTGCCGATTCTTAACAATATAACAGCTATGGCTATCATTACTAATAATAAAGGAGAAAGTATCTGGGAACATATTACTTTGTTTTGGCTCATTTAGAGTAGGCAAGCAAACGCTAAGAGAGTTCATCTGAGGAGGACCTTTAAAATAAATCTGTCCTGCACTCAAACCACAAACCCTACGGTTTTAATTTTCATGAGTCATATTCCCCTTGTTTTTGCCGACCTCTCATCATAACCAACTCAGAATACTTAGCCTTTATATAAGAGTACAACCCTATTTTCCATGGCCTTTCTCAATTCGAATCTTAATCATGATGTAGTTCTCGTGCTACAATGTTATTCTGTAGGTAGGCTACTGTACTGCACAATATTGTATACGTATTTTGAAGTTTAATAAACTCGACGATATTACTAACAATGGGAACCACTCATGCACACAATTTAACTCATACAATTACACAATATGTTAGTTTTACATAGTTCTTCCACCAGACATATACTCACTGAGAGAAAAAACTAGACAGAAAGGCAGGTACTGTACAGAGACACAGGTACTGTACAAAGACAGGTACTGTACAATGTGTTGCAATGACAAATAAAGCCTAATATTGTGTTCTGATTAAATAGGCTTTGCCAAATGGCAAGAACTTGACGAGTAAGAGTTACTGGTTTAATGTTAAGCTTTCCGAGTGAACATTGATGAGGAGGAAGGGAATTACATTTTACCAAGTAACCAAGGAACTTTTTCTATGTTGACGAAGGTAGGGCAGGAAGCTTACTTATTGTCCTGTCCTGTGATATGAAAAAAAAAAAAAAATAGGAAGTGTAAAATAATGTCCAGTTTCGTTCGAGATGTATTGACGCACTGCATTCTTTTGAAAAGAAACATGACTGTAGTGAGGGGAAGGATTAATGACGGTAGTGTACCTAAGTTGACTACTTCTGTTCTACATAGAGTACAGTTTAACTCTCGCAATAAGAAGCTGTAGTGAATTAGTAAGAGAGGGAAAGTTAATTAACGAAACGAAAGACCTTTGAACTCACCCTGTCCTGGCAGGAGTGTTGTGAAGGGTTTTGAGCCACCCCACACATATGAGTTGTAAACCACACAGGGTGGATGAAACCCTGGATAAAAATCACAAGTGCGTGGGGGTTAAATATTCAACACATCTTATATAATATATGATTTTTCCAAGAGAGATTTTGAGAGAAAGTAATACCACGAATTTTGAGCGAAGAGGAAAATTGACTTGTGTGCCAGTGAAGTAGAGGAGATAGTCATTTGGAAGATTAGACTAAGTAGTTGAACGGTGAAAAAACTATGTTGTGGAAGTATTGAAAACCATCTCTACCCCAATCAGAGATGAGCGATAGGTTAGAAGTGAAGCTTAGTAACCACTGCATCATTACGTAATGTAGTGAGAAGCTGTGGGGATGGATGGTTGTCAGATATGGCGGAGTAGTGTACTGTAGAGTGGAATAATTGGCATATGAGTCAATAGGGGAAGGAGCACAATTAAGAAAATCGATTATGAAAAGAAGAAAAGGAATAGGTGATAGTAGAGAGAAACCCCACTGATGACAGTCTTGAGAGAAAAGTAGTGACTGTTTACAACAGCAACTATCGAACCGCCAGGAAGGAAATCAGAGATTAAGGTATAGAGAGAAGGATAGAAACCGAATAAGAGTAGGTTGGAAATGTAAGTTATTGCCAGATTCTATAAAAATAAATTATGATATGTCTATATCAGTTTTTCCCGTGGCCAACAGAACAGAGAAGTTTAACAAAACCACATGAGGTATCCAACAACACTCAATTTAATAACAACATTAACAATAATCACACATCAACTCAATACCGATAGAAAGACAACAATGGTCTCACATCAACTCCAACACATTAGCAATCTGAAAGATTCTCCCTTCAACACAACCATGCAAAAAAAAAACAATACTTCATACGAGGTAAACTTCAAATAAATAAAAACATCAGGTAATGATAGATTTGAGTAAATCTATGAAAATGTATTATTAATTCAGTTGGAGGCATAGTCGGAATCGGAGTCG
Organism: Petrolisthes cinctipes; assembly: GCA_033782935.1. Taxonomy (NCBI): domain Eukaryota; kingdom Metazoa; phylum Arthropoda; class Malacostraca; order Decapoda; family Porcellanidae; genus Petrolisthes; species Petrolisthes cinctipes. The sequence goes on along the minus strand of JAWQEG010000432.1, from coordinate 46,065 downwards.
TAATTATGAAACAACTGTGGTCGGAGTCGGATTCGAGTAACAGTAACAGTTGTATTAACAGTAAATATGGGGTTACACCGAGAGTTTGTATAGATCCCTGCTGGACTAGATCTGATGTTTTATTTATATGAATTTTACCGACTCGGAATCCAACCCAAAACTTAAATATCCATAGCTCCATATGGCTCTTCATTTAAGTATATATTAAGAGGAGAGTTTCAGACAAGATGGTTTTAACATTTAATATTCTTATGAATGATTGTTCTTTGGCATGTAAGGATTAACTAATGACTTAAATAGACTAACAAATTTTACGCCTCATTACCTATGAACATAATATATCACTGCTAGTATGGCTACCTTGTCAATAATACTGAAAGTGCAAATAATATTTTCTTACTGGCAGACGTAAAACTAAATAATAATGATATAATTTTGACAAGGTTTTCAATGTTTGATAAACGCATATATAACAACAGATATTATGCAACGTCACGGCTTTATACCAAATATGATGTGTATGTGTGTGTGTGTGAGAGAGAGAGAGAGAGAGAGAGAGATTAGGCGCCGCAACAGCGAGGTCATATAGCGCCAGAAAAAGGTGATAGAGAGGTGTGACAGCAAGCAGGAAGGATGAGAAAAAACAAAAATAAATAAATAAAAGAGGTGCTACAGAATGTTGCTTGTCCGTAATGAGAGATGAAGTAAACTATATTTGGTGTCCAAGTGTGTAGTCAGGTGTATCTACAAATATGAATAAATGTAAATAAATTTTGTATTACTTGAGGGATAACACATCACTGATATGTAAATAAATATATTAAAATGGTTGTAATGTTGTATTAGCACATGTGACTCCTCTTCTCTATACCACAACCCCTCCTTCCACCCACCAAGCCGTTTGTCCCTCCCCTCCCCCACTCCCTCTTTCTCCGACCCGAATACGGAAGATGAAGGTTTGCCGACTCGATATATTGTCTTGTACAGCCATGGCTGATAGTGGTGGACCAGGGTCCAAGAAGTGTTGGAGAGCAACTGAACAGAGTTCGAACAAGTTAATTTTCCAAGCCATTCTCAACGTTGAGAGAAGTTTAGAAGACTCACTTTTTCGAACTCTGTTCAGTTGCTCTCCAACACTCCTTGGACCCTATCAGCCATGGCTGTACAGTATATTCACAGGAGCTCACACAAGCGAAGTGCTGTTTCCACGTTAGACACTCCAAGTGAGGGGCCCGGGTGGTCCAGGTGAAACACTTGTAGATTAGTGTACTATACCAATGTTTGAGTCTCGCTCCAGCACTGGTGGAGTGTAGACATACTCGTGGCGCTCTGCCTCCATTCTTGTTTGTGTTGTTGTTTGAGTTGTTTTTGCGCTCTTGTTTGTGTTTTTTGTATTGTTTGTGAGTTCTTGTTTGTGTGTTGTTGTTTCTGTGGTGTTGCTGGTGTTGTTTGTCTGTTGTGGTTCTGTGTATAGTTTTGTTGTGATTGTCTGTTTGTGTGTGTGTGTGTGTCCCTTGCTGATTGAGTGTTTAGTTGTTCGTGTTGTTGTTTGCTTTCCATCTAGGCTTTGTCTGGCCTGATGGAGAGTGCAGATTCCTGCTTGGAGGCCGAGTTGGCAATGTCGGAGGAAGACGAGTCTCCAATTGAGGATCACTGGCCTGAGCTGCCCTCTCGCAACCCTCCCCCCCTCTCCTCGGTCACTCCGCAGCTCAGGTTGCAGCCGTCCACCTCCTCAACCTCTACCAAGCGACCAGTTGACGCCTCTTCCGACTCCTCGCAGGATTCCGATGGTGAGGACTGTTTGCCTCCAGCTGCCAAGACGGCGAAGGGTGCTTCAGCTTTTGCCCCGAGAGATGCCTATGTCAAGCTCTCCTTCTCTGGGAACCCATCTACGGACACAAAGCTGCGTTGGTTGTCTGATGTCAACAGGGCCTTCCAGCTGTAGCGTGAACTGGCTGAAGTCCAGATGGCTGCTGTCACCTCCCGGTTTGTCTACATCTCTAGGAAGCGTCAGGACATCATTGATAGAGTCAAGGCTGGTGAATTTTTGTCTCTGCCTCTCATTCTTGAAGACTCACCTGACAGGCCTCGTAAGTTCCCCAGCTACATCCTCGCCCGTTTTCTTATTGATGTTGACCCGAAACTTGCCAAGGGATACCCTGGTGTGTACTCTGCCTGTCGTTTTTTCCAAGATGGTTCCCCCATTAGCTATTGTTGTTGTCTGGAGTCAACCCGATCCACCTCCAAATGAGATTTCCTTTGATTTCCTCCCCTGTCTTCCACCGTGTGAGGTGAGGAAACTTCATAATGACCAGTCTTGGTGCTACAGGTGCTGGGGAGTTGGGCATATCTCCCGGTACTGTTCTGCCAGGCCGAAGTGTGCATGGTGTGCCGCCGACCATGATTCCAAGACATGTCCTGTCAGGGATGAACCATCATGTCCTGCTGCCTCCACCTCTGAGCCTTCACCTCCTGAGGATACGTCTCGATGGAAGTGTCCAAGATGTACGTCGAGTACATCCATGCCACACGTTAACCCCTGCCTTCAGCCAGGGGTTAACGTGTGGCATGGATGTACTCGACGTCAGGTCCAGGCTCGTGTCTCTACTATTGCTCTGCCTCCACCTCCGCCACCACCACCTCCCCAGTCTGCTCCACCTACCAGCCCTGCCTCGCCTCCGGACCTGGCCCTCCGCAAGTCTGTTGCTACCCTCATGGCACGATGTACGGCTCTTGAGAACCGCTTTTCTGCCCTTGAAGCCAGGATTGATAGGCTGGTTACCACTCAGGCTGCCAATGACTCCAAACTCTCCACCTTGGTCGAGGCTCAGCAGGCCATCATCAACTGTCACTACCCTTACAGAAAAGATGGATACTGTTGCATCTCGCCTTGAAAAGCTTTTCGAGACAGTCCGTTCTCCTGGTCCATCATCTTCTCCAGGTCGCTCATCTGCCCTCACTCACCGGACTTCTACCTCCAAATACAGAGTTCGCTAGTGATTGCCGGCTGGATGTCATCTCCTGGAATGTATGTGGTATCACCAGTTATACTAAGCTCACTCAACTCAAGGCCTATGTTTTACATCATCATCCCAGTGTTATTTGGTAAGTGCTTGGTAAGCTCCTCCTCTCTCAGGTTATGTGCCATATGTTCATCTGGTAAGGAATGGTCTCCTGATTTACATACATAGCTCCTTGCCACATCGCCTTCTCTGTACCTCCACTGATACTGACATGATCTTTCAGCTATTTGAGGTTCTACCTGGGAATGGAGTACTCCAATTATGTAATGTCTATTCTGCCCCAGCTAGACTCACTCTTGAGGCTCTTCCTTCTCCAACAGTGCGTGGTATGGGGTATATGGGAGATTTTAATGCTCTGCATTCTGATTTGGGTGATGGTTCTGGCTTTATTAATCGTAATGGTGTTCATCTCCTTTCATACATCCGCAAGCATCATCTGACATGCTGGGACACTGGCGGTGCCACTCATTGCCGGGGAGGTACTCTGGATTACATCCTCTTGTCTGGCCTGATAGCATCTCAGGTCCAGTGCTCCTCCATGCCAGACTTATTCTCTGATCACATCGCTCTTCGGTTTCATTATCCTCTACCTGCTGGGTCAAGTGCTTCAGCCACTCGTTTGCGTATTGCTGTGCCCCCTAAATATTGCCCGACTTACATCTTATTTATGGCCCATGTATTCCCTACATTTGACATATCATCAACTGAAAAGTTGTACTCTGATCTTGTATCTGCTACTCATGACTTTTATAGGCTATATGTCTCCCAGTCACACCTCCAGCACCGCCATACTGCCCACTCCTGGACGCTGGATGCACATATACAGGAGGCAAAGGAGGAGGCTGAATGTGATGGCCTATTGTTTCAACCCAACCCCTGACCTGCTCCATCGTTACCAGATGTCTAGGGACGCTTTAGTTGCTCTGCATGAGTGTGCTCACACTGAGTCTTGGCAGCGGTTCACGGAAAGCATCAACTAGCAAACAAGTGTGGCTTTTATGTGGCACCTCATCCGTCGGGTTGTTAAAAAGACACCAGCCACTGCTCGTCATCACACTCCCGCCGACTTGTCGATGCCTGATCAGAACAATCTACCCCAGCCAGTCTACCCATCCACATGCAAGATGCACTCGCTTCCCGTGCTGCTGTCCATCGACTACGTCTAATGTCTGCTCTGTTACAAGATGATGACGATGATGCAGAGGAGATAACTGAGGAGGAGTTGCGCCGTGCTCTCTCTCGGGGTAGAGCTTCTTCCCCTGGTGATGATGGTATTATTTATGCTGTGCTGTGCCTACTTCAACAAGTTCCTGGGAACCCTCTACTTCGACTGTACAATCTTTGTCTTCGTGACAAAGTTGTGTACCATGAGCCTGGACCAGCAGCACAATAATACCCATCCCTAAGCCCGGCACTGCGAAGTTCAGACCTATTTCTCTGACTTCCTGTTTTTGTAAGGTTATGGAGAGAATCTTACTCAATCGTCTCTTGTACAGACTGCAAGATCGCCTTTCTCCATGGCTGTTTGGTTTCCTTCCCCAGCGGAGCACACATCACTGCCTAGTCGACCTGTACACTCGCCTTAACAGGGACAGTGTGGTGGCCTTCATTGACCTTCGAAGTGCCTTCGATGTTGCTAATAGAGACGTCATTTTGGAGCAACTGGTTGACTTTGGGATAAAGGGTAATCTATTACGGTGGATTCGGGGCTACCTGAGTAACAGGACCTCCTGTGTGTTTTTCAGTGGTGCGCTCAGTCCTTTGCGTAGTTTTCATCTTGGTACGCCTCAATGGGGTGTTCTCAGTCCATTGTTATTTAATATTCTGATGCATCGGCTGCTCACTTCTCTCCCTGATATACCTGGAACTACAATTACGTGCTATGCTGATGATATCTGTGCTCATTCTACCTCACCAAGGGATCTCCAGCGGTTTCTTGACTCCTTCTCTGTGTCCTCCTCTCACTGTAGCATTATTGTCTCCCCAGATAAGAGCAGAATATTCACCTGCCGCCTTCCTCAAGCTCAGCCAGTGTTCACCATTGGAGGGACTGTCATTCCCATGTGTTCCCAGTATCGCTACCTGGGCGCGCCAGTCAATATTTGGCCGATTGTTCCTGCCAGATCTCAAGACCATCCCATTGTCCAGGACTTATTGGGTCGTCTCCAGCGCCGACTTACTTCAATGGCTATCTAACAACTCTTCGGGCATCTCCATCCCAGTAGCCAGAACCATCTATATTGCTTTTATCCTTTCAGTTGTTGATTACCTCTACCCTGCTTTGATTCAAATTCCTAGGGCTACTCTGGAAACTTTAGAAAAATTTCAGAATAGAGCAATGAGAATAATTCTCGGCTGTCCAATGTCGACCAGGATAGTGTACATGCAGCGTGAGTTGCGTCTTCCCCCATTAATCGAGAGAATTTATTGTAATGTTACTGGCTTCACTGTCAAGTGCCTCCATTTCCCACATCTTTCACCCCATTACTTTCAGTTAGTCAGGACTTCTCTTAGACCAAACTCCCCTGTCCCTCCCATACTGCCTGCTGGACGTACTCTTATAAGGTCTGTTTCCTCTATGCTCCGTAGTCTTAATATAGATATAATGGTTGCAGACGTCCCCCCAGGGCCCCCTCCATGGATGCTACCAACACCTGATGTGAGCTTCACACCTACTTCCAAGTCGGAACTGCCTTCTGTACAGTGGCAGTTGGCTTTGGAACACATAGAAACAGTGACGTCCTCCATCACAGATCCATACTGCCTCTACACTGATGGCTCATTGCAGGTGGATGGTACAGAAGGTTGTGCCGTTTTCTCACCTGACATGGAGTCACCTCCAGGGGGCTGGGTTGGCTGTCCTCTCTGTAACTGCTCTAGCTCAACATTGTGTGAACTGTATGGCATTCTGGATGCTGTTATTCTTGTTTGTCAACGTGGAGTGAATGCTGCCATTTTTTGTGACTCCAAACCTGCCCTTCATTCCCTCTCTATTGTTCAGCCCACACACTCTACTGTTATTCAACAGATTTTATCGTTTTTGGCCTTATTGCGACATCGTAACTTGACTGTCAAATTTTTATGGGTGCCATCCCATGTAGGTTTATGTCACAATGGTACAGTTGACAGACTCGCAAAGGAAGCCTGCCATCTGCCTCCTCGAGCATCTCCATCACCCATTACGAGTCTGTCTGCCGTCACAAATATTCCTACCGTCATCGAGGCCTCATGGTTTGGAGGCACAATATAGTCTCTGCTCGTTTGAGGCTTGGCTACCGGCCACCGTGGCAGGTTGCTGGGATGCAGGGTGAGCTTCCCTTCACTGAGTGTCGCTTGTGTCGAGCCCCTCGTGCTAACACTATAGAGCACTATTGCCTGCCCCACTGTCCAACACTTGTGGTTTGTCGATACCTGCTGAACCATCAGGTTCTGGAGGAACTTCTGGTACGCCACCCTCGTTTTGGTGGATTTAAGTAGGTCAATGTAAATATTTGTCTGTATGCTTGTGCTTCATTCTGTTATGTTTTCGTGATGAGTGTGTGTGTGTGTGTGTGTGTGTGTGTGTGTGTGCGTGTGTGATTGTAGTCGTTGGGTTCTCATGAGTCCTGCCTACCCTTGTGTATTGTTGTCTGCCTGTTGACTGACGCTACAGCGCAATGAATTAAAAAAACAAAACAAAACATTGTTTATCCAGGACTGTACTTTGTTTCTGTGTCATATAGCAATCTCTGAAGGAGCACCAAGAATCGTCTGTAATTTAAACCATTTCTGTAAACATCACATATGCTCCCTCTATTCGACCATCAAAATCTGCTTTCCTCAAGTCATGTGTACAGTCCCGCACCACAATCCCTAGCCCATCTGAATCAAAACCCGAGATCTGGAGCAGGCGGTTTCTGTACAACAGCCCACCCAAAGCCTCCATTGGTTCGAAATGTGTGTGACCTCGTGATGGTTTGGGTGGGCTGTCGTCCAGAAATCGCCTGCTTCAGATCTCGGGCTTCAACTCAAGTGGGCTAGGGATTTTGGTACGCGACTGTACATCACTGCGGAACGTAGACTTTCTAACCAGAAGCTAATTTGTTGTGACCAGTTTCTCTCAGTGGCTCTCCTACCGTTAGTATGCAAAAGATATAAATTTAATATTTAATGGTAAACATACAGTGTAACACGTTGCCCCCTCTATATAGTGGGGCTTGGTCATTCACTGAGACAGAAATGCTTCACAGCAAACGTCACTCAGTCAACTTGATATTGGATGTCCAGTTAATATGACAGTTGTACTCGTCGGAGATATGTGAAATCTTTTCCTCTATAACTTCATAATATAGTCTACTGTAATTTGGAGTCAACATTGAACCCGTGTACAGTTGGACACAGGAATTCGTGGTACAGTCATGGTCAATAAATAGTCCTGCAACACCTTCCAATGAGATGGCTTCGAAAAATTATCCGAAACTATAGCTGTTGGTCTCTGCAATATTGGTTCATATGTTTCAATCAAATGGCTCGCTTTTATTCACCAGGTTGCAGGACTTTTGACCATGACTGTACAACCCAGGTGGAAGATGCTCTGCTCCTAACAGTATCAGGTTACTTTGCGACGAATAGAATATACCAAGGGCAGAAACTATGACGTGGGATGCATGGCGACGATAAAGAAATGGCAGGCAAATGTCACTGGATACTGGAGATGGACAAGCTTCTTCCACCTGGGCTGTAACACGAATTCCTGTGTCCAACTGTACTTCCTTTCCCACTTTAAGGGAAGTAACTTTAGTGAATGGGCAAATTGGAGCACACGTAGCCCTTGGAACTCTATAATAAAACACGTCTCTACAGTCTTATGTGGAAGGATTCTGTTGTTGCTTGGGATATCTTGGAGGAATCAGAGTCAACGAATTTCCCACAGCAGGTTATACTTCCCTTAATGTCAACACCTAACTGTTGATATTCTCATCTCACACATCGGGTCACGAACATAAAGTGATGTACAGTCAGCGGCAAAAGTCGTGTCGCCTCACTCAGCACTTCTTTAAAGATAACATAAAGTTTCATCATTGAATAAACACATTCACCATACAGAAATACGATATCCAGGGAGTAAAATAATATATACTTCTCTGATTTTTCAGTTAACGAGCCCGTGAAGCTTATATTTCCATACTTACTTCATGACTTGGCAGATGTAGCGACAGGACATTTGCCGCTGACTGTACTGTACTGTACCTACTCTCTCCAGATCGAATCGATGGTTTTGAAGAGAGAGAGAGAGAGAGAGAGAGAGAGAGAGAGAGAGAGAGAGAGAGAGAGGCGGGGTCAACAAGGAGAGGGACCATCACACCACCGCTCATTACCTTTACATCCATCATTCTTTTCCCAGCCCTCCTTCAACTCCATCCTCTCTCTCTCTCTCTCTCTCTCTCTCTCTCTCTCTCTCTTATATATCATTGGGAAGCGGCTGATGTTGATGGAGAAGGCTTTACCTATCTACCTATCTATCAATCTATTATTATAAAATTTACCACCTATTGGAAGCTAAATATTTCTCAAAACTGTACCAAAAAACACACTACATCATTATAACCTAGGTTATAAACACAGTACCGTACCTCAGTATAACCTAGGTCATAAACACAGTACCTCAGTATAACCTATAGGTCATAAACACACAACCGTACCTCAGTATAACCTAGGTCATAAACACAGTACCTCATTATAACCTAGGTCATAAACACACTACCGTACCTCAGTATAACCTAGGTCGTAAACACAGTACCTCAGTATAACCTAGGTCATAAACACACAAGCTCAGTATAACCTAGGTCATAAACACACTACCGTACCTCAGTATAACCTAGGTCATAAACACACAAGCTCATTATAACCTAGGTCATAAACACAGTACCTCATTATAACCTAGGTCATAAACACTACCTCAGTATAACCTAGGTCATAAACACAGTACCTCATTATAACCTAGGTCATAAACACTACCTCAGTATAACCTAGGTCACAATTACGTGTTTTTGACCCGAACTCGTAAATTCGCGACCACGTCCTCAAATGTTTATGTCATCTGAGCTGGTAACACTGTGTGGGGAAGGTGTCATTCATTGTAGGTGAAAGATTGTATCATGTTGCTCTACTATTTTCCACCTACTCAGCTGATTCCTCCCCAAATAAATGTTACCAGCTCAAATGGCATAAACATCTAAGTACGTGGTCGCGAATTTACAAGCTCGGGTGTACAGCCACAATCAAATATCCACCGACACTTTCCTTCCATCGTAGTAAATATCTTGGTAATAAAGAACAACATTTGTAAGATTTTGCAGCACCTCATAATAATAATAATTGAGGAGTTTAACTGACATAAGGTGTTGCATGATTACATTTTGATATGATACTGATTTATTTACACGGTGGAAGGAAAGTGTCGATGGTTATTTGATTGTGGATGTACACTCGCAATCCAAAATATGTATCCAGGCTTGCTTCGAATAGCCTGATCGAGTATGAAGGGAGCTCAAACAAATATGAAACAGGATAAGCGTTGTAATTGGTTCACTAGTATATCAAATGATTCGAAACTTCAACAACAAGATTTGGTTGCAAATTTTGGATTGTGAGAGTACATTGGAGTTGTTGTTGTTTTTTTTTTCATTCATTGCGCCGTAGCGTCAGTCAACAGGCAGACAACAATAAACAAGGGTAGGCGGGACTCATGAGAATCCAATGACTACAAACACACATGCACACACACACACACATCACGAAAACATAACAGAATGAAGCACAAGCATACAGACAAATATTTACATCATGACCTACTTAAATCCACCAAAACGAAACGAGGGTGGCGCAGCAGAAGTTCCTCCAGAACCTGATGGTTCAGCAGGTGTCGACAAATCACATCAAGTGGCAGGCCCTGGGGCAGCAAGTGTCGGACAGTGGGGCAGGCCAGGCAATAGTGTTCTATAGTGTTAGCATGAGAGAATCGACACAAGCGACACTCAGTATAGGGAGGCTCACCCTGTATCCCAGCAACCTGCCACGGTGGCCGGTAGCCAAGCCTCAAACGAGCAGAGACTATATTGTGCCTACGAACCATGAGGCCTCGACGACGGTAGGAATATTTGTGACGGCAGACAGACTCGTAATGTGTGATGGAGAAGCTGAAGGGCCTCTCTGCATCCCTGCGTCGCCGTACATGGAGGAGAGCAGCAGAGCGAACTCTAGAAAGGTAACATGTCAGGGAGAGAGGACGTCCAACACCACGAGGAGGCATGTGGCAGGCTTCCTTTGCGAGTCTGTCAACTGTACCACAAGGAAGACTACAGACGGTGGGAATGTCGGCCCTGGGATACATGCCCGTGAGCCAGCAGTCCCCTCATCTGCTGCCTTCGAAGAAACAGATCTCACTATCACCCTGACTCCCATTTGGGGGTCCGAGCATCTGCACGGCTTCGGTCAACCAGACACGGGACTGCTCGGCCAGACAGTCTGGGGAACTATAACAACAACAACAACTGTACCATTGTGACGTAAACCTACATGGGATGACACCCATAAAAATTTTAATGTCAAGTTACGATGACGCAATAAGGCCAAAAACGATAAAATCTGCTGAATAACAGTAGAGTGTGTGGGTGTGTGGACTGAACAATAGAGAGGGAATGAAGGGCAGGTTTGGAGTCACAAAAAATGGCAGCACTCACTCCACGTTGACAAACAAGACTAACAGCATCCAGAATGCCATACAGTTCACACAATGTTGAGCTAGAGTGGTTACAGAGACGACAGCCAACCCAGCCCCCTGGAGGTGACTCCATGTCAGGTGAGAAAACGGCACAACCTGCTGTACCATCCGCTTGCAATGAGCCATCAGTGTAGAGGCAGTATGGATCTTTGATGGAGGACGTCACTGTTTCTATGTGTTCCAGAGCCAACTGCCGCTGTAGAGAAGGCAGTTCCGACTTGGAAGTAGATGTGAAGCTCACATCAGGTGTTGGTAGCATCCATGGAGGGGGCCCTGGGGGGACGTCTGCAACCATTATATCTATATTAAGACTACGGAGCATAGAGGAAACAGACCTTATAAGAGTACGTCCAGCAGGCAGTATGGGAGGGACCGGGGAGTTTGGTCTAAGAGAAGTCCTGACTAACTGAGAGTAATGGGGTGAAAGATGTGGGAAATGCAGGCACTTGACAGTGAAGCAAGTAACATTACAATAAATTCTCTCAATTAATGGGGGAAGACGCAACTCACGCTGCATGTTCACTATCCTGGTCGACATTGGACAGCCGAGAATTATTCTCATTGCTCTATTCTGAAATTTTTCTAAAGTTTCCAGAGAAGCCCTAGGAATTTGAATCAAAGCAGGGGAGAGGTAATCAACAACTGAATGGATAAAAGCAATATAGATGGTTCTGGCTACTGGGATGGAGATGCCCAAGGAGTGGTTAGAGAGCCATTGAAGTGGTGTAAGTCGGCATTAGAGACGAACCAATAAGTCCTGGACAATGGGATGGTCTTGAGGTCTGGCAGGGACAATCGGCCAAATATTGACTGGCGCACCCAGGTAGCGGTACTGGAAACACATGGGAATGACAGTCCCTCCAATGGTGAACACTGGCCGAGCTTGAGGAAGGCGGCAGGTGAATATTCTGCTCTTATCTGGGGAGACAATAATGCCACAGTGAGAGGAGGACACAGAGAAGGAGTCAAGAAACCGCTGGAGATCCCTTGGTGAGGTAGAATGAACACAGATATCATCAGCATAGCACGTAATTGTAGTTCCAGGAATATCTGGGAGAGAAGTGAGTAACCGATGCATCAGAATATTAAATAACAATGGGCTGAGAACACCCCCTTGAGGCATACCAAGATGAAAACTGCGCAAAGGACTGAGTGCACCACTGAAAAACACACGGGAGGTCCTGTTACTCAGGTAGCCCCGAATCCACCGTAGTAGATTACCCTTTATCCCAAAGTCAACCAGTTGATCCAAAATGACGTCTCTATTAGCAACATCGAAGGTCAATGAAGGCCACCACACTGTCCCTGGAAAGGCGAGAGTACAGGTCGACTAAGCAGTGGTGTGTTCCACTGGGGAAAGAAACCAAATAGCCATGGAGAAAGACGATTCTGCAGTCTGTACATGAGACGATTGAATAAGATTCTCTCCATAACCTTACAAAAACAGGAAGTAAGGGAAATAGGCCTGAACTTCGCAGTGCCGGGCTTAGGGATGAGTATTATTGTGCTGCTGGTCCAGGCTCGTGGTACACAACCATAACATAGACAAAGATTGCACAGTCGAAGTAGAGGATTCCCAGGAACTTGTTGAAGTAGGCATAGCACAACATAAGTAATACCATCATCACCAGGGGAAGGAGCTTGAAACAATATGCCATCACATTCAGCCTCCTGTATACGTGCATCCAGCATCCAGAAGTGGGCAGTATGGCGATGCTGGAGGTGTGGCCGGGAGACGTATAGTCTATAAAAGTCATGAGTAGCAGATACAAGATCAGAGTACAACTTTTCAGCTGATGATATGTCATATGTAGTTGGGCAATATTTATGGCACAGCAATACGCAAATGAGTGGCTGAAGCACTTGACCCAGCAGGTAGAGGATAATGAAACCGAAGAGCGATGTGATCAGAGAATAAGTCTGCCATGGAGGAGCACTGGACCTGAGATGCTATCAGGCCAGACGAGAGGATGAAATCCAGAGTACCTCCCCGGAAAATGAGTGGCACCGCCAGTGTCCCAGCGTGTCGGATTATGCTTGCAGATGTATGAAGGGAGACGAACACCATTACGATTAATAGAGCCAGAACCATCAGCCAAATCAGGATGCCGAGCATTAAAATCTCCCATATACACCATACCCCACACTGTTGGAGAAGGAAGAGCCTCAAGAGTGAGTCTAGCTGGGGCAGAATAGACATTACATAGTTGGAGTACTCCATTCCCAGGTAGAACCTCAAATGGCTGAAAGGTCATGTTAGGATCAGTGGAGGTACGGAGAAGGAGATGTGGCAAAGACCTATGTATGTAAGTCAGGAGACCATTTCTTACCATATGAACATATGGCACATAACTTGATAGGGGAGGAGCTTGCCCAGCAGGGAGCGGCCATCCTGGAAATGCTTCCTGGAGAAAAATAGCACTGAGATGATAATGAAAAACATAGGCCTTGAGTTGAGTGAGCTTAGCATAACTGGTGATACCACATACATTCCAGGAGATGACATCCAGCCGGCAATCACTAGCGAACTCTGTATTTGGAGGTAGAAGTCCGGTGAGTGGGGGCAGATGAGCGACCTGGAGAAGAAAATGGACCAGGAGAAGGGACTGACTCGAAAAGCTTTTCAATGCGAGATTCAACAGTATCCATCTTTTCGGTAAGGGTAGTGACAGTTGAGATGATGGCCTGCTGAGCCTCGACCTGGGTGGAGAGTTTGGAGTCATTGTCAGTCTGAGCGGCAACCAGCCCATCAATCCTGGCTTCAAGGGCAGAAAAGCGGTTCTCGAGAGCCGTACATCGTGCCATGAGGGTAGCAACAGACTATCCGGAGGCGAGGCAGGGCTGGTAGGAGGAGCAGACTTGGGAGGTGGTGGTGATGGTGGTCGAGGCGGAGCAATAGTAGAGACACGAGCCTGGACCTGACGTCGAGTACATCCATGGCACACGTTAACCCCTGGCTGAAGGCATCTTGGAAACTTCCATCAAGACGTATCCTCAGGAGGTGAAGGCTCAGAGGTGGAGGCAGCAGGACGTGATGGTTCACCTCTGACAGGACACGTCTTGGAATCATCGTTGGCGGCACACCATGCACACTTCGGCCTGGCAGAATAGTACCGGGAGATATGCCCAACTCCCCAGCACCTGTAGCACCAAGGCTGGTCATTATGAAGTTTCCTCACCTCACACGGTGGAAGACAAGGGAGGAAATCAAAGGAAATCTCATTTGGAGGTGGATCGGGTTGACTCCAGACAACAACAATACGGCTAATGGGGGAACCATCTTGGAAAAAACGACCGGCAGAGTACACACCAGGGTATCCCTTGGCAAGTTTCGGGTCAACATCAATAAGAAAACGGGCGAGGATGTAGCTGAGGAACTTACGAGGCCTCTCGGGTGAGTCTTCAAGAATGAGAGGCAGAGACAAAAATTCACCAGCCTTGACTCTATCAATGATGTCCTGACGCTTCCTAGAGATGTAGACAAACCGGGAGGTAACAGCAGCCATCTGGACTTCAGCTAGTTCATGCTACAGCTGGAAGGCCCTGTTGACATCAGACAACCAACGCAGCTTTGTGTCCGTAGATGGGTTCCCAGAGAAGGAGAGCTTGACATAGGCATCTCTCGGGGCAAAAGCAGGAAGGTTGGACGAGGGCAAGGAGTTGGTATACAAGGAAGAAACACCAGGGTGAGGCAGAGAAGGTACGTCATGCACAGCTGAAGCACCCTTCGCCGTCTTGGCAGCTGGAGGCAAACAGTCCACACCATCGGAATCCTGCAAGGAGTCGGACGAGGCATCAACAGGTCGCTTGGTAGAGGTTGAGGAGGTGGAAGGCTGCAACCTGAGCTGCGGAGTGACCGAGGAGAGGGGGGGAGGGTTGCGAGAGAGCAGCTCAGGCCAGTGATCCTCAAGTGGAGACTCGTGTTCCTCCGACATTGCCAAGTCGGCCTTCAAGCAGGAATCCGCGCTCTCCATCAGGCCAGGCAAGGCCTAGATGGAGAGCAAACAACAACACGAACAACTTAACACTCAATCAGCCAGGGACACACACACACACACACACACACACAGACAATCACAACAAAACTATACACAGAACCACAACAGACAAACAACACCAGCAACACCACAGAAACAACAACACACAAACAAGAACTCACAAACAATACAAAAAAAAAAAAAACGCTAAAAAAACAACCCAAACAACAACACAAACAAGATTGGAGACAGAGCGCCACGAGTACGTTCACACTCCACCAGTTCTGGAGCGAGACTTGAAGCAAGCCTGGATAGCCTACATATTTTGGATTGCGACTGTACAGTGTTGTTGATAAATGCGGAGCAAATGATTTCTTAAGGACCCTGTGATCGTGTATGAGACTTGGTGGCTTCTGATTCCTCCGGACTAAACCACTAAACAAGCTCTTTCAATATAGGTAGTGTTTCGTGGCAAATGTTTCAAGGACTCACTAACTTCCATTTTTTTTTTACTGCATCACAGGGCGCCTTAAGTTTTTTTTTTTTTTTTTTTTTTTTTTTTTTTTTTTAATTCATTGCGCCGTAGCGTCAGTCAATAGGCAGACAACAGTACACAAGGGTAAGCGGGACTCACGAGAACCCAATGACCACATACACACACAAGCACACACACATGCGCACACACACTCACATCACGAAAACATAACAGAATGAAGCACAAGCATACAGACAAATATTTATATCATGACCTACTTAAATCCACCAAAACGAGGGTGGCGCACCAGAAGTTCCTCCAGAACCTGATGGTTCAGCAGGTGTCGACAAACCACATCAAGTGGCAGGCCCTGGGGCAGCAAGTGTCGAACAGTGGGGCAGGCTAGGCAATAGTGCTCTATAGTGTTAGCACGAGGCGCTCGACACAAGCGACACTCAGTGAAGGGAGGCTCACCCTGCATCCCAGCAACCTGCCACGGTGGCCGGTAGCCAAGCCTCAAACGAGCAGAGACTACATTGTGCCTCCGAACCATGAGGCCTCGACGACGGTAGGAATATTTGTGATGGCAGACAGACTCGTAATGGGTGATGGAGATGCTGAAGGGCCTCTCTGCATCCCTGCGTCGCCGTACAGGGAGGAGAGCGGCGGAGCGGACTTTAGAGAGGTAACATGTCAGGGAGAGAGGACGTCCAGCACCACGAGGAGGCAGATGGCAGGCTTCCTTTGCGAGTCTGTCAACTGTACCATTGTGACGTAAACCTACATGGGATGGCACCCATAAAAATTTGACAGTCAAGTTACGGTGACGCAATAAGGCCAAAAACGATAAAATCTGCTGAATAACAGTAGAGTGTGTGGGCTGAACACTAGAGAGGGAATGAAGGGCAGGTTTGGAGTCACAAAAAATGGCAGCATTCACTCCACGTTGACAAACAACACTAACAGCATCCAGAATGGCATACAGTTCACACAATGTTGAGCTAGAGTGGTTACAGAGACGACGGCCAACCCAGCCCCCTGGAGGTGACTCCAGGTCAGGCGAGAAAACAGCACAACCTGCTGCACCATCCACCTGCAATGAGCCATCAGTGTAGAGGCAGTATGGATCTGTGATGGAGGACGTCACTGTTTCTATGTGTTCCAGAGCCAACTGCCGCTGTAGAGAAGGCAGTTCCGACTTGGAAGTAGGTGTAAAGCTCACATCAGGTGTAGGTAGCATCCATGGAGGGGGCCCTGGGGGGACGTCTGCAACCATTATATCTATATTAAGACCACGGAGCACAGAGGAAACAGACCTTATAAGAGTACGTCCAGCAGGCAGTATGGGAGGGACCAGGTAGTTTGGTCTAAGAGAAGTCCTGACTAACTGAGAGTAATGGGGTGAAAGATGTGGGAAATGGAGGCACTTGACAGTGAAGCAAGTAACATTAGAATAAATTCTCTCCACTAATGGGGGAAGACGCAACTCACGCTGCATGTTCACTATCCTGGTCGACATTGGACAGCCGAGAATTATTCTCATTGCTCTATTCTGAAATTTTTCTAAAGTTTCCAGAGAAGCCCTAGGAATTTGAATCAAAGCAGGGGAGAGGTAATCAACAACTGAATGGATAAAAGCAATATAGATGGTTCTGGCTACTGGGATGGAGATGCCCAAGGAGTGGTTAGAGAGCCATTGAAGTGGTGTAAGTCGGCATTAGAGACGAACCAATAAGTCCTGGACAATGGGATGGTCTTGAGGTCTGGCAGGGACAATCGGCCAAATATTGACTGGCGCACCCAGGTAGCGGTACTGGAAACACATGGGAATGACAGTCCCTCCAATGGTGAACACTGGCCGAGCTTGAGGAAGGCGGCAGGTGAATATTCTGCTCTTATCTGGGGAGACAATAATGCCACAGTGAGAGGAGGACACAGAGAAGGAGTCAAGAAACCGCTGGAGATCCCTTGGTGAGGTAGAATGAACACAGATATCATCAGCATAGCACGTAATTGTAGTTCCAGGAATATCTGGGAGAGAAGTGAGTAACCGATGCATCAGAATATTAAATAACAATGGGCTGAGAACACCCCCTTGAGGCATACCAAGATGAAAACTGCGCAAAGGACTGAGTGCACCACTGAAAAACACACGGGAGGTCCTGTTACTCAGGTAGCCCCGAATCCACCGTAGTAGATTACCCTTTATCCCAAAGTCAACCAGTTGATCCAAAATGACGTCTCTATTAGCAACATCGAAGGTCAATGAAGGCCACCACACTGTCCCTGGAAAGGCGAGAGTACAGGTCGACTAAGCAGTGGTGTGTTCCACTGGGGAAAGAAACCAAATAGCCATGGAGAAAGACGATTCTGCAGTCTGTACATGAGACGATTGAATAAGATTCTCTCCATAACCTTACAAAAACAGGAAGTAAGGGAAATAGGCCTGAACTTCGCAGTGCCGGGCTTAGGGATGAGTATTATTGTGCTGCTGGTCCAGGCTCGTGGTACACAACCATAACATAGACAAAGATTGCACAGTCGAAGTAGAGGATTCCCAGGAACTTGTTGAAGTAGGCATAGCACAACATAAGTAATACCATCATCACCAGGGGAAGGAGCTTGAAACAATATGCCATCACATTCAGCCTCCTGTATACGTGCATCCAGCATCCAGAAGTGGGCAGTATGGCGATGCTGGAGGTGTGGCCGGGAGACGTATAGTCTATAAAAGTCATGAGTAGCAGATACAAGATCAGAGTACAACTTTTCAGCTGATGATATGTCATATGTAGTTGGGCAATATTTATGGCACAGCAATACGCAAATGAGTGGCTGAAGCACTTGACCCAGCAGGTAGAGGATAATGAAACCGAAGAGCGATGTGATCAGAGAATAAGTCTGCCATGGAGGAGCACTGGACCTGAGATGCTATCAGGCCAGACGAGAGGATGAAATCCAGAGTACCTCCCCGGAAAATGAGTGGCACCGCCAGTGTCCCAGCGTGTCGGATTATGCTTGCAGATGTATGAAGGGAGACGAACACCATTACGATTAATAGAGCCAGAACCATCAGCCAAATCAGGATGCCGAGCATTAAAATCTCCCATATACACCATACCCCACACTGTTGGAGAAGGAAGAGCCTCAAGAGTGAGTCTAGCTGGGGCAGAATAGACATTACATAGTTGGAGTACTCCATTCCCAGGTAGAACCTCAAATGGCTGAAAGGTCATGTTAGGATCAGTGGAGGTACGGAGAAGGAGATGTGGCAAAGACCTATGTATGTAAGTCAGGAGACCATTTCTTACCATATGAACATATGGCACATAACTTGATAGGGGAGGAGCTTGCCCAGCAGGGAGCGGCCATCCTGGAAATGCTTCCTGGAGAAAAATAGCACTGAGATGATAATGAAAAACATAGGCCTTGAGTTGAGTGAGCTTAGCATAACTGGTGATACCACATACATTCCAGGAGATGACATCCAGCCGGCAATCACTAGCGAACTCTGTATTTGGAGGTAGAAGTCCGGTGAGTGGGGGCAGATGAGCGACCTGGAGAAGAAAATGGACCAGGAGAAGGGACTGACTCGAAAAGCTTTTCAATGCGAGATTCAACAGTATCCATCTTTTCGGTAAGGGTAGTGACAGTTGAGATGATGGCCTGCTGAGCCTCGACCTGGGTGGAGAGTTTGGAGTCATTGTCAGTCTGAGCGGCAACCAGCCCATCAATCCTGGCTTCAAGGGCAGAAAAGCGGTTCTCGAGAGCCGTACATCGTGCCATGAGGGTAGCAACAGACTATCCGGAGGCGAGGCAGGGCTGGTAGGAGGAGCAGACTTGGGAGGTGGTGGTGATGGTGGTCGAGGCGGAGCAATAGTAGAGACACGAGCCTGGACCTGACGTCGAGTACATCCATGGCACACGTTAACCCCTGGCTGAAGGCATCTTGGAAACTTCCATCAAGACGTATCCTCAGGAGGTGAAGGCTCAGAGGTGGAGGCAGCAGGACGTGATGGTTCACCTCTGACAGGACACGTCTTGGAATCATCGTTGGCGGCACACCATGCACACTTCGGCCTGGCAGAATAGTACCGGGAGATATGCCCAACTCCCCAGCACCTGTAGCACCAAGGCTGGTCATTATGAAGTTTCCTCACCTCACACGGTGGAAGACAAGGGAGGAAATCAAAGGAAATCTCATTTGGAGGTGGATCGGGTTGACTCCAGACAACAACAATACGGCTAATGGGGGAACCATCTTGGAAAAAACGACCGGCAGAGTACACACCAGGGTATCCCTTGGCAAGTTTCGGGTCAACATCAATAAGAAAACGGGCGAGGATGTAGCTGAGGAACTTACGAGGCCTCTCGGGTGAGTCTTCAAGAATGAGAGGCAGAGACAAAAATTCACCAGCCTTGACTCTATCAATGATGTCCTGACGCTTCCTAGAGATGTAGACAAACCGGGAGGTAACAGCAGCCATCTGGACTTCAGCTAGTTCATGCTACAGCTGGAAGGCCCTGTTGACATCAGACAACCAACGCAGCTTTGTGTCCGTAGATGGGTTCCCAGAGAAGGAGAGCTTGACATAGGCATCTCTCGGGGCAAAAGCAGGAAGGTTGGACGAGGGCAAGGAGTTGGTATACAAGGAAGAAACACCAGGGTGAGGCAGAGAAGGTACGTCATGCACAGCTGAAGCACCCTTCGCCGTCTTGGCAGCTGGAGGCAAACAGTCCACACCATCGGAATCCTGCAAGGAGTCGGACGAGGCATCAACAGGTCGCTTGGTAGAGGTTGAGGAGGTGGAAGGCTGCAACCTGAGCTGCGGAGTGACCGAGGAGAGGGGGGGAGGGTTGCGAGAGAGCAGCTCAGGCCAGTGATCCTCAAGTGGAGACTCGTGTTCCTCCGACATTGCCAAGTCGGCCTTCAAGCAGGAATCCGCGCTCTCCATCAGGCCAGGCAAGGCCTAGATGGAGAGCAAACAACAACACGAACAACTTAACACTCAATCAGCCAGGGACACACACACACACACACACACACACAGACAATCACAACAAAACTATACACAGAACCACAACAGACAAACAACACCAGCAACACCACAGAAACAACAACACACAAACAAGAACTCACAAACAATACAAAAAAAAAAAAAACGCTAAAAAAACAACCCAAACAACAACACAAACAAGATTGGAGGCAGAGCGCCACGAGTACGTTCACACTCCACCAGTTCTGGAGCGAGACTTGAAGCAAGCCTGGATAGCCTACATATTTTGGATTGCGACTGTACAGTGTTGTTGATAAATGCGGAGCAAATGATTTCTTAAGGACCCTGTGATCGTGTATGAGACTTGGTGGCTTCTGATTCCTCCGGACTAAACCACTAAACAAGCTCTTTCAATATAGGTAGTGTTTCGTGGCAAATGTTTCAAGGACTCACTAACTTCCATTTTTTTTTTACTGCATCACAGGGCGCCTTAAGTGACCCTGTGATGTAGTCAGAAAATTGGAGGTAAATTCGTCCTTCAAATATTGCCACGAAACACCACTTATAAGGCAGGAGCTTATTTCGTGGCATGGTCAGAACGAATTAGAAGCCTCCAATTTTCATACACGATCACAGGGTCCTTAAGGTGGGATTCTCTGCATGGTTGGTGAATTGGAAAGTCTGTGATTCCTCCAAACTATATGCCAGGAAACAGGCACCTTGATGTTACAGTAATGAGGGATCTGCTTGCTTCCTTCCTTCCTTCCTGGCATGGTTTGGAGGCATCAGTAGCCCTATACAATTTACTCTCGAAAGAATCTCCCCTCTAATTCAAACTATTCCAGGCAACAGGGTAGGTATTGACAAAACATCTTAGAGTTTGGACTTGTTCTTATGTTTGCATTTCTCAAGACCAATAAGACTAACAGGTCTTGTCATACAAGGGCAAAAATGTGTCCCGCTCGCGCATGACGTCACGGCGAGTATACACCACAGAACAAGTTGCCAAACAGTGATAAACAGGCTCATTTTCTAGTCAGTTGACAGTAGGTCAAAGGTGATACAGGTCATCTCTCTATAGTGTCCACCAAGTGCCCAGTGTGAAAATGCCATGCAACTGCATGTGCAGTGTGTGGGTGTGATTCTGTAGGAAGAAAGGGTTGCAACATAAAATTTCATGTCTTCCCCACCGATACAGAATCCTGATCTCTTTCTCTTTTTGAGTGTCTTGTCAAGGTAAAGTAAAATGAAAAGCTTAGCAGTCATCTTAACTGTTCGAATTGATGTGCAATTGTAACAGGTTTTGCATACAATAGGGATGAAATTAGACTTGGTGTCCAGTATTTGGGAAGTTTCTGGCAATCACCTATCCCCAGCTACCCCCACATTTCCTCCATCTATTCCCTAGAGACCACGTTTCCTCCACTCCAGGTGATGGATGTTCATAAGTACCTCCCATTTGTTTTAGACTGCAAAACAAGTGTTCTATAACATCCTGATTTAGCCTATGTGTGCGTATATATGAAATGCCATATTTTTCTTTCAGCATTTCATATAGTTTGGGCAAAGATTTGGAATACACAATAAGTCCTTTTTGAAACTGGTACATATTTTGTTTCACTCCACAAACTTTCATTGACATGGCTGTATCAAGCATATCATGCAAAACTTTGTTTTGTTGCTCCAAATGAAGTCCATAGCCATCCCTAGTGAATTTATTACTGAATGCAAATCTCGAGTTGAATAAATCAAACCAGCTGTCCACTAATCCCTCAGACATACTCCTCGATCAGCTGACATAAGCATAATTATTAGGTTTTATGTTAGATGTAGGGTATTCTTCAGGATACATATATTAAACAGAGAAATGGGGAGCAGCAAAAGAA
This sequence comes from Petrolisthes cinctipes, assembly GCA_033782935.1. Taxonomy (NCBI): domain Eukaryota; kingdom Metazoa; phylum Arthropoda; class Malacostraca; order Decapoda; family Porcellanidae; genus Petrolisthes; species Petrolisthes cinctipes. The sequence continues at coordinate 23,945 of JAWQEG010000432.1, read as the reverse complement.
AGCTAGCAAATAAAGTATGTAAGTCAAAGAAATGAGATGTATGACAATACATGACACTACTGTAATAAATGGCAATATATCAAGTTTGTGTGCAAATTTTATAGTTTACCTTTAACTTGCACGTTCAACTTAGGCTAATTGTGTTTAAACATGGTATGCATGAATGTTCAATGAATGGAAGGGAGATGAAAGGATGGTGAGGGCATATAGTTATCTTAAACTTAACTCCTAATCACCATTAGATCATTCTCATTATAATTTAATCACTTACACTACTCCTCTCACCACCTTTTTCATATTTCATAATTGCTTCCTAACCTGGGTAATTTCATCTGATGATAACTAGAACAAAACGAAAAAAGCCGACAGGATATTGAACAGAGAAAGAAGAAAAAACTTTGTCACGTGATGACGGTATGCCCGCCTGTAGGCGACCTCACTCCCATACCTGTCACCATGTGAGGTGATTGGGGGCAGAGGCTGGGGGGGTTGTGGGGGGGAAATGGAGAGAAAATGGGGGATGAAGTCCACCACGCCATGACGTCACTACAGCTGCGCAGTACCACTGGCTGACAAGACCTGTTAGTCTTATTGGTCTTGGCATTTCTGACCTCACCACAGTGTTTCAGGTTCATATCGAAGCAGTGAATGGTTTTGCTATTCTATTTGTATGAGCTGTTGGTATGAATTCGAAGCAGTGTCGGGTACTATGGGTCCTCGCCATGAATGAATGCTTACGAAGAAAATTTTAAGTTAAGAGTGAACTTTGAACGAAGAAGAAGAAGACGACGACGACGAAGAAGAGTAAGACGACGACGACGACGAAGAAGAAAACGACGACGACGACGAAGAAAAAGACGACGACGACGACGAAGAAAAAGACGACGACGACGACGAAGAAAAAGACGACGACGACGACGAAGAAGAAGAAGACGACGACGACGAAGAAAAAGACGACGACAAAGAAGAAGAAGAAGAAGACGACGACGACGAAGAAGACCTTTTGTGAATACGGGCCCTGGACACTATTATTTTTGTTTATCTGCTGGTCCTGTTTCCTGGCATACCTTAGAGGAATAATATCAAGGCACTCCAATCTATCAAAAGTATACTCATCCCCATAACTTGTCTATCCTGCATGATGCCTTTTAGGGGAGATTCTCTTGTTAGTGAATTGGAAGGTATCTGGTTCCTCCAAGTTATTCCACGAAACAGATCCCCTATTAGTAACATTAAGGTCGTCTGTTTCCTGACATAGCAAGGAGTAATCAGTAGCAAAAAGAGAATCTCCCCTTAAGTAACCATATACCGTCTGCTGTAGTGCATGTCGTATAACCTAACTAAAATTTACAGGCTCTCACATTTAAGGACCCTGTGATCGTGTATGAAAATTGGAGGCTTCTGATTCCTCCTGACTATGCCACGAAACAAGCTCCTTCCATATAGGTGGTGTTTCGTGGCTATATTTGAAGGACTCATTTACCTCCAATTTTCAAACTACAATACAGGGTCCCTTAATTACTTAGTGTATTTTAAAATATATTACTACAGTGCTTAATAAAAATCCCGACTCAGGCTCCTTATATGCATCGGGCCGTATAACAGAGACACAGAGGACGAGGAAATAGCAAAAGGTCCCTTCCGATGAGTCAGTTTTGTTTTGGGTAACTATAATTACTCGTAGCTCATTTCTCTTATTCCAACTGTCCCTCATGTTCATTTTTTTTCCCCCTTCGTTCTTGCTGTCTCTCCTCTTGGTCTTTATTTCACTTTAGACAAAACGGTATCTCTGGCCTATATAGCACAGTCTTCTTTTGTTTTGCTTTACATTACCATCATCGTCGTCATCACAAGAGCATCTATCGATGTTTCTTGTGGGTATTGCTATCGTGGACAGACTCAATGCTCTTTCAGTTATCACCCGTACAGCGTGTCAAGACTAACTCAGTTAGTATTATAAAAAATGAAAGTTTGAATTTAAAACTGAACCTGTAGTGTATGTATAATATGAAAATAAATAGTACTATACTGGAGATAAAAAAAAACCCTCCATATATACAAATTTCTAAGATTTATTACACCAAGGCAACGAGTGGCGTCACATCCACATACTATATTGCGTTTGCCTCTTGAACCAGAAACTATGTGGGCAATAATATCACATAACACATAGGTTACCACTAGAAGAGTATAATTATGAAATAAATAATCATTCTAAATTGTTAGAATAATATAACAAAAACTGTGTCTTGTGTGTGCCCTGCATTTTTTTCAGCTAAGTATCTTCGGGTAGAAATCACATGGAGATTGATATGTATTAAGAAAATAGGCACTTTCACACACTTCATTTGTACAAATAAAATGATACAATCTTGTGTTAACAGAAAATTGTACTTTATATATCATAGAGGTTCGTTTGATACCCCTGACCTATATGGTATAATACCTCCACTGAATATTTTTGATGTAAGTACGTGTACACTCGCAATCCAAAATATGTATCCAGGCTTGCTTCGAATAGCCTGATCGAGTATTAAGCGAGCTCAAGCAAATATGAAACAGGATAAGCGTGTAATTGGTTCACTAGTATGTCAAACGATTCGAAACTTCAACAAGACCTGGATACAAATTTTGGATTGCGAGTGTACGTGTACTTGACATTTTTGGCATATGAATACTGACTAACTGTTACACAACCTGTAGCAACGACGTCTGGGAGGATCTGTTTTTACAATGTGATGACAAATATTATCGTATCGCATTTGTGACGATATACTTCCAGCAATTAGTAATGATCGTTATCTACTTGGATTATTTGTCTTTTTCCATGTTTCTGTAACCACCTAATAGCAACAGGACGTGTGAATGATAACAAGTACTCTTTATAACTTCCTGCCCTTGCAAACATCCAAGCATTGTTTACACAAACTGATATCAGGGAAATGATAATCGGAAAGTACCGTAGCCTACCACTTTTTCCTAGAATACAAGGCCCTTACTGAGCAATATTCTGATCCATCCTATCCACAACTCCCACTTTTTTATTATTATTATTATATTGATGAATGGCATTTGGCACGGGAATTTTAGCTCGTTTCTATTGAGAAGCAACATAGCGTTCTGCCTTCACTTTGGGGGATACACCGTGCTGCTCAGATGATGCTGTAGCTACAACAACAACATTATCATTCCATCTCAATACAATTATCTGAGAACTACTAACGCTTTCAGGGCCCGTGTCGCACTGTTTTTCGGGAATAACTCTGTAACTAAAGGTTGGATCAGTATGATGTTTTGCCACGGGTTATTTCACACCTTCCGCTAATTTTTGGCACTAATATAGATTACCAAAAGTGATTAATTAAGGCACTTGTCCCCGAGAAATGCGTCATTTTTATGAAATTTAACACAGGGATACGAACGAGCATAGTGTGACGTATATACCACGTCAGTCCACAGGCTCCACCCATCCCCTTCTTTCTCTCCCCCACCCTACTCTCTCTCTCCCTCTCTCTGGTCTCGAAACTTTATTCGAAAATACACCACGGTCACAAGCTTTGTCACATATATATATATATATATTGGAAGCATTTATTATGTGTATTGGTAAACTATTATCTGATGGTGTCACTGACAGATCAGGGAGGACGTAGGGTTAATTATTATTACAACACATATATTTAAATACTGAAGCTTTATTTCATGTGAGACAAACTGGTTTTGGTTCTGATGCAGTTTTCGAAAATCGTGTTTCTCACATGAATGAATGTATCATTATTTGGATATATGTGTTGTAATATTGTTGTTGTAATATGTCCATAATGTTTATAACATGTTACTCATTATCAATATATTACGTTTACTTACATGATATTTATTAGGGAATAATTAAACCCGTCTATTGACAAATTATAATTGGGTTTGTTTCGCTTGAGCAGGCGACTGAATTTCGGTTTAATTCATAGCTGTTACCAGATACAACACCAGCATATTGGTGGATAAGATGGCCTCGAGTCATATGTGTGCAACTGTACATAGAGTACAGCCGCATGACAAAAGCGTTCCTACAGCCACGCGGACAATGTAACATCTTCATCATGACGGACACCGTTGGCTCTTACACAGCATCTGACTGTGTGTAAAGCACTTCGTCCATGTGTACCCATTTCACACGAATGAAACACAACACTCCTGAATTCCAACAAAGCATTGCTATCCCGTCAAGCACTGGCGTTATCGTACACAACTCTACCATATATATATCCTCGCTGTTATGTATCACTATATGATAAAAAGTGATAACAATAACATTAAAACATAATGCCTGCTAGCATTATATACTTATACATATTTTTAGGACTAAAACTTGTGACCGTGTTGTACTTTCGAAAAAAGTTTCGAGACCAGAGAGAGAGAGAGAGAGAGTAGGGGGGGAGGAGAGAAAGAAGGGGATGGGTGGAGCCTGTGGACTGACGTGGTATATACGTCACACTATGATCGTTCGTATCCCAGTGTTAAATTTCATAAAAATGACACATTTCTCGGGGACAAGTGCCTTAATTAATCACTTTTGGTAATCCATTATAGTGCCAAAAATTAGCGGAAGGTGTGAAATAACCCGTGGCAAAACATCATACTGATCCAACCTTTAGTTACAGAGTTATTCCCGAAAAACAGTGCGACACGGGCCCTGAAAGCGTTAGTAGTATCGCAGAAATGTTCTTCACTTCCCCTTGGCAACTTTCCAAATGTCTTAGGATTGCTGAATGGGCATTTTTCAATCCTGTATTTTCTTACTGTGTCCGTAGCATCATGGCCCATGTTCCTGATCTTTTCTATCTGCTTTATTGACGTAAAAGATGATCAATAGAGGGATAATTTTTTAGTTGGTTGAAGAACTTGCAGCTTATCCAAAATATTAAAAAAAAAAAACAGCTGTTTCCCCAAGATCATAAGTGACATCAGACTATTTTTATCACCACCTCTCCCTTGGTATATGGATATGTAAAATGTGTAACTATTTGGATCAGCTGCCACCAATGCCTTATAACCCCAACGCACAGGTTTACCTCAGATGAACTGTTTAGTCGGGTGCCAACCAAAATAAGGTATCATTGATTCGTCAATAGAGACGTTAACTGCATCAAAAACTTTTCCATACTTGAAAAATTGCTATTCAGGATTTCCAAGAGTGGTTGAATTTTCTCAAACTTGTCATTTGAGAGCAGCTTTATGTTATCTGCTGCATGGAAAAACTTCATTATTTCATCAAAATGATCCCGACGCATAGAATCATCAATTACTTCATTGTATACATCAGGTTGTTTCTGCCAGTAAAGGTAGCGACGTGAAACGCAACAGTAACCTGACAACAACAAAATTTCAATGAATGATTTCATTTCATCACTTGTCAAAGTAAAGCTGTGGTTACCTCGTTGAACAGCATAGTTCACTGTTGATTCAACGAGGTAATCAATACCTATTATATCTAAGAAATGTTCAACGATCTCACAAGGTTTTCGTGGAATATCAGAACTTGACGGTTTATATGGATACCTATAGGAACACATGTGTTTTTTTTTTTTTTTTCTGGGAGATCTTGCACCTTCCATTGTCTGAGTTTTATCTTTTTCCTCTTCTGGCATTGCATTTCGACATTTTCATCAGCACTCTCCTGCAGCTCTGATGATACAATGATCAGGAAGGTTAGAGATGTTCACATGGTCCTCTTCACCAGACTCTTCATACGTCATAACACCATCATCTGGAGACATAATGTACACAATGTGTATCTTTATTTCACTTTTTTTTTACTAATCCATTGCAATCATCTTCGTTACTGACTACACTCTCATCTGACCACATATATATAAGTTTTTCTAACTCATTCAAGGATAGGTTTCTGAAAGGAACATCTTCAGTATATTCTATAAATTTGTGTAGGCGGAATGAGAGTAATAATATTAATATATATATATATATATATATATATATATATATATATATATATATATATATATATATATATATATATATATATATATATATATATATATATATATATATATATATATATAATTATATGGTAAAAATAATTCACCAAGAAATGCCGATCATTATGAACACAACATCAGCTATCACTATGATCCCTATGGTTACACTAGCGCACATCTTCATTTACAAAATTTACATTGTTACAAGAACTGTATTAATCAGAGATTTATATAATGTTATTCTTTCATCAACCACTATATTAGAAAAAAAAAAGGCGTAAAAGACATATGAACTTATGTTCGATAACTGTACTCCTTCCTTACCTGTTTCTTAGAGAGACCACATTTCTACAAAAAAACCCAGTTCCTTCTTAAGGTTCCTCACATCTAACGCTGACAAGTGAGGGCACAAATGACTCGTACAGTAAAAGGCAAGGGTAAGTACTGCCAACCTGAACAGCTACAGCAACCTACGTGTTGTGTCTGTGTTATAACATATCATATTGTTAGAGCATGTTTCACGTTACGTCAACTCAACCAGCAGCTAAAATGGTCTAAACTAATTAATGCCAGATAACGGAAGAAAGTCCCGTCGTGTAATTTAACGAGACGTTGATTGTTCTGCATGCAGTTAAAGGAATAAAATATTATATGTGCAGGCGGGGATGGTGGTGGGGTCTGATGAATGTGGTCATGAACAAAACTACTGCCGTTCTCTCATCTAGGGGAAGTGTTGAGATGTTTCACCCTCGTGAATTGTTTTCCCTAGTTATACGATCGTACACAGATAGTTTTCTTTTCCTCTCTCATAGTGTACTGTATTGCTATCCCTCTTCTTTATCACCTTCTCCTTGGTCCTGCAGAAGTCTTTGAGGCCTAAGGCAGTCTTCTTTTTTCCTCTTCAACATAATTCTTAGTGAACTGTAAGTGACCAAGACTGAGGGAGTGAAGTAACCGGGACCCAAGGCAGCAACGAGGCCATGCACAAAAACTCGTCTCCATCACACCAAAAACACAAGCCAAAATCATGACCACCTCCTTACACACGAGATGGACTGGGGTGTAGACTGGGGTGTAGACTGGTGTGTAGACTGGGGTGTAGACTGGTGTGTAGACTGGGGTGTAGACTGGGGTGTAGGCTGGGGTGTAGGCTGGGGTGTAGACTGGGGTGTAGACTGCTGGTACTGGGTCGGTGAGGGGGAGTGGCTGGTGGGTTGAAGGAGCGCCACCCACTTACACATACAGGCAATAGGACTCGAACTCACGCTATGCAGGCTGTGGGAAGGACACTGTCAACCAAGCATCATCATTCACCATAGCATTTATATCCTCTGTCTGTTTACTCAGTCTCGTGTTGTCTTCCTCCATCATCCTCTGTTTACTCAGTCTCGTGTTGTCATCCTTCATCATCCTCTGTTCTCAGTTCAGATTTGTCATCCTTCATCCTCTGTTTACTCAGTCTCGTGTTTTCATACTTCATCCTCTGTTTTCAGTTCAGATTTGCTCCGTTCAGATTCGTGAGTGTTTTTACTTCTGAATTTACTTCTGGAAAAGAAAGAGAACGGGGAAAAGTTACCAATTATGATAATGATGTCCCCACTGAAAAAAACATATAGAAACAAACAGATACTGCTGGTTTAACCTATAGAAATAAGATCTTCTAAAAACATAAATTAGGAGTGGTATAATATTAGTGCCTTACTTCCATAAAACAATGTACAGTTGCTGTCATATGAAACAGACACACCTGAAACGGGGCCCCCCTCATTGAGCATAATATAGGGTATATATTATGTGTGTAGAGGCGACGCGTCCTAATCTATTATGCTTGATAAGGGGACAGTTTGAAGTGTATCTGTTTGATGGGTCCGCAACTGTACACCCGAGCTCGTAAATTCGCGACCACGTACTTAGTTAGATGTTTATGTCATTTGAGGTGGTAACATTTATTTGGGGAGGAATCAGCTGAGTAGGTGGAACATAGTAGAGGGACATGATACAATCTTTCACCTACAATGATGACACCTTCCCCACACAGTGTTACAAACTCAGATGACATAAACATTTGGGGACGTTGTCGCGAATTTACGAGCTCGAGTGTACAGTCACGAGTACTAATAAGTATTCAGGTGTATGGAAGGAAAGTGTTGGTGGATATTTGATTGTGGCTGTACATAGTCTGTACTGCATTCAGCAACTTTCCCTCTTTATATCGAGCCAGGTACAGCCACAATCAAATAACCACCGACACTTTCCTTCCATCGTACAAATAAATCAGTATCATATCAAAATATAATCATACACCACCTTACGTCAACTCGACCCTCTCAATTATTATTATGAGGTGCTGCCAAATCATACACGTGTTGTTCTTTCCTGTGCTTCTCTAAGATGTTTCAAAAATGTTGCATCAGGTTTCCATATTTGAGTAAACTGCAGCCTCGTATCTAAAAATATTATGATATATAGTCTTGAACTTGTTGAATTATTGGTATATATATATGATTCTCCATATACTTTAATTAACGAGGAAGTACAGTGTTAGTAAATCTGGAGTACCTGATTCCTCCAAACTATTCCAAGCAACAGAACACCATTATTTTTGTTCATCTGGTCCTTCTGTTTCCTGGCACCAATACTTTGGAGGAATCATGGCCCTCCAATATAACAATGTACCCCTTTAATAAAATAATAATGATAACCAATAATAATGAAAGATAAATATGCAGGAGTCAATGAATAATTATACTACAATATAAACACCATACTAACTTATGAGAAGGACCTTTTTATGACAACGACTGTCAATTGTTTCTAGGGATCAATGGCCATATTATTATTATTATTATTATTATCATTATTATTGTTGTGGTGGTTGTTGTTATTGTTATTTTTATTATTATTATTATTATTATTATTATTGTTGTTATTGTTATTATTATTATTATTATTATTATTATTATTATTATTATTATTATTATTATTGTTGTTGTTGTTATTATGGTTATTATTATTATTATTATTATTATTATTATTATTATTATTATCATTATTATTGTTGTGGTGGTTGTTGTTATTGTTATTTTTATTATTATTATTATTATTATTATTATTATTATTATTGTTGTTATGGTTGTTATTATTATTATTATTATTATTATTATTATTATTTTTATTATTATTATTATTATTATTATTATTATTATTATTATTATTATTATTATTATTATTATTATTATTATTATTATTATCATCATCATTATTACTGTTGTGGTGGTTGTTGTTGTTATTATTATTATTATTATTGTGTTGTCAGGAGCTGTTGAAGAGATATGGGAGAAGCACAGTGTTGGTAAATCTGGAGTAACTGATTCCGCCAAACTATTCCAAGCGACAGAACACACCATTATATTTGTTAATCTGGTCCCATCCGACCTTTGTGGATATTTCGTGATGGTTCTATATAAGTGGTTGTCATTAATTAAGGGACCCTGTGATGTAGTCAGAAAATTGGAGATTAGCGAGTCCTTCAAATATTGCCACGAAACACCCAGGCTGCTACACGGACTGAGCTTGTTTCGTGGCATTGTCAGGAGGAATCAGAAGCCTCCAATATTCATACACGATCAATGAAAAGTTCCTACCCTATATTATTATTATTATTATTATTATTATTATAAAGTTCTTTGGCTACATGGTCCTATCTTTGTTTATTTACCTCTGTGTTGGATGGGTTTTTTTTTTTTTGGTGGACATTAATTTTATAAACACGATAATAATAATAAAAAAAAAAAAAAAAAAAACTGTAGGTGCAATTCTCGTGTGTAACATTTTGGACACTGAAAAATAAATAATCAGCTTGTTTTTTGTTTATACCCGGGGACATTATGCGTGAGGTGTATGTATGTTTGTATGTATGTACACTCGAGCTCGTAAATTCGCGACCACGTCTCCAAATGTTTATGTCATTTGAGCTGGTAACACTGTGTGGGGAAGGTGTCATCATTGTAGGTAGGTAAAAGATTGTATCATGTCGCTCTACTATGTTCCATTTACTCAGCTGATTCCTCCCAAAATAATAAAAATGTTACCAGCTCAATGGCATAAACATTTAACTAGTACAGCCACAATCAAATAACCACCGACACTTTCCTTCCTTCCATCGTGCAAATAAATCAGTATCATATCAAAATATAATCATAAAACACCGTATGTCAACTCAACCCCCTCAATTATTATTATTATTATGAGGTGTTGCAAAATCATACACGTGTTGTTCTTTATTACCAAGATATTTACTACGATGGAAGGAAAGTGTTGGTTATTATTATTATTATTATCATTATTATTGTTATTATTATGAGGTGGTGCAAAATCATACACGTGTTGTTCTTTATTACCAAGATATTTACTACGATGGAAGGAAAGTGTTGGTTATTATTATTATTATTATCATTATTATTATGAGGTGGTGCAAAATCATACACGTGTTGTTCTTTATTACCAAGATATTTACTACGATGGAAGGAAAGTGTTGGTTATTATTATTATTATTATTATTATCATTATTATTATTATTATTATTATTATGAGGTGGTGCAAAATCATACACGTGTTGTTCTTTATTACCAAGATATTTACTACGATGGAAGGAAAGTGTTGGTTATTATTATTATTATTATTATTATCATTATTATTATTATTATTATGAGGTGGTGCAAAATCATATACGTGTTGTTCTTTATTACCAAGATATTTACTACGATGGAAGGAAAGTGTTGGTTATTATTATTATTATTATCATTATTATTATTATTATTATTATGAGGTGGTGCAAAATCATACACGTGTTGTTCTTTATTACCAAGATATTTACTACGATGGAAGGAAAGTGTTGGTTATTATTATTATTATTATTATTATCATTATTATTATTATTATTATTATTATGAGGTGGTACAAAATCATATACGTGTTGTTCTTTATTACCAAGATATTTACTACGATGGAAGGAAAGTGTTGGTTATTATTATTATTATTATTATCATTATTATTATTATTATTATTATGAGGTGGTGCAAAATCATACACGTGTTGTTCTTTATTACCAAGATATTTACTACGATGGAAGGAAAGTGTTGGTTATTATTATTATTATTATTATTATTATTATCATTATTATTATTATTATTATTATTATGAGGTGGTGCAAAATCATATACGTGTTGTTCTTTATTACCAAGATATTTACTACGATGGAAGGAAAGCGTCGGTGGATATTTGATTGTGGCTGTACATACGTGGTCGCGAATTTACGAGCTCGGGTGTACACCATTCCTCCTCCATAGATTATTTATTTGTCTTTATTATCGTGTTGTAAACTTATTAAATTTTATAGACGGTACTTACAAAATTATAATAGTATCATCATTAACTTTATTTATTAATTTTTTTACAGTAACTTTATATTTTTTTTAAACACGGTACTACAAAATTATAATAATATCATCATTAACTTTTTTTCTTTTTTTTTCAGTTGCTTTTTAATTTTAAACACGGTAAAACAACATCGATAACTTTATTTCTATTTTTATTTTTACAGTTGTATTTTCATTTTATACACGGTACTACAACTACTATAATAATATAATAGATAACTTTATTTATTTATTTTATACAGTAGCCTTATTAAATTTTATACACGGTACTACAAAACTATAATAATATCATCATTAACTTTATTTTTTATTTTATTTTTTACAGTAACTTTATTTATTTTATTTTTTTTACAGTAACTTTTTATTTATTTTTTTTTAGTTGCATTTTAATTTTATACACGGTACTGTAAAACTACTATACGCTATACACAACTATAATTATAACATTACTACTATACACAGCTATACATCCCTGTATAGCTGTGTGTCGAAACCTTCCCATCATGAAGTCTTGGCTATAAGTTATCTTAAGGTGAGTGAGTGAGTGAGTCCTATACAATGATTTATGACTAATTTAGGTACAATTCATTTGGCCTCTTACCATAACGTGGCCTTGTAGTTTAGTGTTGCCGGTCCCTTCCCCACCAGAGGCAATCCTTTAAATATGTATAGACTTCGTGAATATAATTTGTATGTATGTGTGTGTGTGTGTATGTGTGTAGAGGCGTAGTTAGTTCCTTCAGCTTGACCTTGGAGAGGGATGGGTGGGGTGTGGGGGGGGGGGAAATACATGCATGCAGTAGTGGTGGTGGCAGTGGTAGTGGTGGGGGTAGTTGTAGTGGTGGTGGTAGTGGTGGCAGTGGCAGTGTTGGTGGTGGTAGTGGTAGTGGTGGGGGTAGTTGTAGAGGTGGTGGTGGTGGTAGTGTTGGTTGGGGTAGTGGTGGTGGTGGGGGTGGTAGTAGTGGTGGTAGTGGTGGTGGCAGTGGCAGTGTTGGTGGTGGTGGTGGTGGTAGTGGTGGGGGTAGTTGTAGAGGTGGGTGGTGGTGGTGGTAGTGGTGGTGGTAGTGGTAGTGGTGGGGGTAGTTGTAGTGGCAGTGTTGGTGGTGGTGGTGGTGGTGGTGATGGTAGTGGTGGGTAAATCTGGAGCAACTGATTCCTCCACTCTATTCCAGGCAACAGGATACCATTATTATTATTATTATTTTTTTTTTTTTTATCTGGGTCTGTTTCCTTGGCATAATTATATACTTTGGAGGAATCTAGGTGCTCCAATCTATCATAATATATAAGAACCCTGTGATCGTGTATGAAAATTGGAGGCTTCTGATTCTTCCTGACCATGCCACGAAACTACAAGCTCCTTCCATATATAGGAGGTGTGTGTGTGTGTGTGTGTGTGTGTGTGTGTTTCGTGGCAACATTTGAAGGACTCGTTTACCTCCAAAAAATAATCTGACTACATCAAGGGAATATATATATATATACTGTATATTATATTTTTTTTCTTTGGGGTAAATAGGAATGCTACTGATTCCTCCAAGCTATCCATCCACTTAATCCACGTTCATCCACTTAAGTAAACGAATAAAGGGATTTTTTTGTTGTTGCATTGGTGAGAGAGCTATGTAGTCTCCAATTCACCCCCCAACACACACACACACACACACACACACACACACACACACACACACGACTCTCTTCAGCAAAAAATTATATATGCATGAGTTTCTCTAGACACAGAAACTTACAGAGAGAAGGAAGGAAGGAAGGAAGGGAGCTGAGAGACAGACAAACAGACGAAAAGATACACACACAGACAAACAAACAGCCAGACACACAGACACGTACGTAGACAGACAGACAGACGTTCACACAAAAACCCAGACAGAAGTTGACAGCCAGACATAGAGAGATTGACAGGCAGACGGGCAGATTGACAGGGACGTAAGGTCAGGGTGAGAGTCGAGCACGCGAAGAACCACTTACTGCACACTGCCCCTCAGTACATAGCAGAGAGAGAGAGAGAGAGAGAGAGAGAGAGAGAGAGAGAGAGAGAGAGAAGGGAAGATGTGGAGGGAAATATATAAAGAGAGAGAGAGAGAGAGAGAGAGAGAGAGAGAGAGAGAGAGAGAGAGATACATACAAGAGTTAATGTTTTCCTGTGATTTGACCACAACACTTTTTCCATACACAAGAATGACATTGAGTAAGGCATTGCTAAAATACCCATGAATGCATCCCCTTAATTAAGGACCCTGTGATCGTGTATGAGACTTGGTGGCTTCTGATTCCTCCTGTCTATGCCACGAAACAAGCTCATTCCATAAAGGTGGTGTTTCGTGACGACATTTGAAGGACTTGCTTACCTCCAATTTTCTGACTACAACACAGGGTCCCTTAATTAATGGGCTGTCCAAACCCTTGATGAGTCCTTAGTAAATTCATCAACACACAACACATTCCTATAGCCTATCTCTGACTGATATATACAGGTACGTGGCTGCTTATTATTACTCACGTCCAAATTATATAAAACTAATTCGAGGAAGTGGATAGCTTACTTTTGGTATGTACAGCCACAATCAAATATCCACCAACACCTTCCTTCCATCGTGCAAATAAATCAGTATCATATCAAAATATAATCATACAACAACACCTTACTGACGTCAACTTAACCCCCTCAATTATTTTTATTATGAGGTGCTGCAAAATCATATATACACGTGTTGTTCTTTATTACCAAGATATTTACGACGATGGAAAGAAAGTGTTGGTTATTATTATTATTATTATTATTATTATTATTATTATTTTTATTATTATTATGAGGTGCTGCAAAATCATATATGCACGTGTTGTTCTTTATTACCAAGATATTTACGACGATGGAAAGAAAGTGTCGGTGGATATTTGATTGTGGCTGTTCATTAGAGGAAACATGCAGGCCAGATGAGCTAAAATTATTGGTGTTGGTTGGAATAATTTGACACTCCTATTTACCCTGTGAACGTGTACAAGAATTGGGGACTTCTGATTCCTCCTTACTATGCCACGAAACAAGCTTCTTCCATATAGCTGGTGTTTCGTGGCAATATTTGAAGGACTCGTTTATCTTAGAATTTTCTGACTACATCACATGGTCCCTAAAGTCGTCTAGTGTTTTGCAGAGAAATTTATAAAGCGTCAGTCAGCATTTGTTTGTTTTCAGTCTGGGAGTTGAGTTCATGATTCCTCCATAAACCAGAACCCACACTCTGATTTTCATTTTCTGTATTGTGTAGGCTACTTCTGGAACCACATTCATTTTCCCTATAGAATGAATAGTAGACGGCGTCAGGTATTGAGAAAAAATCCCTTTGTTATCATCATCATCCACACCGGCAGACAGTGTTCCATAAGTCTAAAGTAATGCATTAGTTGTATGGTCATGCCTACAAATTATTAAAACCAAAGTAGCCAATTATATCTGATATTAATATTACATTGGTTTGTATTACATGAGGCTACGATATATATATATATATATATATATATATATATATATATATATATATATATATATATATATATATATATAATGAGTGTTGTGATGGGGTGTGTAAGAGCGTGGGCCAGCCATTACACACACTCACGTCTCTCTTCACACCCTGACATTTGACTGACTCAGGCGTGACTCTCTCTCTCACTCTCACCCTCTCTCTCTCTCTCTGTCTGTCTGTCTATCAATCAATCTATCTATCTATCTATCTAATCTTTCAATCTTTCTCTCTATTCTATATTATACAGTAGAGTATTTATATACGTATCAACCCTGTTTTTCTCGATCGTTTTCCTCAATCTATCTATCAAGTTCTCTCACTATTTGTCTTTCTCTTGTGCTCCCTTTCGCCCAGCTCTCAGTTTCGCCTGCCTGCCATTCACTTTCGCTTTCCTTTCTCTCGCTTACATATTCTCACTTTCTCATATTCCTTTTATTATATTGTACTGTCCCTCTTTTCTTTCTATTTCCTTCCTGCCTCACCTCTCTATCACCTTTTTCTGGCGCTATATGACCCCTTTCTTGCGGCGTCTAATAACAAACAATCAATCAAACAATCAATCAATTTTATTATATTGTATTACCCTCGTGTTGCTTCCCAGGTGGTTCAAAACAAACCTTCAGTGTACCTTAATAATAATAATAATAATAATAATAATAATAATAATAATAATAATAATGCATCCTATTTTCCCACACATTTCCCTACCCTATAGCTCTTCGTTTATGTTTCCATGTTACTCTTATCTATATATTTTCAATTATTCTTTCATATTTATTCCCTCCCTCTCGTACAGTCTTTTAAAATATATTCTCACGTTCTATTATGGTCTCTCATGCTATCAGTATTAAAGAGAGAGAGAGAGAGAGAGAGAGAGAGAGAGAGAGAGAGTTCTAGCCCAAGTAAAATTAGGTATCAGTTCGTATGCTTTCTCTTTTAATAATATTTTTTCTCAAGCTTGTATTTTTTTTTTTTAATTTTTTTTTTTTTTGTGATACGTAATGTTCTCTTTATTTTTTCCTATATATCTATGGTTCTTCTTTAAGGGGACAGTATATATTTGGTCCATAAGAGCACCTTGATTCTCCAAAGTATGCCAGGAAACGGCAAAAATAATGGTAGCCTCTTGTTGCTTGGACTAGTTTGGAGGAATCAGTTGCTCCATATTTACCATCACTATACTATCCCTTTTATTTTTTTCCCATATACAGTATATGGATTGTTCTTCTGATAGGTAAGGTTCATCCCTGGAGTTGGAGGCATTGTAGTAGTGGTCATGTTGATGGTTGGTGTTGGTAATGTGGCGTCGTTGGTGGGAGGTTGTCATTGAACTGTACATAGGGACGCCCACCTCTGCTTTTCCCGATTTAATGGTGACAGGTGAGTCCTTATCCCTTTGGTTTGCCTTTCTTGACCTTCGCTTGGATGTTTAAAGGTTTAAAGCCGCCAATGAGTGGCAGTCAATGGGACAGAGTGAAGCACACACAAGACTGTATGAAACAAAACTATAGCACACATCACACATGATGAGTGGATCAGAGACCTCATCAGTCATCACCCACGTGAAACCCGAGTCAGCTTCGGCTATGGCTGTGTAATCAGGAAGACCTCAGACAGCCGACTCAACCCCCCCCCCCCCCATGTTCACAGGGGTGGTAACCTCTGGCTTCAGTGAAATTTTGTTTACAGTGTCCCGAGCAAGGACTGAGCGCTGGACCACAGAACTGCAGTCGCGATCTCTTCCACTGTGCTAGCCAGAGGCTAACTGGGCTGAGTAGGCATGGACGTGAGGAAGCAGGGTATAGGTAATATGGTGGTGGAGAAAAAGGAAGCTTACCACACAGAGGACAAGCCAAACAACAACAACAACCATTCTTATATATCTCGTCCGGTGGAGGTGTGTTGTCTCATTATACCCTCTATAGGCTTCTCCAAACTCGACTATTGCGAGGTGCGTTGCAGACCATGGGTCGATTCCACAGTGGCTTTTGTTTGTTATGATTCTCCCCAACCACACTTGTCAGTCAAAGACATATCCAACAAACTCAGTATCCATATCCACAAAATCTGTCAGGTAGTTCCAATATTAGGATAGTTTCATAGTGAAGTAATCAAATTCATCCAATAATTCACTCATGAGTCATTTACACAGTTCAGTTTCTTTCGTCAGGGTACTTACAAACCCAAACAAACGGCTGTGGAATAGGCACCATACCCCAGAGTCAGACCTAATCTCGGTGTATATGGGAGATTTTAATGCTCGGCATTCTGATTTGGGTGATGGTTCTGGCTCTATTAATCGTAATGGTGTTCGTCTCCTTTCATACATCCGCAAGCATCATCTGACACGCTGGGACACTGGCGGTGCCACTCATTGCCAGGGAGGTACTCTGGATTACATCCTCTCGTCTGGCCTGATAGCATCTCAGGTCCAGTGCTCCTCCGTGCCAGACTTATTCTCTGATCACATCACTCTTCGGTTTCATTATTCTCTACCTGCTGGGTCAGGTGCTTCAGCCACTCGTTTGTGTAGTGCTGTGCCCCCTAAATATTGCCCGACTTACATCTTATTTATGGCCCATGTATTCCCTACATTGGACATATCATCAGCTGAACAGTTGTACTCTGATCTTGTATCTGCTACTCATGACTTTTATAGGCTATACGTCTCCCGGCCACACCTCCAGCATCGCCATACTGCCCACTCCTGGACGCTGGATGCACGTATACAGGAGGCAAAGGAGGAGGCTAAACGTGATGGCCTATTGTTTCAAGCCAACCCAACCCCTGACCTACTCCATCGTTACCAGATGTCTAGGAATGCTTTAGTTGCCCTGCAGGAGTGTGCTCACACTGAGTCTTGGCAGCGGTTCATGGACAGCATCAACAAGCAAACAAGTGTGGCTTCTATGTGGCACCTCATCCGTCGGGTTGTTAAAAAGACACCGGCCACTGCTCGTCATCACACTCCTGCCGACTATGCCAAACAACTTGTCGATGCCTGGTCAGAACAATCTACCCCAGCCAGTCTACCCATCCACATACAAGATGCACTCGCTTCCCGTGCTGCTGTCCATCGGCTTCGTCTAATGTCTGCTCTGTTACAAGATGATGACGATGATGCAGGAGGAGGTGCGCCATGCTCTCTCTCGGGGTAGAGCTTCTTCCCCTGGTGATGATGGTATTTCTTATGCTGTGCTGCTCCTACTTCATCAAGTTCCAGGGAACCCTCTACTTCGACTGTACAATCTTTGTCTTTGTGACGGTTGTGTACCACGAGCCTGGACCAGCAGCACAATAATACCCATCCCTAAGCCCGGCACTCCGAAGTTCAGGCCTGTTTCCCTTACTTCCTGTTTTTGTAAGGTTATGGAGAGAATCTTACTCAATCGTCTCATGTACAGACTGCAGGATCGCCTTTCTCCATGGCTGTTTGGTTTCCTTCCCCAGCGGAGCACACATCACTGCCTAGTCGACCTGTACTTTCGCCTTTCCAGGGACAGTGTGGTGGCCTTCATTGACCTTCAAAGTGCCTTCGATGTTGCTAATAGAGACGTCATTTTGGATCAACTGGTTGACTTTGAGATAAAGGGTAATCTACTACGGTGGATTCGGGGCTACCTGAGTAACAGGACCTCCCGTGTGTTTTTCAGTGGTACACTCAGTCCTTTGCACAGTTTTCATCTTGGTATGCCTCAAGGGGGTGTTCTCAGCCCATTGTTATTTAATATTCTGATGCATCGGTTGCTCACTTCTCTCCCTGATATTCCTGGAACTACAATTACGTGCTATGCTGATGATATCTGTGTTCATTCTACCTCACCAAGGGATCTCCAGCGGTTTCTTGACTCCTTCTCTGTGGCCTCCTCTCACTGTGGCATTATTGTCTCCCCAGATAAGAGCAGAATATTCACCTGCCGCCTTCCTCAACCTCGGCCAGTGTTCACCATTAGAGGGACTGTCATTCCCATGTGTTCCCAGTACTGCTACCTGGGCGCGCCAGTCAATATTTGGCCGATTGTCCCTGCCAGACCTCAAGACCATCCCATTGTCCAGGACTTATTGGGTCGTCTCCAGCGCCGACTTACACCACTTCAATGGCTATCTAACAACTCCTCGGGCATCTCCATCCCAGTAGCCAGGACCATCTATATTGCTTTTATCCTTTCAGTTGTTGATTACCTCTCCCTTGCTTTGATTCAACTTCCTAGGGCTACTCTGGAAACTTTAGAAAAATTTCAGAATAGAGCAATGAGAATAATTCTCGGCTGTCCAATGTCGACCAGGATAGTGAACATGCAGCGTGAGTTGCGTCTTCCCCCATTAATCGAGAGAATTTATTGTAATGTTACTGGCTTCACTGTCAAGTGCCTTCATTTCCCACATCTTTCACCCCATTACTCTCAGTTAGTCAGGACTTCTCTTAGACCAAACTCCCCTGTCCCTCCCATACTGCCTGCTGGACGTACTCTTATAAGGTCTGTTTCCTCTATGCTCCGTAGTCTTAATATAGATATAATGGTTGCAGACGTCCCCCCAGGGCCCCCTCCATAGATGCTACCAACACCTGATGTGAGTTTTACACCTACTTCCAAGTCGGAACTGCCTTCTCTACAGCAGCAGTTGGCTTTGGAACACATAGAAACAGTGACTTCCTCCATCACAGATCCATACTGCCTCTACACTGATGGCTCATTGCAGGTGGATGGTACAGCAGATTGTGCCGTTTTCTCACCTGACATGGAGTCACCTCTAGGGGGCTGGGTTGGCCGTCGTCTCTGTAACCACTCTAGCTCAACATTGTGTGAACTGTATACCATTCTGGATACTGTTAGTGTTGTTTGTCAACGTGGAGTGAATGCTGCCATTTTTTGTGACTCCAAACCTGCCCTTCATTCCCTCTCTAGTGTTCAGCCCACACACTCTACTGTTATTCAGCAGATTTTATCGTTTTTGGCCTTATTGCGTCATCATAACTTGACTGTCAAATTTTTATGGGTGCAATCCTATGTAGATTTACGTCAAAATGGTACAGTTGAGAGACTCGCAAAGGAAGCTTGCCATCTGCCTCCTCGTGGTGTTGGACGTCCTCTCTCCCTGACATGTTACCTCTCTAAAGTCCGCTCCGCTGCTCTCCTCCTTGTACGGCGACGCAGGGATGCAGAGAGGCCCTTCAGCATCTCCATCACCCACTACGAGTCTGTCTGCCGTCACAAATATTACTACCGTCGTCCAGGCCTCATGGTTCGGAGACACAATGTAGTCTCTGCTCGTTTGAGGCTTGGCTACAGGCCACCGTGGCAGGTTGCTGGGATGCAGGGTGAGCCCCCCTTCACTGAGTGTCGCTTGTGTCGAGCGCCTCATGCTAACACTATAGAGCACTATTGCCTAGCCTGCCCCACTGTCCAACACTTGTGGTTTGTCGACACCTGCTGAACCATCAGGTTCTGGAGGAACTTCTGGTGCGCCACCCTCGTTTTGGTGGATTTAAGTAGGTCATGATGTATATATTTGTCTGTGTGCTTGTGCTTCATTCTGTTATGTTTTCGTGATGTGTGTGTGTGTGCGCGTGTGTGTGCTTGTGTGTGTGTGTGGTCATTGGGTTCTCGTGAGTCCCGCCTACCATTGTGTACTGTTGTCTGCCTATTGACTGACGCTACGACCACTTTCCACACTCAAGGAGGTGTTCTGGACTATCTTTCTTTGTTTGTATGGCCTGTTAGATCTTTATAGTCACTCCTTGGGGGGAAGGGGGGTCTAGCCAGGGGTGAGGGTGGTCTGACTTATCCCACTTAAATTGATGAGGCAGTAAACACCATATGGACTCATTGGTACAGTCACGTGCACTAATAAGTATCCAGGTGTTCTTCGAATACCTAGAGACAGTAAATAAATACACAATAAGATCTCCATTGGAATTAGTTCGTTGGTGAATTGGTGGACTGTTCAGAGCTTCAACCAAAGCTGTATACTTATTAGTGCTCGTAACTGTACACTCGCAATCCACAATCCCTAGCCCACCTGAGTCGAAGCCCGAGAGCAGAAGCAGGCGGATTCTGGACGACATCCCACCCAAACCATCAAGAGGCCACACACACATTACGAACCAATGGAGGCTTTGGGTGGGCTGTCGTCCAGAAACCGCCTGCTTCAGATCTCGGGCTTAGACTCAGGTGGGCTTTTTATTGTATTATTATTATTTTTTTATTATTATTATTTTTTTTTTTTTTTTTTTTTGCGCACAATACATAAGGGTAGGCGGGACTCATGAAAATCCAATGACTACAATCTCACACACACACACACATATCACGAAAACATAACAGAATGAAGCACAAGAATACAGACAAATATTTACATTATGACCTACTTAAATCCACCAAAACGAGGGTGGCAGGTGGACTATAGTGATTGTGGATTGCCAGTGTACAGCCACGAGCAATAATAAGTATACAGCTTTAGTCGAAGCCTTAATCAGTCCAATTCACCAACGAAATTAATTCCAATAGAGATCTTATTGTGCATTAATAATTCATTGTCTCTAGGTATAGCCACAATCAAATAACCACCGACACTTTCCTTCCATCGTGTAAATAAATTAGTATCATATCAAACTATAATCATACAACACCTTACGTCAACTCAACCCCCTCAATTATTATTATTATGAGGTGTTGCTGCAATATCATACACGTGTTGTTCTTTATTACCAAGATATTTACTACGATGGAAGGAAAGTGTTGGTGGATATTTGATTGTGGCTGTACATACCTTGACCTGTGTTGGAGGGAGCTGGTGACACTGTGATAAGGTCATACTGTTCAGTCGCGTTCAATTGTCCTCTCAACACCTACGAATAAAACCGCCGAAACATAGCCATTGGTCTCTGTAATTATTGGTTTATAAGATTCACTCAGATGGTTAATTTTCAATCACTCGAAGCATGCACCAGTTTTGATCGTGACTGTACAGCCACAATCAAATATCCACCGACACTTTCCATCCATCGTCGTAAATATCTTGTTAATAAAGAACAACACGTGTATTGTTTTGCAGCACCCCATAATAATAATTAAGGGGGTTGAGTTGACGTAAGGTGTTGTATGATTATAGTTTGATATGGTACTGATTTATTGGCACGATGGAAGGAAAGTGTCGGTGGTTATTTGATTGTGGCTGTACATTTTAAGGGTCGGTCGGTTCGGCCTCCATTTCCCAGAGCACGTGCAGGATAAGAAGTACACTCCTTATGGACTATAATTAACTGGCTTTCACAAGGGCCAGAATAAGTGTCATGCTTAAACTGTCACGTGATGATGGACTATTTTCTTTGTACAGCCACAATCAAATAACCACCCGACACTTTCCTTCCATCGTGCAAATAAATCAGTATCATATCAAAATATAATCATACAACAACACCTTACGTCAACTCAACCCCCTCAATTATTATTATTATGAGGTGCTGCAAAATCATACACGTGTTGTTCTTTATTACCAAGATATTTACTACGATGGATGGAAAGTGTCGGTGGATATTTGATTGTGGCTGTACATACCTTTTATACCTCAACTTGTACACCCACCCGAGCTCGTAAATTCGCGACCACGTCTCCAAATGTTTATGTCATCTGAGCTGGTAACACTGTGTGGGGAAGGTGTCAATGTAGGTGAAAGATTGTATCATGTTCCTCTACTGTGTTCCACCTACTCTGATTCCTCACCAAATAAATATTACCAGCTCAAATGGCATAAACATCTAAGTACAGTCGCGGCACATAGTCCTTAAACAGACTTCCCCTTACACCCTGGTCAAGGACTATGTGCCGCGACTGTACAGTTGCCCACACATGAAGCTGGTATGGCTCGGTACTTGTGAGGTAGCTACTAAAGAAAGGAAAGTGAAAAAAGATGTAGTTTGTTGACAGGCAGACAGTAAAATATTATTACTGTCTGCTTGTCAACAAACTATAACTTTTGTTTACTTTTCTTCCTGTTGTAGGTATCTCACAAGTAGCGAGGCGTACCAGATTCATGTGTGGGCAACTGTACGTGGTCGCGAAATTACGAGCTCGGGTGTACTTACATCAACTCTCGATTCCTTATGCTTACAAAATGTTCAGATGAGATAATTCTCTACTGATTACGTTTTTATCAAGATGGCATTAGTTAGTGATGCTCGTAGGTATGTACAGCCACAATAAAATATCCACCGACACTTTCCTTCCATCGTAGTAAATATCTTGGCAATAAAGAACAACACGTGTATGATTTTGCACCACCTCATAATAATAATTGAAGGGGTCGAGTTGACGTAAAGTGTTGTAAGATTATAGTTTTATATGATACTGATTTATTTGCACGATGGAAGGAAAGTGTCGGTGGTTATTTCATTATGGCTGTACACTCGCAATCCAAAATATATATCCAGGCTTGCTTCGAATAGCCTGATCGAGTATTAAGCGAGCTCAAGCAAATATGAAACAGGACAAGCGTTGTAATGGGTTCACTAGTATGTCAAATGATTCGAAACTTCTACAAGACCAACTGGAAGCAAATTTTAGATTGCGAGTGTACAGTCATGGTCAAAAGTCCTGCAACCAGGTGAATAAAAGCGAGCCATTTGAGTGAATCTTTTGAACCAACCAGTATTGCAAAGACCACCGACAACAGCTATAGTTTCGAATAATTTTTGGAAGCCATCTCATTGGAAGGTGTTGCATGCTGGACTATTTATTTACCAGTACTGTACACTCACAATCCAAAATTTGTATCCAGGTCTTGTTGTTGAAGTTTCGAATCATTTGACATACTAGTGAACCAATTACAACGCTTATCCTGTTTCATATTTGCTTGAGCTCGCTTAATACTCGATCAGGCTATTCGAAGCAAGCCTGGATACATATTTTGGATTGCGACTGTATACCCAAGCTATCGAACCACCCATCCATTCTGTATCAAAAACATCGGGG